>JAPFFH010000004.1:3401228-3463773 GCA_029030765.1 Salix suchowensis | reverse complement strand
CGTTGAAGAAGTTTATATTAGGGATCCCCAACCCAATCAGCATCACTATATGTTGTGAGATCTAGAGAACTTTTGTGATAACTAATCCCAGACTAAAGAGTGCTTTTAAGGTAATATAAAATCCTCTTTACTGTTGTTAAGTGGCTAACCATGGGGGATCGTATGAACTGACAGACTTGGTGCACAGAAAAGGCAATGTCAGGCTGTGTGAATGTGAGGTATTGCAAAACCCCTACAATGTTGTGATACAATGAAGGCTTATCAAAGGCCACACCATCATCCTTTAACAATTTTTTAGAAGGAAGACAAGGAGTGGCACAAGCTTTGGCAACCAACATATTCTGTCTTGCCAAAAACATCATGAATATATTGGGAATAATCCAAAAGAAGTATATGAAATTTGAAGGCCTATAAAATAATAAAGTGGCCCCAAATCAGTTGTAAGGGCCTAAATTACCTCCCCAATGATATTAAAATCACTTACAGTCACAATAATATCATCTACATAAAGCAGCAGCACAATAACACCAGTAGGGGTTTTACAAACAAAGAAGCATTAGAATAAGTGTGTCGAAACCCCAAGGTGGGTAAGAATAAGGTAAACCTGGCATTCCAAGCTCGCGGAGCCTGTTTGAGGCCATATAGGGATTTATAAAGTTTGCATACAGACTTGGGAAGCTCAGGATTAGTGAAACCAGAGGGCTGAGTCATGAACACTTCTTGCAGAACACCATGTAGGAATGCATTTTTAATATCAAGTTGTCTTAACAACCACCCAAAATAAGCAGCAAAAGCCAGGACAATCTTTGTGGTGGTAGGCTTAACCACAGGACTAAACGTCTCCCCGTAATCAATGCCAAGTTCCTAACTAAACCTTTGTACCACCAATCGAGCCTTGTGACGAGCTACAAACTCATCAGCATGTTTCTTGATTTTAAAGATCCACTTGCATCCCATCATATTCTTGTGAGGAGGAAAAGTCACCAAACTCCAAGTATCCTGAGATTTTAAAACATAAATTTCCTCTTTCATGGCTGCCAGCCATACTGGACTTTGCAAGGCAACTTTGTAACTAGTTGGCTCAAATAAGGACAAATCAACAATAGAAGCATTAGTAGAGGTAGTGAAACACGCCTTCTTTCTGATAACCCCACTCTTACTATGAGTTTGCATAGGGTGCACATTCATATGATGAATATGTAAAACCACTGATATAGCTTCAGGTCTAAATGAATCCTTTGTTCGTATATGAGGTAGTGACTGACTTGCATTACTAGATTCAGGCTCCATAGGCAGAGATGATGATGAATGCAAGGGTGCATAAGTATTGGACTTAGACGAGGATAAGGCAGGGGAAGTAGGGGCAGGGGTGTGGGTTATGGTGGAGACAAAGCAATAACATTATTATTTGTGACCACAGGCATAAGGATAAAAGACACCGATGAGGAATGAGATGAGGGCTTATTGCCCGTAGCTAACTCAAGATAGGGGAATACATGTTCATTGAACATAACATGTCTCGAGATATATGTTTGTTTGTTAAGAACATCAAAACATATATATATTTTATATTAGGATGCATAACCTAAGGATACACACATTTTAGTCTTAGGTTGTAATTTATTGGCAATATAAGGACGAAGTAATAGGCACACACGACCAAAAATGCATAGATGAGAAATAATTGGTATAGTTTTGAATAGAATTTCATATGGAGATTAGTGATGAAGAACAAGAGAGAGCATTCTATTTATCAAATATAATGTTGTATGGACTACATAAGTTCAAAAGGAATATGGTAATTTTGCATGATAAGCAAAGTAATGGTGGTTTCAATTAGGTGACAATGCTTGCGTTCAGCAAGTCCATTCTGTTCATGAGTGTAGGAGCATGATTTTTGATGAACAATCCTTTTAATGGTAAGAAAGGCTTGAAGTGGTTCACTGATATACTCCCCATCCCCATCACTTTGCAAAATTTGTATAGAACATGAGAATTCAGTGGAAACATAGTTATAGAATGCAATTAAAATAGAACACAGAACTTTTATTGACCAGTGGAAACAACTAACAATATCTTGATTATTCATCAATAAACATCACATAGTATCTATAACCATTAATGGACACACAAGGAGAAGGCCCCAAAACATC
Organism: Salix suchowensis; assembly: GCA_029030765.1. Lineage (NCBI taxonomy): Eukaryota > Viridiplantae > Streptophyta > Magnoliopsida > Malpighiales > Salicaceae > Salix > Salix suchowensis. The sequence goes on along the minus strand of JAPFFH010000004.1, from coordinate 3,461,620 downwards.
ACATGTACAATGTGAAATCGTGTTACAGACGTAACACTACAAGAATAAAAGGGAAGTTTAGAAAACTTACCCTGCAAATAACTATGACACGTAGATGTGGGAGAATAAAAAAAACACTTGACATTTGCCTATTTAGCATTAAAGAAGCAATGTTATTTATAGGATGGCCTAGTCTGTTGTGCCAAGTGGAAGAGAAAACAAGTTGATCAAAATATGACTGAGGATGAGATTTGAGGAAGGACATACCAGAACTGTGAGGAACAAAAGGAAAGGGATAAAGTTCATTACTGTAATGCCCTTTGTATATCATCCTCCCTGTGGCCTTGTCCCAAAGCATAAAAAATAACATGATAATTATTATCCAAACACAAATGATATACTGACATCAAATTTCGAGTAATCTGTGGAACATATAATACTGAATTTAGTTTAATAGTTATAGTTCTTGTAGGGATAATAGAATTCTCAACATGTGACACTAACAAACATTAACCATTCATTGTTTGCACTGTGTCATTTATAGGATAAGGGGCAGAAACAGAGAGATTGGACATGTCAGTAGTTGTCATATGATTTGTAGCTCTAGTGTCTGCAATCCAAACTGGAGAAGAATGTTGAGATGGATGCAATATTATGTTCATAGCCTGAATGCCATGGTAAGGAGCATAATATGTATGAGCTGAAGAATAATGTCAACACAGTTAGGGTCATTGTCATTATAGAAACAATACCGTGTTGAATGATTTGTCCTGCCATAAATATTACATTTGAGTCTCTCATCACGTTTAAAACCACATGCTAGAGTAGTATAACCCTCACAATTGCATAATTGACAAATAGGACTTGAAGCAAATGAGTGAGGTGGAGAAAGACCATGAACTCCTGAGTTCACCAAGGCCATATCATGTGATTTAGCATGATAATGAGGTTTATGATGAATGTTTTGCATTCCTTGATGAAATCTTCCTTTTCCTCTATTTTTATTAAATGACATATAATTCCCACTTTCATAAGCATTGTATATATGATTTTGATGAGGCTAGTGAGTATATGCAATAGGAGAAGCGTTAGATTTCGAGGAGATAGTATGCATGGCAGTTAGATATGATGAAGTTTCAGGAATGAGAGTCTTTATAATTCTCTCCTCAGCAAGCAATTGTGATAGAAACTCCTTCAATGTGATCACACTCTCCCTGCCCCTAATTACACACCTAAATGTGTTGTATTTAGTAGGGAGTAATTCAAAGTCAGAATTACAATATCTTCATCAACAAAACATACTACTGCAGCAGCTAGATAATCCCTAGCTTTTTTGATTTTAAGAAGATATTGGCTAATTGTGTTAGGACCCTTTCTAATATTCTGTAAATTTGACTTCAATTGAAAGATGCTTGTTTTTGAAACTATAGAGAATTGCTCTGTTAATCAAAACCAATGATCTCTAACACCTATACTACCAATTGCACATGACAAAGCTATTAGAGAAAATGTAGTAGTAAGAGGTTGCATAACATCCCTATCATGTATTTTTCAAATTAACACATCATCACATTCACCAGAAGAAGAGGAATTAGAAACATTTGTACCACATTCATCCGTTGTAGCAGAGGACGAGCAGTTGTGAGTTCCATCAACAAACTCAATGATTCCATTGCTCTCCAACAACAATCGCATTTGAAAATTTTAATTTAGATAATTTGTGTTGTCTAGCTTCACACTCACGGACGTTGAAATTAGAGTTGTTATCGGAGATTGCAGGATTTGAAGCTGAGTTGCTATCACCATTGTCTTGAAATTATCAAATTTTCGATGATTTTTCAGTAACATTTCAATGTACACAGTATTCTTGTACAAGAATCACAACATTTTGTAGAAATTTTGGGTAAATGTTTTGAATAAAAAAGACCGAGTGTGACGAAGTACAAATTACGGAAGCACGAAATTCTTCAAATTAATGTGTATGCGTGAGTATTTGTAGCTCTAATACCATGTTGAGATTATCAAAGGAGTGAAGAGATTATGCAAAAAGGGAAGAAAGAAACAGAGGTTTGAGCAGATGAAGAAGAGAGAGGGAGTTTAGAGGGCAAGAAGAGAATTTCAAATTTGATTTTACTATGCTTAAACATACAATTGGCATGTCTTGCTATTTATACACATAAGGAAAAACTTATGTATATATGCCCACACGTATGCATACTATATACTTAACACAAATGACTGTCTTGTCTAGAGAATATTGGTGAATAAGGATAAAGAATAATGAATAATCAATGGATGATTGATGGATAACTTCACCAACCGGGCTACAAGATAATATCAACAAGGAAAATGCACCAATGGACTGGAAAATGTCACATGTATACTGTTGTGCTGCTGATTGTTAGAGTTGAAATTCCTAAAAAAAGTTGCTCTTGGATGGCATTTCCAACTAACATGGGACAGCAACTATGTCTTTTTGTCGGGGTTGCATGACAAAACAAACAAATGAAAATAATGCCCATTTAACCTAATATCAATGAAGTTATATATAGTACTAATCCTTATCGTGTAGTTGTACCATTTGCTAGCAATTTTACTGTACTTCTTTCTAGAGTCAATGTCAAAAGCTTACATGCTCAATTCACAAGTAATAAAACAATTCCCATCTTCACTGTCTGAACTCGTAAGTTGTGTCAATACTGGGGTTCTGGACCAGATATTGGTCCTGGGACGACACTGCTCTATTTTTCAAAGGAGATTGTGAGGACTTTGATTCTTGTGGAGGAGAAAGAGTTTGATCGTCAAAGGATGTCTGGAGTGGCAACCTGCAATCCCGCAAGTGGGAGTAACAAAATGATGTTCAAATTGAACATAGTATTTGCACCCTATAATTGGTCATGGAAATCTTTTCAGGAACATGCTGCAGCACAGAAATAGGAATTCGTGGCGGTTTACCAGGCTAAAAAGTTGTGGCAATCACATGGACTAAAGATGTTGATTCCCTTTAATGCACACTCAATACAGAAGGTCTCCTGTGCCACCCGTGGAAATGCTTTGAATTCTTAAATGTACAATTTTAAATCATGATTTAAGCTCCAAGGCATTGACCAGAACTTAACTATCCATAAATGCACTTAAAGGACAACCACATGTAAGTTCAGCTATACAAGAAATTGAATATGCAAGTGGTTTTTTATATATTTATATATCTTTAAAAAAAATTGGAGAAGAAATCCAACTTGTTAAAACCTATATAGAGAGCAGAATTTTAGAGGTTTGTCACCAGCTAGCAATCTATTATATCTTTAGGTCATTGAAGGGAAATAGCTATGAAGGTTTCAAGTAGCAATTATGGCTTGTTGATGATTCTGCTACTTGTTTGTGGTGCAGCACAAATCTATGCTGAGTATCGGACCTGTCTCACCGGCCCATGTGCTCGTTTGAAGCTGGCATGTCCATCTGAATGCCCTGAAGCAAATCCAACTGATCCCAAAGCGAAAAAAGCTTGCCGTTTGAACTGTAAATCGCCCACATGCAAGACCGAATGTAAAAGTAAGTAATTATTTACAGCGGTTTTATAATTTCATAAATCAAAATAGCGTTGCTCGTTTGATGGGTAGGAATTACATGACTCAAAATGATTTTCTTGGTGATTATAGATCGCAAACCGAATTGCAATGCACCTGGAGCAGCATGCTTGGACCCCCGGTTCATCGGTGCAGATGGCGTTGTCTTTTACTTTCATGGCAAAAGAAACGAGCATTTCAGCTTAGTTTCTGATCTAAACCTACAAATCAACGCCCGTTTTATTGGCCTTCGTCCAGCAGGTAGAACCAGGGACTATACTTGGATTCAAGCCCTTGGCATCCTCTTCGACTCGCACAGTTTCTCTCTTGAGGCCACCGAAGCATCGACCTGGAATGGTGAGGTTGATCATCTAAAACTATCCCACAACGGGAAAGAGCTAATCGTACCGGAAGGTCAGTTATCTACATGGCAATCCCCAGATAATGATATTATAGTACAGAGAACATCGAGCAAGAACAGTGTCCTGGTCACTCTCCCGGAGGTTGCGGAGATCTCAGTCAACGTTGTACCAGTAACCAAGGAGGATGACAGAATTCATAACTATCAGATACCTTCCGATGACTGTTTTGCTCACTTAGAGGTTCAATTCCAGTTCTTTGGTCTATCTTCGAAAGTTGAAGGGGTGATTGGCAGGACTTACCAGCCTGATTTCAAGAACCCGGCAAAGCCAGGAGTTGCGATGCCAGTTGTCGGAGGAGAGGAAATGTTTAGGACAACATCTCTTCTCTCTGCCGATTGCGGCGCTTGTGTGTTCTCTCCAGCTGGTGTTTTGGACCAAAAGGACACTCTTCTGATGGATTTTGGCAAGCTTGATTGTACCGGAGGTTCCAGCGGTGGACATGGAATAGTTTGCAGGAAGTGAGTGGGAATAGTTGCCATGTACAAAAAGACCACCGGAAGCTTCAACTTCTTCCGGAGTAACGAAAGCTTAGCTTGAAATAGTTTCAGGAGGATTCTGGTCTGCTACAAAACAATGATTTACAGCAGTTGTCCTTGTTTCTTTCATTTCTCTCCTATGTTAGTTAATAAGAGGATACATCCCATAATTTGCCTCCATTATGTCCTGGTTTGTGTTTCTTTCGATTACTTTTTATGTATTATTAGTGAAACATTATAAAATATATTTTTATATCTCATGTAATAATATAAATTTATATAATAGAACTGATTCTTTAACATAATAAGATATTATAAATATATACAGATTTTTATTTACAAGGATTTATATATTAAATAATCATATAAATTAAATTTTAATACCTTAAAGATTATAAATGGAATCGGAAATTTATTAATGTCTTTTATGTAGTTTAGAATAATGAGCAAGGTAATAAAGATATCAAAAACTTTGAGAAGATTCATGATATGTCAAGATCTAATTTTCAAAAGATTTATTTCAAAATGTATTAAAATATTATTTTAGACACCGTGACGATCAAAATGATTGCTATGTAAAATGCACAAATTATTACATAAGATTTGTAGAGTACTTCACAGATCACAAGAATAGAAAATGAAAGCTTTGGAGTATAGGCTGAACTTCAGTGTGGGAATGATTCATGTCTTACACCTGGAGAGAAATTTGTTTAACTTGTTCTATGTAATGCAGTAGCATATCAGAAATACAAGACATCAAAAATTCAATCAGAATACTAGTAATGGCAGTAGTTGAATAACCTAACAAGAGATAGCCATAGCTCATATCCTTCACCTTCCCAGGAATGGTTTTGTCCAGGGATGGATGGAAACCTTTGCTTCTCATCTTCCACGAGGATTTACTAGCTGAGAAAACACAGCACTAGTGGCCCCCTCGTCGGCGTCTTCTGTTCCAGAATTCCCTCCATCAAATATACTTGTGCTGTTATCGAATGGTTCGAGTGGTGTCAATGGAATGCCTGGGATATGATTTGTGCTGTTATCTTCAGGTTCCATGAGCGCCGATGAGGTCTCCTCAAGCTGAAGAGCATACTCAAGATTCCACAAGACATCTCCCATCGATGGCCTGTCAACCCCATGCTCTGCTAGGCATTTCTCAGCCGTCTCCCCGAATTTTTTTAGAGCCGCTGGATTCACCTTTCCTTCTAGATTAGAGTCCATGATTTGATCCAACATGCCCTTCTTCTGCCAGGCCATTGCCCACTCTGCTATATTGACCTGTTCCCTCGGGAGAACAGGGTTTAGAGCTGGTCTAGTGCAGAGAACTTCCATTAGAACCACTCCAAATGAATACACATCTGACTTCTCTGTGAGTTGTTGCCTTCTGAAGTACTCAGGATCGAGGTAACCGAAGCTACCCTTAACAGCTGTACTCACATGCGTCTGATCAAGAGCTGGGCCTGCTTTTGAGAGGCCAAAATCAGCAACTTTGGCCACGAAACTCTCATCCAAAAGAATGTTTGTTGTCTTAACATCTCGGTGAATAATGCTTTGAGCAGCACCTGTGTGGAGATAATGCAGGCCCCTGCCAGCCCCAATGCATATTTCAAGTCGTTGCTTCCATGATAGAGGTGGTAGATCCGTGCCATATAGATGGCTCCTGAGTGGTCCATTAGCCATGTATTCGTAGACAAGAATCATTTCAGACCGCTCATCACAATAACCGATAAGAGAGACAAGATGACGGTGGCGAAGCTTTGATAACATTTCAATCTCTGTTCGGAATTCAGCAAGACCTTGTTCAGATCTGGGATTTCCTCTTTTGACAGCTACTATAGTTCCATCTTCGAGGGTTCCTTTGTACACCCTGCCAAATCCGCCAATCCCAAGAAGCAGGCTCTCGTCAAACTTGTTCGTTGCATCAAGGATTTCTTGGAATGTGAAGAGCCGACCAAGATTAGAGGAAGCCAGCGAGATGCAGCTTGCTGTTCCACTCTTTTGAGAAGTTGTGGTCATTTTGGTCATGGTCTGAGAGTTTCCATATAATGACAATGGCAGCCATGGAAGTGCCTGGTGAGTAGTAGTCTTTGACCTGCGGGCTGCCAACCAACAGCAACAGAGACCAATCAAACCAAATGCAGCCAGGGCACCTACAGTTGAACCAATAATAATTCCAATCGTGTTCTTCTTCGAGGGTGATTGAGGAAGGAAGCTCTCCACAGAAGAAAGCCCATCCAAGCTTTTAGCTTCACTGCTGATTTTGAAAATCTCCAGCCCATTCATAATTGCATTTTCCATATCCGATGTTGCATCTGGACCAATACTTACAGTGAAAGTATCTGAATCTACTGATGCGTTGGAGACAAAGTCTTTGTAATAGGGTACATTCAAGCCACCAGTGAAGGTTGAGAGGTCAAGACTCTCAATAGCAATATCATCATTTATGTACAGATTGAAAACAAGATTGTTCAGAGCCTTACTCACGATATCACAGAAATGCACCCGCACAAAATAGCTGAAGTTTTGATTGACAGAGAACACCCAAGTTATGTTGAAGTTCATGTTGGCTACTTTTGCATCTTCCATTACATCGGCGGAGGCATAAACCCAATTTGGTGCTATTTCAGTGGTGAGAGCAGGTGGATATCTTATGGATACAGGGTTTACTGAAACATTCAATGCAGAGCTGTTCACATGGAGATATTTGGCGTCATTCTCCCAAATTCTTCCCAGAGTATCATTTTCAGCAGTGATCAACGGGCCTCCCGCGTTTAACCGGAAAACAGTTTCAAATGCAAGTGCAGAAAGACCACTTACCGAAGAAGACGGATTTATAGCTACAGCCTGGTCTGGAAGTACGCCATCAGGGACAGAAACAACTTCGATTGCATTAACAAATGCGACAGAATTGTTTGAAGGAATGAAGGAAAGGGTCAAAGTATCAGAAGTCACATTGACCGCATACTCCTTAAACATATAAGAACCATTATAGTTCTTGAATGTAAAATTGTTCAAGAGTACAAAATCATCTGTGGCTACGGTAATCAACGAAGACATCAAATTCTGGCCCGAGTTTGGAATAGGGTAAAAATAAAGGCGGATCCAATGCCTCCCTTCTTGCTTAATATCAAATTTGTAAGATGATATGCTGGAGAAAATTCGAGCAGATTGATAAATTGGAGATGGGAAACTAGAATTGGGCTTAGCAACAATAGAAGTTCCTCTTTTTAAATCGAGAGAAGAATGCACTGAATCAGGAACATAAGTTTTACCTTGAAAGCTGACATTTTGTGAAGAACCACAAGCAATCAAGTAGTTATCAGGAGGAGTGAATGCAGCAGATGATATATTATGACCCATGAGCTCAAATAAAACAAAAACAACAACTACAGGTAACCAGCTCTCTCCTTTCATCCTCATCATTTGCAGTATCCCAAATCCTCAAGCTCATAGCAAGCCAAAGAATGCCCAGTTCGCAGCTCCAAAACCAAACCCCACTTCACAAAGATATCTAGGAACCAGAAAAAATTCCCCTGGCAAGCCTGGGGCCTTATGAACTTAGCTCCCCAATCACTATATGCCTCCAAAACAATATCCTCAAAAACCTCAGATCTAAGCTGACCAAGTTCAACCGACCTTGGCTCTATGAAAAGACAGTAATAGAGTATAAAAGAATGCGATTTGAAGATTAGCAAAGACAAGAACTTTTGCTGAAATACTCACTCTTACCTCAGGAAGAAAGAAAAGGTGAGATGCGGAGAGAGGGAGTGAAATGGGTTGGAGTTAATGATCAAAAACCAGTAGATATTGAACGGGTGCCGCCATGAAAACCCGTCAAGCATGGAGCTTTCGAGTGTTCAGCTAGTGTTTCTTATAACAACCCTTTCCAGGCTGGTGATTAGGCTGTCATTTACCAGTGAAAAAGGAGGTCCCGCAGGAAGAAGAAAAGGGATGGAAACTTCTTGCTTCATTCAAAATATCTCTCCCACAAAACTCAACTGTTGTTATTATCATTATTTTTTCGTAATTATTGCTGTTGATTTGAAAAAAAAATAAAAAAATAAAAAAAAAAAAAAACTTGAAGCTTATACTTAGATATATATACATAAAGAAAATCATACTTATTCCCGCCAAAATATGATAAGAGAGACGGTTAATTAATGGTAAATTTTAAGGTTTTTTAAAGTGTTTTTTATTTTAAAATATATTAAAATAATATTTTTTTTATTTTTTATATATATATATATTAGTTCATCAAAATAATACAAAAAAATCCAAGAAAAATAATTTAAACTAAAAAAACTAAAAAAAAAATAAAACTATTAACTTTAATAGCAAGGGGTCATTATGGATCATCAACTTGAAATTAAAAGCATGCAAATAAAAAAAAAAATAGTGAGGGTAGACAAGAAAGAAGTTATTTTGTCCTGAAATAAGTTAATAATTTATTGGTGAAGAAGAGTTAAAATTTATTTTTTGATGATAGTAGAGCATCTCAAAAGCCTCTTACTCTCTCAAATTAGTCATATCTGTGGAAGTTAATCCTAGATTTTTTAGCATATGTTTAGAATGGTGGTTAAGATTAATTTTTAAATTATTTTTTATTTATAAATACATTAAATAATTAAAAAATATATTTTTTAACATCAGCACATCAAAAAAATTTAAAAATATTAAAAACATCAATTTTAAAATAAATAAAAAATTATTTTTTTCAAAAGTATTTTTGAAACAATATACATTAATCTTTGTGGTGTTGGGACACACTTCTATTTTTATAATTTCTTGCATTGAGATTAATATCCTTTTATGTTATTTATTTTGACATTTAAATTATTAGACCAAAGATTAATACCTTTTATAAAAATTAAAATAGATATTAATAATCTCAATGCAGGATATTAATCTCAATGCAGGAATTAATACCTTTTATATTAATCTCAATGCAGGAATTAATTTCTTGCACATTTAAATTATTAGACCAAATATTTTTTTATAAAAATTGGATATAGGATGTGTTTAGTAATGTTTTGCTTAGATGTTTTTTTAATTATTTTTTTAATAAAAATATATTAAAATATCTTTTTATATTAATATATCAAATTTATTAAAAAACTTGAAAAACTTTAATATTTTTTTATAGAAAAAAAAATAAAAATAAATGGCTGTAATGGGACGATCTTTGGGACCCGCTTAACGCGGCTTTAAGATTGAGAAGGGACAGACTAGGCACGTCAGATAACGGTGTCTTATAACCGTTTGGTACACCTGGCATACACTAATTAGTTAATAACATTCACGTCGTTAAAGTTTTGGTAGTCTAATCCTGAAAGCAATTTCCATCGTTAGGCGTTGATCTACCATCGGAGGACCCATTGAAGTCGATATGAGAATATACTTTAAATCTTATTTAATTAAAAAAAAAATTAGTCTTAATTGATATAAAAAATAATTCTAAAATATCCTTTAATTTTTGAAAAAATATATTATCTAATTAAAAAAGCTGGGTCTTAACTAATATATAAAATAATATTTATTTTTTTGACATTATCATATAAAAATAATCTAAAAATAAAAAACAACTTAAAACAAAAAAATATTTTTTTTCAAAAATACATTTAAAACACAGTAACAAATAGACATTTAAGAGCTATTATTGGTATTTCAAATAATTTTGAATATATACAAAGAATTTGTCTTAGAACTCGATTTAAACTATATTTTTTAAATATTTAATTTTTTAATATAATTTTTCTTATATATATCTTTAAAAAAAATTAATTTATTATGTCAGAATAATTTTAAAAAACAATTGTTAATACATTTTAACGTGCTTGTAATAATCTAATGGGAGGAGGTTGTCTCTTTCGTCGAAAGTAGAAAATGCTACGACTAATGTTAGGCTACTGAAAAAGCATGCATCATAACTTTACAGCAAGCCACTAAGCATTTATTTCTTTTTTTAGTCTCTACTCATCATCACTGCAGGAGTGCCCTTGCAGGTTATGTCTCTGCATTATATAGATTCGTTGTTACCTACTTTAGTAGTTGTTTTTTTTATTATTTTGATAAGCATTTTAGGAAAATTAATAATTGATTGTTTGTTTGTACACATCAGATTGTTAATATGTGATTAAGAATTTTTTAAATTGTTTTTTGTTTAGAAATATATTAAATAGTATTTTTATTTATTTTTTAAAAATTATTTTTGACATCAGTATATGAAAATGATCCAAACGCCAAAAATAAAATAAAAAATTCATTTTGTTTTCAAAAATATTTTTAAAATACAATGTCAAATATATTTTTTTTTACATTTTAATTTGTAAAATACATTTTACATCTCACTATTCACTTTTACGTGGATGTGTTGGAAGGTGATTGAATTACAACTTTGAATCATATTTAAATTTTGTTACGAATACTTTATTATTCTTGATCTAATTATATACTATTTATTATGAAGAAAAGAAGACATGAGAGATAATTCATTCAAAATTAAAACTCCCCATCGGAAGAAACGACAGCTAGTGACGGAATCATGCATGATGGTAGACGACTTGACGTCAAAACATTCGCAGGCGTTTTTCTCTCTCTCTATATATATTATTATATATAAACCGCCGCACCAAAGCACAATGCCACCAGCTAAAGGCTTCTTCTACTCTCTATCTTTTATTATTTTTAATTGTCTCTTGATAAATTTTATTCTCTATAAAATTATTAATGACTTCAAGCTGGAGATTTCTAGGCAGTCACTCGAGAAAGGAACACGCGGAAGGTGCGTGTTTCTTCAATGAAACAGATATTCAAGGATTAATAAATGAGGAGGCTTCGCGTGAGAGTCAATTCAGCCTACCATGCATTACTTGCGTGTTTAATTGTATGGAAAAGAGGATCAAATAGTGTAAATGGCCGACTAAGGTTGGAAATCACTCGATAATGATTGAGATATTAATTAAAAGTTTATAGAGTTTTAAAAATATTAAAATATTATTATTTTAAATTATTTTTGACATCATCACATAAAAATAATTTAAAAACATTAAAGTATTTATTTGAAATAAAATAGTAAAAAATCCTTTTATTTTTTTTCTGAGTCACTCTTGACAAGCCCTTGGTCACACACCTATACCTATATTAGATGAGGTATTATTGTCGAGTGTATACTCCATTATCCATAGGATCCTGAACTTGCGAACACGGTTTTGTAATCAGGGACATAGATAACTTCGATTGCAAACACGGTTTTGAGTAATGATATATTTATGTAAGCATTGTACTAGAAAGGAGGTTAGGCCCCATGTTCACTTATTGGAAATGTCCTGTCTTCTTAATTATTATTATTATTAATGTGGATATCGGAGACATGTACTTTAATTAATTAACCGGGTTTTAAAATTAATGATCATGTGAGTTTCAATGACTATCATGTTAATATTGGTGATTTTTTCCACAAACTTTAAAATTAATGACCATATATCTAATTACCACCATGTTAATGTTTTTTTAGAAATACAAGTAATTGAGGAGAAACAGTAGATGTTATATGCAAGGTTGTCACTTTAATTTTGGTTTTGGAATGTTTTGACGCGTCGTTTCGGGGTTGTCTTTATATATATATATATATATATATATATATATATATATATTCAAAAGAAATTTATTTCAAATCCAAAACAAAAATTATTTAGAATTGTGCAATTTAATCTAAAAAAAATATAATAAAATATTTTTTCTGAACAAAATTAATGTGCTAAAAATAATTAGTTAAAAGAAAAAAAAACGTTTGTTTTCCCCTCTTGCAGATATTGTGCGCGAAATTTGTTTCTAAAAAAAAACAAGAAATTGTTTGGCAATATACAATCTATTTTAATAATATTAAATGATAGATGAGAAATTTTATGGTCTTCAATTTGTAATTATCTATACTTAATTAAAAAAAAAAGATAAATAAGTTTTGTTATTATATTTGTATAAGATCTGATAAGAATTTCTCGATGCTTTTTATATCTACCTATCTTCTATCAAATAAATATTAATAATTATATTTTCTCCGCATAAAATTTTTGGGAGGAGGGAACGTGGAATACAGGTACGCAAAGATGAAAGCGACGTGACAAAACAAAATGGCTGCATGGATTGGCTGTCATGCAAAGGATCACGTGGGTGACGACGTTAATCCTTCTCTAACGAAATCCCACTTAATGACACGTCACGATCAAATGCGGCCCTCAAAAAAGTTATTTTTCAACACAAGAAAATTATAATAATAGGCCTGCGAAGGCTGAAAAGCTGGCCCAAGTAAGCATACTGTCTTATGAGGCTTAACCCCGTGAGATTCTCACATGTATGGCTACGTTCTCAAAATGCATCCACCTTTATTTCATTTCACTACAGAATTGAAATTTCAAATTGACTTTTTCAAGGTTTTTAAGATTATATTGATATGGTATACTAAAAATAAATTTTAAAAATAAAAATAAAAATTATTTTAATATATTTTAAAAAAAATTAAAAAAAAAACATTTGTTATTACAATACTAAATGAACTCTTATAAAGTTAAGAGGGTGAGATAATGTAGTTTTGCTTGTTGCATGTATGTTGATAATAAGTATTGGTTTGTCTTTTTATAATAGAGTATTTGATTTTTATTTTTTAAATTGATAATTTTAATATTTAAGATATATATATATATATATATAAAGTTTTTTCTTAAAGCAATTATTATAATAATACTTATAGAAATTGATGTCTTTCAACTTGATGAGTTAATTGATCTGTATTGAATTGATTCATCTACCAGCTTATAAGAAAAAATAATTTTTGCGTCATTGAGAATAATTGATGTCTTTCAAGTTGATGAGTTAATTTATCTATATCAAATTGATTCATCTACCAGCTTAAAAGAAAATTTGAATTTTTGCGTCACTGAGTATAATTTTGCTGATGTTGATATTGAGAAGCTAAGTGATGTTTTGAGAATTAACATCCATACAAAATCAATAAAGATAATGATAACTATAAAATCAACGTCGATTATTGTGATACAGATGATGAAATTGAAGAAAAAGACAATTTTGATTAATTTGTTCAACAGGAATGTGTAATAAAATAAACTATTTTTTAGGTGAAATAAAATTTATTGTAATGAAAATAATGTTAATTTATTACATGACAAATAAATATTTATTTTTATGATTCCATAATTATACACAGTTGATTTTAATGTACGAGTAGGAGTAGGATAGATAGATAAAGAATACAAATATAATTTGGACACCTAAATTATTTATACTAATGGAATTATCGGTAGCATATGAAATAAAAATATAATTTTTTATTAAATTAAAAATCTCAATTAAATATTACAAATGACATCACCGACAACACATGTTAATAAATCTAATATTTAATTCGTTGTCCTGATAGAAAAACTCTAAATTAAAATACCAGAATCCCTAATTTTACAATGTTAGCTCGTCTTCTTCTCTCTGCAATTTTTTTTCTATCTCCATCACCCATATCGAGGGGGTCCCTATGAAGTGCCCGTTTAACATTGTGGTGGCATCCACATTTGCCAATCATCTTATTCAATAAGTATATGGTAAAGTTTTAAACGCAGAATTTTGACATGGGACCCACACAGAAATTTGATAAAACAACATTTTCCAAAAAGCTGAAAAAACATGCTTATGTGTTTGCGATTCCAGTTTGACAAATATATAGAAATGACGATTCAACATTAAAATACAAAAAATTACCGTTGAAATATTTATGCCAAAATAACCCTTAAGATGCTGCTCCCGTTGCTCTTTCTTCGTCAATGAGTGTCCGTCCTTTGTTGATGTTTATTTTGGAGGGGGTTTCTTCGATCGTTCTACGTGAAACAATTTGGAGATTATAGGGTAGAGAGGCTCGTCTTCTTTCTTTTCTAGTAATTGGAATGGGAAGTTTGAGGGAGGGAGAGTGAGGGCGAGAGACCCTTTTTATTTTTGGTTTCTCGAATCTCTTGGGTGCTCGGAATTCCCTCCCTTAAGAATCGATGTTTGGAGAGGGGATAAGGGAGGAAGACACAGACGAGCTTTCATAAGCAATTTTTTTACTGAAAAAGAAAGCTCGTCCAGTAAAAAGCAATTTTTTCTTGGGTGCCTAGAATTCCCAGCCTTAAGATTGATGCTGGAAAGGGGATAAAGGAGGAAGAGAGGGTATAAGCTTTAAAAAAACATTTTTTTTAATGGAAAAGAAAGCTTATCTAGTAAAAAGCAGTTTTTAAGCAACAAACATGAGAATTATAAGGGGTAAGCTTTAATAAGCATTTTTTTATTTTTTTTATTGCTTTGTTGATGTCGAAATGCTTTTAATTTTCTCATTTTTTAAATATTAAAAATATTTCAATATTAAAATAATATAAAAATCTAAAAACTTCATATATATATATATGCCATTGAAAGTAATTTCACAAGATAAAAGCAATATGAAAAGCTTGGTAACCAAACACTTAAAACTGTTTTTTTTTTCAACCTCCAACTCAACCACAGTTTTAACCAAACACTTCACTGCTTATTTTGAACCGCAGTAAAAGCGCTTTTTTTAAACTGCTTTTTTTCAATCTCAATCACAAAAGCGAAAGCAATGCCAAACATACTCGAAGTAGAAATAAAAGTCTGACTACTCAATGGAAGTTTGTTTTCCATTCATGCACTATTAAAAATAAAGAATAACTAATAACTTTTGAAAAAAATAATTTTAATTAAAGGATGCAATTTTAAGTTTACAAATATTGAAGTTGTCTGCATGATAACATCAGTAATGAGATCGTGGATGGAAGTGTTATTGTTTTAATGAAATCAAATATCTAAGTGGATGTTTGGCTCTGCGGTGCAGCCTGCGTTTGAGGCTTACTGCAGAGCCAAATATTATTTTAACCAAACACCCGCTTGAAATTTAAGTGTAGGTCCCACATAAAATAACTTTTCAACCGCAGGTAACGAAAAACATTTGTGAGATGCTTTTTGAAAAACTCGGATGCAGTTATGCATGAAATTTGAGCATGAATTAATCTGGGCATAAACTCAACCGCACGAGTGCATGAAAATTTTTGAACAGGAGCACAAATCTGCGAACCTTCTCTCTCTATCTCTCTTTCTTCCCCAACACAGCTAGCGATCTCTCTCTCTCTCTAGAGTCACCATCGTTGCCCTCTCTCTCCTAGGTCACCGACAACTCTCGGCACTACCACCATCCACCTCATCGTCGTCAGCTTCTCCTCCACGCCACAAGCTTCGGCGTCAGCAACACCAAAGGCAGTAAGCCCCCGCACCACAGAGCTCCTACCAGCCACCACACAGCATCATTTCTGAAGCCACCACCATTGGAAGAACTACCTCGGCCTCCTTTACCCATCTGTACCGACTGTTGACCCTCTCGTCACAGTCGGTGAACAGTAACGTGAACGGTAACATGCCAATAATGCAAAACAAAAGCGAAAGGGAAACACATCGTTTTGTGTTTTTTTTAAACCAAACACACCATTTTGCGTTTTAAAAGAGTCTTAACACTCGGGATGGGATGCTCTTGGCCCAGCCCAAGGCCAGCAGAGTTGGGCCTTTTATTTAAATGTTAAAATTTTATTTTTCATTTATTAATTGATAATTCATTTCTAGCATATAAGTTGCATGATATTTAGTATAAGGCAAAAAAGAGGTCTTTGAAGTTGGAGAGACGTGGAGGTTTGGAGGGATTTTAGATTTGCATACATCTTGGAGGCTATCATGGTGTTTGAGAATGTGTTTGAGAATGTGTTTTTGAAATAAATTAAAAAAAAATTATTTTTATTTTTTTACTTTAAATTAAAAAAACTTTGGTGTTTTTAGATCATTTTGATGTGTTAATATCAACATTGATTTTTAAAAAATATAAAAAAAAATATCATTTTGATGTAGTTTTAAATGAAATACACTTTCAAAAACAATCTCAATCACACTCACAAACAGACACTATATAAGTAGAGTATATTCAATATGTGATTTTCGAGCATTTTGTGTGCCTATTGCAATTCGGTACGGAAAAAAATGTAACAAGAAAATATACAGTTTCATTACCACACACTCCAACAGATTCATTTTATTTGTTTTGCATTCTAAGTTTCTTTTTTATTGCATCCATTTTTATTTTTGTTGTTTTAAATAAAAAAATTTAACTAACAATAATTTTCTTACAAGCTATGATTTTTAGACGCTAACCAATATTGATGGAGCTTTTTGTAGAAACTTACATGCGGAATAATAACAATCGAAAAGGGGTGCAACAACTTGTAGATTCTTAGAATAAAAAATTCATAGTATGTTGGATATCAAAAAACATTTTCTTGTGTTATTATTTATTTGGATTAGCTTATGTTTTTTTTTTATAATATTTTTCAGGAAGCATGTAACACTTTGTTGTATGAGAGATACAATGACAATTCTTTGATCTATCTAGAACTCAATCCGGATCTGTGGTTGAAGGTGGGATCTTTTGGTGGATTCAATAGAAACTTAGTTTCCGGTATCTCAAACACTAAGGTTTATGAGTTGTGGAAAATTGAAGTGTTCCAACTATTGCATACCTGCAATCAGGCTTGTTAATTCCGTTCCGTTTCGGCCAGAATGGACAGAACGTTCTGTGCCATTAAAAAAACTGAAACGAAACGGCGTCGTTTTCGTCTCGGTTTTAATTCCGGCCCGTTCCAAAAATTCTGACTAAATTCCGGTCGGAACGCCACGGTACCGTTCCGGCTCAAAATCATAATATTTCTTTTATTTTAGAACATTTTACTATTATAATATTTTGGAATTTTAGAGATGTTTTTAATTTTGAGATTATGTTTGTTTGACTTTGTGTTTGTATTGTATAATTTAAAGTTAATTTATCTTGAATTTAAATTATACTTGTTAAATTAATATTTTAATTTTTTTCATATATATATAATTAATTATATATGAACAGTACAACCCCGAATCAGCACGCCGAAATGCTCCGAAACCAAAACGTTCCGTTCCAATAGAAAAACCGGAACGGCAACCGGAACGGTATTGAAAACCTTGCCTCCAATTTATTTTGAGCATTCAATCTTTAGAGTTTTGAGCGATTTTAAATTAAAAAGTTGAAACTCGATTAATCAATTATACTGCTAAGATAGAATAACTTAATAATGAGACGACCAAACTTTAGCGATGATACATGTGCTCCACCTTATCATCTTTCCAGTATCGGCAAAGACATGTTTCATTGTATTTAACTAATAATATTTTTAAATATTTTATTTTTTTTATTTTTTTCTTACTCTATTTATTATATTTATCTTTTTAAAAAGCAACGAAACAAGTAATTGGCGAGTTTACTGATAAAACATGTCTATCAGGTTAATTTGAGAGAGTTGAAAAAGAATAACCGGAACAAAATGATTTTATTGGTAATATGCAAACTTTTTTTAAAAACAAAACAAACCATACTCTTTTTTGTATATTAAATTAGAATAAAATATCTATTTTTTTATAAATGATTTACATAATTGTTTTTAAAAGCAATTAGTCTTCTATCACAAACAAATAATTAAATCATGCTTTTTAATCCTTTTTATGGAAACTTGTTTTTGATAAGTTTTTATTTAAAAAAAATGGTTGTTATAAAAAAAATGTTTTGTAAACAAAATAACAAGAATAAAGAAATGTGGTTTTGATTAAGTTTTGTTAATGAATATTTACTTTATTCTCCTTTAGTTGTTTTATTCAAGGAACATGCTACTAATAAAAAATATTATCAAAAAATAAACATAAAAAATCTTTCTTATGAGGAATTTTTTTATTTGCGTTTTTTTTTAAGGCTAAATGGTGGTTTGAGTTTCGAAATGAATTTATTAAAACACATTTAAGTGTTCAAGAAAGAAAATAGTTGAAAAAGAGTTTTTTTTTTCAAAAGCTAGAATGAAGGACATGTCACCCCCACTATTAAACAAAAATAAAATATAAAAGTAGAGCGATTGACCCAATCATTTTTCTTACATTGGTTTTTATATATATTTTTTTAAAAATCATTTTAACATCAAGATAAAAAAAATTAAAAAATGAGTTGTTTTTAAATTCTTCTATCTATTTTTTATTATCAAAACATCATATAGAGAGAACAAGTTGTCTTGCCTGCATGTTATGTAGAGCTTTTTTTATGTAGCAAACTGGATGATTATTGTGCATGTTTTCATTGATTAACTAAAATTTAGTAGTTAAATTATCATCGATAAAATCCATTTCAAATGAGTTATTTGTTTAGTGTATCAAAGTGATTGAATATTGCTATTGTTTGAAATATTTGGATAATTATTTAATTGGTAGATTGTCTATGTGCATCGAAGCATAGAGCAAGTGACTTATATTTTTTTTTTCATTGTAAATAAGTTGGCTCAATTTTCCCACCCATTTTATCTATGTGTGACTTCGTATATTTTTTGTTTACATGATATTAAATTTTAAATATCATACATAAAAAGCCGTGAAAGTCATTTTTGAACAAAAACAACATCGACTAATGAATTGTTTTGATTATTATTACATTTTAATCATCATGATTTTTAAACTGTCAAATTATTATAGTTGCTATTATAATCATCATTATAAATGATTAATATTCTGATTATTATTAACAATATTGTTATAATCGTTGTATTCAATATGACAATAATCATCACGATAACCAACATCATTGTTTTTATTAATATTATTGCATTTCTAATTAATATTATTACCATTATTATAATTGTTTTTGTCATTATTGATATTTTTATATTATTTTATGAGTTATTGCTATTATTACCATCAAAGTCATACTTAGTTATATCATAAACACTATAACCATTACAATATATTATAATCGTTATTATCATGATAATTTATAATGTTACTATTATCATCAAGATCATAACATCTTAAATTATTATTATTAGTACTATTAAAATGATAAAAATTATTAACTTACCCTAAGGAATAAAAAAACTCAAAAACTTTAGCAAAAGAGAAAGGAAGAAAAAACACATCTCAAATATTATTATTATTATTATTATTATTATTATTATTATTATTATTATTATTATTATTATTATTGCATAATTAATGAAAAAAACAAAATTACCGTGAAGAATAAAAAATATAACAAAAGTGTAAGCAAAAAAAATGAAATAAATGACAAAATAAAAATAAATACTATTAGCCTTAAACAATATTGACTTGAAGAATAAAAAAAAAAGAAATAATAATTTTCAAATAATCACTAACACAAATTCAAATTGAAGTACTAAATAAAAAAAAAATACAACCCCAACAAAAGAGAAAATAAAATAAAAAATAAAAACTAAAACTAAGAGCATATACATATAAACATGGACAAAAATAGAGATTAATGCATAAATATATATCAAATAATAAAGGAATTAAATTCAAATAAAAAAATTAAAAGTATAAGGTCCGAAATAAAAATAAAATATATGATTGATTTCAATCCAATGACCAAATTGAAAAAAATCCAAACTTCTATACCGAAAATATTAAGGGATTTAAAACCAAACCCAAAATTAAAAGTATAAGGATCGAAATGAAAATGCAATATATAATAAATTTCAATTGAATGACAGAATTGAAAATAATCCAAATTTTTATACTGAAAAGATTAAGAGATTTAATACACGACCAAAAATTAAAAAAATAAGAACAAAAAACAAACAAAATATATAATCAATTTTAATTTAAAGACTAAATTGAAACCAATCCAAACTTATATTACAGAAATCAGGAGCATAGAAAACAATCAAAAGCCAAGGGACAGAAAAGAAGTCATCATAAACATATGGTACTAAAGTGTACAAAAAAGTTCAACAGACCACCGTCACTTTTCCGACCATCATATGTAGTCACACGCCCCTCCATGAAGCCGAGGACATGACGGCATCTTCTGAGATGCCATATGGATATTTTTAACCACCGTATGATGCTGCACGCGCCACTGGCAGAGAGCATGATGAAGAAAAGCATCGACGTGTCCGGACGACACGCTAGTAGTGCCCAAAGGAAAAAGAATTAAAAAAAGAACAAATTACCTAAACACCCCTACAAACAACTCTTTAAATTTGTGTTTTCTGGGGCATATCTGTATTTATACATTTTCAAAAATTGTGAAATGTCAGGAAGACCCTGTAGATAGCTCTTTTTTTTGTGTCTTAAATGAGAGTAATATGATTATTTTACTGTGCAAAAAAATTTAAAAAATCAAAAATACCTTCGGTTCGGAAACTATTTTCTGTCTATTAGGAGGGGTAAAATAATAGTTTTATTATACAAAAATACATGGTAAAGACTACAATACTCTCAAATATTCTAGTAATGTCAACCGGTCTCTTGGAAAAGTCATAAATGCTCTTGATTTCAAGATGAAGTCTAAGATGAGGACTAAAATAGCAATTATACTATTAAAATTTACAATAAATTGTCTCTATTATAAAATGCTCTAAAAGAGCTCAGACTTTCCCTATAGCACCAGAGACAATTCACTGTGGACTCGAACAATTTTGGCCCTGCGTCGCGCGAGTTCGTCTGCCTGTTTTTTTTCTTTTTTCGATTTTGAACAGTGCTTTGACGATTTTAGCCCCGGTAATGAGACAAAATAGGGCTCGGTCTGGCGGTAAAAATGGCTGGGGATGAGGGCCATTCCTGTCATTGCATGCTTACGGACCGAACCGGACCGGTCCGGTCCGCCGCACTTTTTTTGTTTAAATATATTTAAAAAATGGCTAATTACTCTTCTAACCCCTAATAAGACAAAAACATTTATTTCGGTATAGGGGTAGTGCGGTAATTGACCTTTGTTTTTGTTTTTTGTGCTGTCGGTTTGTCAGTGCGTGTGCCGCACGCGCCAGCCTTTTGCACGCCCCACGCCCTGTGTAGGTGGCGCGTGCGGTGTCCTCTGGTGGCCGGACACGGGATTCCGCCGTGTATCTCGATGCGTCTCCCCATGGTCATTGTTGACATATAATGTCATACTTGTATGCTTTACTTCTCTCACGATATCCACCTCCTTAGAGATTTTGTATCATGCATCTCATTCTATTGTGTTTATGCTTTTCACTTTGGATATATGTACAATGATATTGAATATTGTGTTCTTATTTATCTCAAATGTTAATTTTCTTTTTGTTGATGCCAAAGGGGGAGAGAATATGAAAATACATATGCATCAATAATGGAGATGCATCAATAATGGAGAAAGATATGAGAATATAAAAAAAAATTATATGCATATATTTAGGGGGAGAACAATGAATTTTTCTTGAAATTGCATATGATATTTGTACTTAGATTAAATTGCTAAAAATGTTTAATGTCTCTTATATATTGCATCACAAAATATAGGGGGAGACTCAATTTTTTATCTAAGTTCTTTTGTTTATTGTCATCATCAAAAAGGGGGAGATTGTTGACATATAATGTCATACTTGTATGCTTTATATATTTTGATGATAACAATAAAAAGAAAATGGACTAATAATATGCTTGGATGAGATTAAGTTATAAACAGGTATTATACAAAGAATACATCAACAAGCATAATGGAGTACACGAAGAAATCACTCCAGGAAGTCCAAGATGCAAGCAAGTGAAGACTTAGAATAAGTTTTCATTTTAGTGCTTTATGTAAATCTCAATTTCTAACTTGATAGCACAAATTAAAATGAACTCACACACTTCACATTGCATGCATTAAAAGGGTTTGATGATTATAGGTTTAAGTCATAATCAATCGGTTCAAGAAATTCAGAAAAGATAATTTGTCAAAATAGAGTTTCTGCATGAACCGGTCGACCGCTTGAGTTATCCATTGTGAACCGGTCGACCTCTTGAGGTGTCTGCATGAACCGGTCGACCGCTTGGGTTACCAAATGAACCGGTCGACCGCTTGGAAGACAAATTGCCTTTCGAGCTGAACCGGTTGACCGCTTGATTTATCCGTTGTGAACCGGTCGACCGTTTGAGATGACAGTTGCACCAAAACGGCTAGTTTCTCTTTGAAACTTATAAATAGGCCTCTTAATTGCAAAATTCAGGTTAGACATTTTGAATATATCTTACATTGAGGCAATTAGTAGTGCATAAACACCTTCATATCATCAATCCTCTTTAATACTCAAATTTGTGTTTAAATCTTCATATCCTAACACAAAGAGTATAAAATCTCATTCTCACTACACTTAAACACCTTCAAATATTCTAAGTGCTATTAAGTGAGATAAAGAGATCATAGATCTTAATTTGTAATATCCACACTATTGAGAGTGTATTGTTGTGTTACAAAAATAATCCTTGTAAAACTCTTGAGAGTTGAGTATAAAACTCTTGATATCGGTGAGGGAACATCACCAAGGAAAAATCTTGAAGAGGGCATATCTTCAAGTGGTGTAAAAGTCTTGGTGTGGATTCATCAAGCGGGAATTTTAATCTTGTTACTTGGACTAGTAAGAGAATACAATACTCAAGTACAGGTTGGTACTTGAGCTGTGGATGTAGGCTTGCCGAACCACGTTAAAAACCGAGTTAGCAATCTCTCTCTCTTATCTCTTTACTTTAGAGTACTTAATTATATTGTTGGTTATTGTTTTTACTTTAAAGTAATTAATTTTAAAATTGCATTGATTGTTGTATTTACACCTAATCCTCCCCTTAGGTGCATAGTTGCCTTAATCCTTAAACGACAATTGGTATCAGAGCTTGGTTCTCAGTTATTAAGTTTGCTTAAACTTTGAGTAGAATGGCAACTACAAGCTATAATCTCCAAAATGAAGGTGCTTCAACATCTAGACCACCATTTTTTGATGGTAATGACTATGGCTATTGGAAAGCTAGAATGAAAATATATCTTGAATCTATAGATTTCGATTTATGGCTTTCTATTGAAAATGGACCTCATAGACCAACTAAAACCGAAAATGGTATTGAGATTCCGAAAAGCATGATAGAATATATTGACCTAGATAAAAGATTACTTTCTATGGATGCTAAAGCAATGAACACTTTATATTGTGCATTAAATAGAAGTGAATTTAATAGAATATCTTCTGGTAAAAAATGCTAGGGATATATGGCATGCTTTAGAAGTAACTCACGAAGGAACTAATCAAGTTAAAGAATCAAAAATTGATATGTTAGTTCATCAGTATGAGTTATTCAAAATGTTGCAAAATGAATCCATAACAAGTATGTTTACTCGTATGACTAGCATTACAAATAGTTTACATGCTCTTGGTAGAACTTATACAAATGCAGATATTGTAAGTAAGATTCTCAGATCTCTACCGAAAGCTTGGGAAGCTAAAGTGACGGCAATACGAGAAGCCAAAGATCTCACAAAATTACCATTAGAGGAGCTCATCGGTTCTCTAATGACTCACGAGATAACTATGGATAAACAAGATCAAGAAGAAAGGCCAAAGAAAACTTTGGCATTTAAAACTGTTTATCAAATTGAAAGCAATGATAATGATGATGATGAAGACAATCACGACGATCTTGAAGAAAATGTAGCATTGATCACAAGACAGTTTCGAAACTTCCTTAGAAAGAAAAATGACAAGAGAAAGTTCTCGAACTTCAAAAAAGAGGGAAACAAAGGAGAATCAAGTAAAGAAACTCCAAGATGCTACAAATGCAACAAGTTAGGACATATCAAAACCGATTGTCCCCTTCTTCAAGCAAAGAAGAAAAATCGCTTTCAAAAGAAAGCTTTGAAAGCAACATGGAGCGATGACTCGGACTCAAGCTCCAGTGATGAAGAAGAACATGTGGCTAACATGTGTTTCATGGCAATCGAAAGTGAAAATGAGGTACTATCTTCGGATGATGAATCCGATCCTTCTTATATTGAACTACATGAACAACTTGAAAATCTGTATGTAGAATATAAGAAATTAGGTTCAAAATATAGTACCCTAAAAAGAAATCATGTATGCATAATTGAAGAAAAAGAATTACTAGAAAAGAAAGTATGTGATTTGAATGACAAGAGTAGTAAGACTAATCAACTTGAAGAAGATAATAAATCCTTAAAAGAAAAAAGTTGATGAGTTGAATGTAATTATCGCAAAATTCACACTAGGCTCAAAGATTTTTGAGAAAATGCTTTCGAGCCAAAGAAGTATGTTTAACAAAGAAGGATTAGGTTATAAACCTAATAAAAACCAAAAATACTTAAAGAACTACTTTGTTAAAGCTAAACAGTCTTATGATCCAAGTCATACATGCAATTACTGTAGAAAATCAGGACATTTGATTTATGCATGTCCTATGAAGAAAAATAAGACTATTAAAATGATTTGGGTTCCAAAAGGAACCACCCCTAACCAAAAAGGACCCAAGAAGGTATGGGTACCAAAATCCTCATCTTGATTCTGTTTTGTAGGAACCAAGGGAACATGGGGAGTGGTTTTTGGATAGTGCTTGTTCAAGACACATGACCGGAGACGACACTCTTTTTTCAAGCCTTACCAAAACTAAAGGAGGAAAAGTGACTTTTGGGGACAACTCAAAAGGGAAAATTGTTGGAATTGGTAACATTGGAGGTATGTCTTCAACCTCCATTGAAAATGTATTTCTTGTTGATAGTCTTAAACATAACTTGCTTAGTATAAGTCAATTATGTGACAAAGGCTATAAAATCATTTTTGATCATACATGTTGCTTAATACTTGAAAATGATAAAATTATTTTTATCGGTAATAGAATTGGAAACATCTATAAAATCAAAATAGATACATGTATGAGTATTGAAAGTTGTCTTGTTGCTAGTATAAATGATAGTTTTCTATGGCATAGAAGACTAGGTCACATAAGCATGGACATCCTTTCAAAATTAGCTAAAAATGATTTAGTTAAAGGTCTTCCT
The DNA here is from genome assembly GCA_029030765.1 of Salix suchowensis. NCBI lineage: Eukaryota > Viridiplantae > Streptophyta > Magnoliopsida > Malpighiales > Salicaceae > Salix > Salix suchowensis. The sequence continues at coordinate 3,436,218 of JAPFFH010000004.1, read as the reverse complement.
CATATTGCATATAAAAAGGAAAAGCTATGTGACGCTTGCCAAATGGGTAAACAAGTTAAAACATCTTTTAAAAGTAAGAATCACATATCAACCGAAAGACCTTTAGAATTACTTCATATAGATCTATTTGGACCAACTAGAACAAGAAGTTTAAGTGGTAATAGATATGTGTTTGTAATCGTTGATGACTTTACTAGGTATACATGGGTTATATTCTTGAAATCAAAAGATGAAACCATTTATGAATTTGTAAAGTTTTCAAAGAAAATCGAAAACGAGAAAGGATTTTCTATAATAAACATAAGGAGCGATCATGGTGGTGAATTCATAAGTGATTTATTTGAAACGTTTTGTGAAGAAAAAGGATACCACCATAATTTTTCAACGCCTAGAACTCCCCAACAAAATGGGGTTGTGGAAAGGAAAAATCGGTCTCTTCAAGAAATGGCAAGAACAATGATAAATGAATTTAACACCCCGAAATATTTTTGGGCGGAAGCCGTAAACACTTCTTGCTATGTTTTAAACCGTGTTACTTTGAGACTCGAGTTGAAAAAAGACTCCTTATGAGCTTTGGAAAGGGAGGAAGCCCAACATCTCTTATTTTAAAGTCTTTGGTTCAAAATGTTTTATTTTAAACACTAAAGACAACCTTGATAAATTTGATTTAAAATCCGATGTTGGAATTTTTCTTGGATACTCCTCCTCTAGCAAGGCTTACAGAGTTTACAATAATAGAACACTTTGTCTTGAGGAATCCATGCATGTCGCTTTTGAGGAAACTCAAAATGACAAAATTGTTGAGATTCTAGATGACTTAAATGAAAGTGTTCAAAATTTGAATCTTAATGATAAAAACCCAAGGGAGTCATCAAATGAAGACATGAACAAGGATCAACCAAGCTCAAGCAATCAACAAGAGTTGGTAAGTAACTCCTTTGAGCCGCCAAAGGAGCTAAGGTATGTAAGTTCTCATCCTCCAGATTTAATTATTGGTAATCCTTTTGAGGGAACTAAAACTAGAGCATCCCTTAGAAACATTAGTGGGCATTATGCATTTGTTTCTCAAATAGAACCTAAAACCTTTCTTGAAGCCGAAAATGATGAAAAATGGATTTTAGCCATGCAAGATGAGCTAAATCAGTTTGAGAGAAATGATGTTTGGGAACTAGTCCCTAGGCCAAAAGATTTATCAATAATTGGTACTAAATGGGTCTTTAGAAACAAAATTGATGAACATGGGGATATTGTTAGAAACAAAGCAAGACTAGTTGCTAAAGGTTATAATCAAGAAGAAGGAATAGATTATGAAGAAACCTTTGCACCAGTGGCTAGACTTGAATCTATAAGAATGCTATTAGCCTATGCATGTCATGCCAATTTTACGCTCTTCCAAATGGATGTTAAAAGTGCATTTTTAAATGGCTTTATAATGGAAGAAGTATATGTTGAACAACCTCAAGGCTTTGAAAATTTTGAATTTCCTAATCATGTTTTTAAACTCAAAAAGGCCTTGTATGGTTTAAAACAAGCACCTAGGGCATGGTATGATAGATTAAAAACATTTCTTATTGAAAATGATTTTAACATTGGCAAAATTGACACCACCTTTTTTACGAAAAGAAAAGGAAAAGATATCCTTATTGTACAAATCTATGTTGATGATATAATTTTTGGTGCTACTAACGAATCTCTGTGTAAGGAATTTGCAAAATGCATGCAAGAGGAATTTGAAATGAGCATGATGGGAGAATTAAATTTCTTCCTTGGATTGCAAATTAAGCAAACAAGAGATGGCATCTTCATCAACCAAAGCAAGTACACCAAGTATCTTCTGAAAAGATTTGGGATGGAACATGTCAAAGATGCCGACACTCCCATGGGGACATCTATTAAGCTTGATATGGACGAAAAAGGTAAAACCGTAGACATCACCAAATATCGAGGTATGATCGGTTCTCTTTTATATTTAACCGCAAGTAGACCCGATATTATGTTTAGTGTATGTTTATGTGCACAATTTCAAGCATGTCCAAAAGAATCCCATGTTAGTGCAGTAAAAAGAATTTTTTGTTACTTGCATGGTACAATTGATTTAGGGTTGTGGTATCCGAAGGGAAGTGAAATGAGTTTAATCAGTTATTCGGATGCAGATTTTGCGGGTTGTAAAATTGATAGGAAAAGTACTAGTGGAACTTGTCATTTTCTAGGATCATCACTAGTATCATGGGCAAGTAAGAAACAAAACTCGGTAGCCCTATCAACAACTGAAGCAGAATATATTGCGGCAGGTAGTTGTTGTGCACAAGTATTATGGATGAAACAAACTCTGGAGGATTATAGACTTAGGTTTGAAAATACTCCGATTAAATGTGATAATACAAGTGCAATTTGCCTATCTAAAAATCCTATTCAACACTCTCGTACAAAACACATAGAAGTAAGACATCACTTCTTAAGGGATCATATTGCAAAAGGAGATATTGTACTTGAGTTTATAGGTACAGAACATCAACTTGCAGATATTTTTACAAAACCCTTAGGAAAAGATCGCTTTTGCGAAATAAGAAGGAACCTAGGGTTTATCCATGCAAAAGATGTTTGAATTATGTATACATCAATGGTTATAAGTTGGATTTATTTGATGTTAAATTGTATACACTTGAAGCATAAGAAATTTGTTCAAAACAAATTTTAGGGAGTTTAAAAATTCTGGGATGAACCGGTCGACCGGTTCATCAAGAGCAAGCCCAACCGGTCGCCCGGTTGAGGCAGAAAAACAGAGGATGGCTACTGGAATTTTTTGAAATTTCGGAGGAAAATGTTTCTGAAAATGATTTTTGGACATAAAGGGTATTTTGAAGTTTAAATCAAGATTTTAAAGTCAAAGTGCAAAAATTTTCATTTTTGCATGGACCGGTCGACCGGTGCATGCATCTGGATCAACCGGTCGACCGGTTGAGCCAGAGGAACAGTAGCCTTGGCTACTGCCGAAAATTAGCACTTTTAGCCCCTTGATTTCTTTGCCTTTTGGACATAAGTTTTACATGAAAAGGCTACATTTTGAATGCAAAGAAAAGTTCAAACGAGAAATTTGGAAAATTCTCATCTTGGGAGTCAACCGGTCGACCGATTGAAATTATCCCAAGGAAACCGGTCGACCGGTTTCTCGATAGTTTAAATACTATCCAGAGTTTCAGAAAACAGTAAACGGGAGAAAATCAAAATTTCTGAAAACCCTAACTCAAATCCTCTCAAAATCAAAACACCCAAAGCCTAATTAAAGTCAATGGCACCCCGTAAACGCTTAAGGAGGACTCGAATCAAGAAGCAAACGAGCCAATGATCCTCGGTTCCTCATCGGGTGACAATGTTCAAGGTTTTTTGAGTAATTTCTCAAATAGAGCTATTTGTGTAGAAAGAGGTTTAGGCAATGATTTGTCTCGCTTTAGGTATCGATACTCTATTTGCTGAAATGGGTTGGTATTCATTATATGAATATAAGAAACCTACATACCCTAAGTTGATGAGGATGTTCTTTGCTAATATGAGGGTTAATGTAGAACCAAGAATAATGAGTACTCTTCAAGGAAATCCCATTGAATTTAATTGTGCTGAATTAGCCAATATATTGGGTATATCTAATGATGGTCCAAGAGTTTTCGACATTAAAGTAATTCGACCATTGAGGGTTTTAGCTATGATTATGCTGTTGCATTGCACACTGGAAATACTGGATTTGCTCCAGGTGCTAAAATAAAGAGTCAGGATCTTCTGTTGAGACCTAGACTACTCCATAGGATTATTGCTCACAATATCTTGCCCAAAAAGGGGCATTATGATGAAGTTACATTTATGGAGTTATGCTTAATTGATTGTATGATTCAGAGAAGACCAATAAACCTTCCATACATCTTGATTAGGAATATGATCTTAGCATACGATCAAAAACAAAAGGCTCTACCTTATGGTCAAGTGTTTACCACTATTTTTGAGCATTTTGAGATCCTGTTGACGGGTACGGATAAGAAACCGTACTCAGATAAGACAGAGATTAATAACACCACTCTCACTAGAATGAAATATGTGCTTAATGAGCATGGTGAGTGGATTCAAGGGCACCAAGAAGGTGCACATGCTGAGGAAGAGCATGAAGAGGAGGAGAATGTGGCTGAGGATCAGGGTGAGGATGGGTTCACAAATTTATTTGAGTCACCACCTCCGGCTTCCTCACCAGATGAGCCATCTGCGAGTGGCTGGTCACATAGGATAGAGAGTCGTCTCACGCACATTGAGACAGATATGCGATCCATGAGAGATTCTCAGACAGAGATGCGGGCTGATATACAGGAGATGAAGGAGATGATGGCTTCACTTCTCTCACGATATCCACCTCCTTAGAGATTTTGTATCATGCATCTCATTCTATTGTGTTTATGCTTTTCACTTTGGATATATGTACAATGATATTGAATATTGTGTTCTTATTTATCTCAAATGTTAATTTTCTTTTTGTTGATGCCAAAGGGGGAGAGAATATGAAAATACATATGCATCAATAATGGAGATGCATCAATAATGGAGAAAGATATGAGAATATAAAAAAAAATTATATGCATATATTTAGGGGGAGAACAATGAATTTTTCTTGAAATTGCATATGATATTTGTACTTAGATTAAATTGCTAAAAATGTTTAATGTCTCTTATATATTGCATCACAAAATATAGGGGGAGACTCAATTTTTTATCTAAGTTCTTTTGTTTATTGTCATCATCAAAAAGGGGGAGATTGTTGACATATAATGTCATACTTGTATGCTTTATATATTTTGATGATAACAATAAAAAGAAAATGGACTAATAATATGCTTGGATGAGATTAAGTTATAAACAGGGTATTATACAAAGAATACATCAACAAGCATAATGGAGTACACGAAGAAATACTTCCAGAAGTCCAAGATGCAAGCAAGTGAAGACTTAGAATAAGTTTTTCATTTTAGTGCTTTATGTAAATCTCAATTTCTAACTTGATAGCACAAATTAAAATGAACTCACACACTTCACATTGCATGCATTAAAAGGGTTTGATGATTATAGGTTTAAGTCATAATCAATCGGTTCAAGAAATTCAGAAAAGATAATTTGTCAAAATAGAGTTTCGCATGAACCGGTCGACCGCTTGAGTTATCCATTGTGAACCGGTCGACCTCTTGAGGTGTCTCGCATGAACCGGTCGACCGCTTGGGTTACCAAATGAACCGGTCGACCGCTTGGAAGACAAATTGCCTTTCGAGCTGAACCGGTTGACCGCTTGATTTATCCGTTGTGAACCGGTCGACCGTTTGAGATGACAGATTGCACCAAAACGGCTAGTTTCTCTTTGAAACTTATAAATAGGCCTCTTAATTGCAAAATTCAGGTTAGACATTTTGAATATATCTTACATTGAGGCAATTAGTAGTGCATAAACACCTTCATATCATCAATCCTCTTTAATACTCAAATTTGTGTTTAAATCTTCATATCCTAACACAAAGAGTATAAAATCTCATTCTCACTACACTTAAACACCTTCAAATATTCTAAGTGCTATTAAGTGAGATAAAGAGATCATAGATCTTAATTTGTAATATCCACACTATTGAGAGTGTATTGTTGTGTTACAAAAAATAATCCTTGTAAAACTCTTGAGAGTTGAGTATAAAACTCTTGATATCGGTGAGGGAACATCACCAAGGAAAAAATCTTGAAGAGGGCATATCTTCAAGTGGTGTAAAAGTCTTGGTGTGGATTCATCAAGCGGGAATTTTAATCTTGTTACTTGGACTAGTAAGAGAATACAATACTCAAGTACAGGGTTGGTACTTGAGTCTGTGGATGTAGGCTTGCCGAACCACGTTAAAAACCGAGTTAGCAATCTCTCTCTCTTATCTCTTTACTTTAGAGTACTTAATTATATTGTTGGTTATTGTTTTTACTTTTAAAGTAATTAATTTTAAAATTGCATTGATTGTTGTATTTACACCTAATCCTCCCCTTAGGTGCATAGTTGCCTTAATCCTTAAACGACAATTGGTATCGAGCTTGGTTCTCAGCTATTAAGTTTGCTTAAACTTTGAGTAGAATGGCAACTACAAGCTATAATCTCCAAAATGAAGGTGCTTCAACATCTAGACCACCATTTTTTGATGGTAATGACTATGGCTATTGGAAAGCTAGAATGAAAATATATCTTGAATCTATAGATTTCGATTTATGGCTTTCTATTGAAAATGGACCTCATAGACCAACTAAAACCGAAAATGGTATTGAGATTCCGAAAAGCATGATAGAATATATTGACCTAGATAAAAGATTACTTTCTATGGATGCTAAAGCAATGAACACTTTATATTGTGCATTAAATAGAAGTGAATTTAATAGAATATCTTCTGGTAAAAATGCTAGGGATATATGGCATGCTTTAGAAGTAACTCACGAAGGAACTAATCAAGTTAAAGAATCAAAAATTGATATGTTAGTTCATCAGTATGAGTTATTCAAAATGTTGCAAAATGAATCCATAACAAGTATGTTTACTCGTATGACTAGCATTACAAATAGTTTACATGCTCTTGGTAGAACTTATACAAATGCAGATATTGTAAGTAAGATTCTCAGATCTCTACCGAAAGCTTGGGAAGCTAAAGTGACGGCAATACGAGAAGCCAAAGATCTCACAAAATTACCATTAGAGGAGCTCATCGGTTCTCTAATGACTCACGAGATAACTATGGATAAACAAGATCAAGAAGAAAGGCCAAAGAAAACTTTGGCATTTAAAACTGTTTATCAAATTGAAAGCAATGATAATGATGATGATGAAGACAATCACGACGATCTTGAAGAAAATGTAGCATTGATCACAAGACAGTTTCGAAACTTCCTTAGAAAGAAAAATGACAAGAGAAAGTTCTCGAACTTCAAAAAAGAGGGAAACAAAGGAGAATCAAGTAAAGAAACTCCAAGATGCTACAAATGCAACAAGTTAGGACATATCAAAACCGATTGTCCCCTTCTTCAAGCAAAGAAGAAAAATCGCTTTCAAAAGAAAGCTTTGAAAGCAACATGGAGCGATGACTCGGACTCAAGCTCCAAAGTGATGAAGAAGAACATGTGGCTAACATGTGTTTCATGGCAATCGAAAGTGAAAATGAGGTACTATCTTCGGATGATGAATCCGATCCTTCTTATATTGAACTACATGAACAACTTGAAAATCTGTATGTAGAATATAAGAAATTAGGTTCAAAATATAGTACCCTAAAAAGAAATCATGTATGCATAATTGAAGAAAAAGAATTACTAGAAAAGAAAGTATGTGATTTGAATGACAAGAGTAGTAAGACTAATCAACTTGAAGAAGATAATAAATCCTTAAAAGAAAAAAGTTGATGAGTTGAATGTAATTATCGCAAAATTCACACTAGGCTCAAAGATTTTTGAGAAAATGCTTTCGAGCCAAAGAAGTATGTTTAACAAAGAAGGATTAGGTTATAAACCTAATAAAAACCAAAAATACTTAAAGAACTACTTTGTTAAAGCTAAACAGTCTTATGATCCAAGTCATACATGCAATTACTGTAGAAAATCAGGACATTTGATTTATGCATGTCCTATGAAGAAAAATAAGACTATTAAAATGATTTGGGTTCCAAAAGGAACCACCCCTAACCAAAAAGGACCCAAGAAGGTATGGGTACCAAAATCCTCATCTTGATTCTGTTTTGTAGGAACCAAGGGAACATGGGGAGTGGTTTTTGGATAGTGCTTGTTCAAGACACATGACCGGAGACGGCACTCTTTTTTCAAGCCTTACCAAAACTAAAGGAGGAAAAGTGACTTTTGGGGACAACTCAAAAGGGAAAATTGTTGGAATTGGTAACATTGGAGGTATGTCTTCACCCTCCATTGAAAATGTATTTCTTGTTGATAGTCTTAAACATAACTTGCTTAGTATAAGTCAATTATGTGACAAAGGCTATAAAATCATTTTTGATCATACATGTTGCTTAATACTTGAAAATGATAAAATTATTTTTATCGGTAATAGAATTGGAAACATCTATAAAATCAAAATAGATACATGTATGAGTATTGAAAGTTGTCTTGTTGCTAGTATAAATGATAGTTTTCTATGGCATAGAAGACTAGGTCACATAAGCATGGACATCCTTTCAAAATTAGCTAAAAATGATTTAGTTAAAGGTCTTCCTCATATTGCATATAAAAAGGAAAAGCTATGTGACGCTTGCCAAATGGGTAAACAAGTTAAAACATCTTTTAAAAGTAAGAATCACATATCAACCGAAAGACCTTTAGAATTACTTCATATAGATCTATTTGGACCAACTAGAACAAGAAGTTTAAGTGGTAATAGATATGTGTTTGTAATCGTTGATGACTTTACTAGGTATACATGGGTTATATTCTTGAAATCAAAAGATGAAACCATTTATGAATTTGTAAAGTTTTCAAAGAAAATCGAAAACGAGAAAGGATTTTCTATAATAAACATAAGGAGCGATCATGGTGGTGAATTCATAAGTGATTTATTTGAAACGTTTTGTGAAGAAAAAGGATACCACCATAATTTTTCAACGCCTAGAACTCCCCAACAAAATGGGGTTGTGGAAAGGAAAAATCGGTCTCTTCAAGAAATGGCAAGAACAATGATAAATGAATTTAACACCCCGAAATATTTTTGGGCGGAAGCCGTAAACACTTCTTGCTATGTTTTAAACCGTGTTACTTTGAGACCTGAGTTGAAAAAGACTCCTTATGAGCTTTGGAAAGGGAGGAAGCCCAACATCTCTTATTTTAAAGTCTTTGGTTCAAAATGTTTTATTTTAAACACTAAAGACAACCTTGATAAATTTGATTTAAAATCCGATGTTGGAATTTTTCTTGGATACTCCTCCTCTAGCAAGGCTTACAGAGTTTACAATAATAGAACACTTTGTCTTGAGGAATCCATGCATGTCGCTTTTGAGGAAACTCAAAATGACAAAATTGTTGAGATTCTAGATGACTTAAATGAAAGTGTTCAAAATTTGAATCTTAATGATAAAAACCCAAGGGAGTCATCAAATGAAGACATGAACAAGGATCAACCAAGCTCAAGCAATCAACAAGAGTTGGTAAGTAACTCCTTTGAGCCGCCAAAGGAGCTAAGGTATGTAAGTTCTCATCCTCCGGATTTAATTATTGGTAATCCTTTTGAGGGAACTAAAACTAGAGCATCCCTTAGAAACATTAGTGGGCATTATGCATTTGTTTCTCAAATAGAACCTAAAACCTTTCTTGAAGCCGAAAATGATGAAAAATGGATTTTAGCCATGCAAGATGAGCTAAATCGCTTTGAGAGAAATGATGTTTGGGAACTAGTCCCTAGGCCAAAAGATTTATCAATAATTGGTACTAAATGGGTCTTTAGAAACAAAATTGATGAACATGGGGACTATTGTTAGAAACAAAGCAAGACTAGTTGCTAAAGGTTATAATCAAGAAGAAGGAATAGATTATGAAGAAACCTTTGCACCCAAAGTGGCTAGACTTGAATCTATAAGAATGCTATTAGCCTATGCATGTCATGCCAATTTTACGCTCTTCCAAATGGATGTTAAAAGTGCATTTTTAAATGGCTTTATAATGGAAGAAGTATATGTTGAACAACCTCAAGGCTTTGAAAATTTTGAATTTCCTAATCATGTTTTTAAACTCAAAAAGGCCTTGTATGGTTTAAAACAAGCACCTAGGGCATGGTATGATAGATTAAAAACATTTCTTATTGAAAATGATTTTAACATTGGCAAAATTGACACCACCCTTTTTTACTGAAAAAGAAAAGGAAAAGATATCCTTATTGTACAAATCTATGTTGATGATATAATTTTTGGTGCTACTAACGAATCTTTGTGTAAGGAATTTGCAAAATGCATGCAAGAGGAATTTGAAATGAGCATGATGGGAGAATTAAATTTCTTCCTTGGATTGCAAATTAAGCAAACAAGAGATGGCATCTTCATCAACCAAAGCAAGTACACCAAGTATCTTCTGAAAAGATTTGGGATGGAACATGTCAAAGATGCCGACACTCCCATGGGGACATCTATTAAGCTTGATATGGACGAAAAAGGTAAAACCGTAGACATCACCAAATATCGAGGTATGATCGGTTCTCTTTTATATTTAACCGCAAGTAGACCCGATATTATGTTTAGTGTATGTTTATGTGCACAATTTCAAGCATGTCCAAAAGAATCCCATGTTAGTGCAGTAAAAAGAATTTTTTGTTACTTGCATGGTACAATTGATTTAGGGTTGTGGTATCCGAAGGGAAGTGAAATGAGTTTAATCAGTTATTCGGATGCAGATTTTGCGGGTTGTAAAATTGATAGGAAAAGTACTAGTGGAACTTGTCATTTTCTAGGATCATCACTAGTATCATGGGCAAGTAAGAAACAAAACTCGGTAGCCCTATCAACAATCGAAGCGTAATATATTGCAGCGTGTAGTTGTTGTGCACAAGTATTATGGATGAAACAAACTCTGGAGGATTATAGACTTAGGTTTGAAAATACTCCGATTAAATGTGATAATACAAGTGCAATTTGCCTATCTAAAAATCCTATTCAGCACTCTCGTACAAAACACATAGAAGTAAGACATCACTTCTTAAGGGATCATATTGCAAAAGGAGATATTGTACTTGAGTTTATAGGTACAGTAACATCAACTTGCGGATATTTTTACAAAACCCTTAGGAAAAGATCGCTTTTGCGAAATAAGAAGGAACCTAGGGTTTATCCATGCAAAAGATGTTTGAATTATGTATACATCAATGGTTATAAGTTGGATTTATTTGATGTTAAATTGTATACACTTGAAGCATAAGAAATTTGTTCAAAACAAATTTTAGGGAGTTTAAAAATTCGGGATGAACCGGTCGACCGGTTCATCAAGAGCAAGCCCAACCTGGTCGCCCGGTTGAGGCGTAAAAAACAGAGGATGGCTACTGGAATTTTTTGAAATTTCGGAGGAAAATGTTTCTGAAAATGATTTTTGGACATAAAGGGTATTTTGAAGTTTAAATCAAGATTTTAAAGTCAAAGTGCAAAAATTTTCATTTTTGCATGGACCGGTCGACCGGTGCATGCATCTGGATCAACCGGTCGACCGGTTGAGCTGGAGGAACAAAGAGCCTTAGCTACGCCGAAAAATTAGCACTTTTAGCCCCTTGATTTCTTTGCCTTTTGGACATAAGTTTTACATGAAAAGGCTACATTTTGAATGCAAAGAAAAGTTCAAACGAGAAATTTGGAAAATTCTCATCTTGGGAGTCAACCGGTCGACCGATTGAAATTATCCCAAGGAAACCGGTCGACCGGTTTCTCGATAGTTTAAATACTATCCAGAGTTTCAGAAAACAGTAAACGGGAGAAAATCAAAATTTCCGAAAACCCTAACTCAAATCCTCTCAAAATCAAAACACCCAAAGCCTAATTAAAGTCAATGGCACCCCAGAAACGCTTAAGGAGGACTGAATCAAGAAGCAAACGAGCCAATGATCCTGGTTCCTCATCAGGTGACAATGTTCAAGGTTTTTGAGTAATTTCTCAAATAGAGCTATTTGTGTAGAAAGAGGTTTAGGCAATGATTTGTCTGCTTTAGGTATCGATACTCTATTTGCTGAAATGGGTTGGTATTCATTATATGAATATAAGAAACCTACATACCCTAAGTTGATGAGGATGTTCTTTGCTAATATGAGGGTTAATGTAGAACCAAGAATAATGAGTACTCTTCAAGGAAATCCCATTGAATTTAATTGTGCTGAATTAGCCAATATATTGGGTATATCTAATGATGGTCCAAGAGTTTTCGACATTAAAGTAATTCCGACCATTGAGGGTTTTAGCTATGATTATGCTGTTGCATTGCACACTGGAAATACTGGATTTGCTCCAGGTGCTAAAATAAAGAGTCAGGATCTTCTGTTGAGACCTAGACTACTCCATAGGATTATTGCTCACAATATCTTGCCCAAAAAGGGGCATTATGATGAAGTTACATTTATGGAGTTATGCTTAATTGATTGTATGATTCAGAGAAGACCAATAAACCTTCCATACATCTTGATTAGGAATATGATCTTAGCATACGATCAAAAACAAAAGGCTCTACCTTATGGTCAAGTGTTTACCACTATTTTTGAGCATTTTGAGATCCTGTTGACGGGTACGGATAAGAAACCGTACTCAGATAAGACAGAGATTAATAACACCACTCTCACTAGAATGAAATATGTGCTTAATGAGCATGGTGAGTGGATTCAAGGGCACCAAGAAGGTGCACATGCTGAGGAAGAGCATGAAGAGGAGGAGAATGTGGGTCGAGGATCGTGGGTGAGGATGGGTTCACAAATTTATTTGAGTCACCACCTCCGGCTTCCTCACCAGATGAGCCATCTGCGAGTGGCTGGTCACATAGGATAGAGAGTCGTCTCACGCACATTGAGACAGATATGCGATCCATGAGAGATTCTCAGACAGAGATGCGGGCTGATATACAGGAGATGAAGGAGATGATGGCTTCACTTCTCTCACGATATCCACCTCCTTAGAGATTTTGTATCATGCATCTCATTCTATTGTGTTTATGCTTTTCACTTTGGATATATGTACAATGATATTGAATATTGTGTTCTTATTTATCTCAAATGTTAATTTTCTTTTTGTTGATGCCAAAGGGGGAGAGAATATGAAAATACATATGCATCAATAATGGAGATGCATCAATAATGGAGAAAGATATGAGAATATAAAAAAAAATTATATGCATATATTTAGGGGGAGAACAATGAATTTTTCTTGAAATTGCATATGATATTTGTACTTAGATTAAATTGCTAAAAATGTTTAATGTCTCTTATATATTGCATCACAAAATATAGGGGGAGACTCAATTTTTTATCTAAGTTCTTTTGTTTATTGTCATCATCAAAAAGGGGGAGATTGTTGACATATAATGTCATACTTGTATGCTTTATATATTTTGATGATAACAATAAAAAAGAAAATGGACTAATAATATGCTTGGATGAGATTAAGTTATAAACAGGTATTATACAAAGAATACATCAACAAGCATAATGGAGTACACGAAGAAATCACTCCAGGAAGTCCAAGATGCAAGCAAGTGAAGACTTAGAATAAGTTTTCATTTTAGTGCTTTATGTAAATCTCAATTTCTAACTTGATAGCACAAATTAAAATGAACTCACACACTTCACATTGCATGCATTAAAAGGGTTTGATGATTATAGGTTTAAGTCATAATCAATCGGTTCAAGAAATTCAGAAAAGATAATTTGTCAAAATAGAGTTTCTGCATGAACCGGTCGACCGCTTGAGTTATCCATTGTGAACCGGTCGACCTCTTGAGGTGTCTGCATGAACCGGTCGACCGCTTGGGTTACCAAATGAACCGGTCGACCGCTTGGAAGACAAATTGCCTTCGAGCTGAACCGGTTGACCGCTTGATTTATCCGTTATGAACCGGTCGACCGCTTTGAGATGACAGCTGCACCAAAACGGCTAGTTTCTCTTTGAAACTTATAAATAGGCCTCTTAATTGCAAAATTCAGGTTAGACATTTTGAATATATCTTACATTGAGGCAATTAGTAGTGCATAAACACCTTCATATCATCAATCCTCTTTAATACTCAAATTTGTGTTTAAATCTTCATATCCTAACACAAAGAGTATAAAATCTCATTCTCACTACACTTAAACACCTTCAAATATTCTAAGTGCTATTAAGTGAGATAAAGAGATCATAGATCTTAATTTGTAATATCCACACTATTGAGAGTGTATTGTTGTGTTACAAAAATAATCCTTGTAAAACTCTTGAGAGTTGAGTATAAAACTCTTGATATCGGTGAGGGAACATCACCAAGGAAAAATCTTGAAGAGGGCATATCTTCAAGTGGTGTAAAAGTCTTGGTGTGGATTCATCAAGCGGGAATTTTAATCTTGTTACTTGGACTAGTAAGAGAATACAATACTCAAGTACAGGTTGGTACTTGAGCTGTGGATGTAGGCTTGCCGAACCACGTTAAAAACCGAGTTAGCAATCTCTCTCTCTTATCTCTTTACTTTAGAGTACTTAATTATATTGTTGGTTATTGTTTTTACTTTAAAGTAATTAATTTTAAAATTGCATTGATTGTTGTATTTACACCTAATCCCCCCCCGTAGGTGCATAGTTGCCTTAATCCTTAAACTACAGTCTTCCTCCCGGGGTGGCGCGTGTACCCTAAAAATGTCCGTAGACGCGTCGGATTCCGGTTAAAGCGCCGGCCACGTTTCTCTCTCTCTCCTGCACGTAAAAGTGCAGGAGAGTCCTCCATTTTGTGATACTTTTCATTTCGGTCCCTTGACTTTTGATTTTGTGTTTTGTCCTCATTTGGGTTCGATAAGTTTTGATTTAGTTCGATTGGGTCCTCCAATTCGAATTGATTGAATGTCAATGTTGCACTTCGGTCCTCCTTCTTTTAATTTTTGGATTGGGTTTAAATTATTCAATAAATACAAGATGTAAGTTTTGATATATTGAATTTTCATTTTGGCCCTTATAGTTTTAATTTTTTATTTTAATCCCTTGATAAATTCATATTTGTGTTTTATTTTTCATAATAATAATAATAATAATAATAATAATAATAATAGTTTTGATTTTTGATTTTAATCCCTTGATAAATTGATATTTGTGTTTTATTTTCCATTATAATAATAATAATAATCATCATAATAATAATAATGATAATAATAATAATAATAATAATAATAATGATAATAATAATAATAATAATAATAATAATAATAATAATAATAACAACAATGATAATAATAACAACAACAAAAATAATAATAATAATAATAATATTATAAAAAATATATAATTACAATAATAATAATAATAATAATAATAATAATAATAATAATAATAATAATAGTTTGAATTTTTTATTTTAATCCCTTGATAAATTCATATTTGTGCTTTATTTTCCATTATAATAATAATAATAATAATAATAATAATAATAATAATAATAACAACAATAATAATATTTTTTTCCTTACTCTTTTATTAATGTGTTTAGATTTTTTTCTCTCAATAAAAATAATGATAATAATAATAATAATAATAATAATAATAATAATAATAATAATAATAATAATAATAATAATAATAATAATAGTAACAGTAATAATAATAATAATTTTTTTTTCCTTGCTCCTTTGTTAATGTGTTTAAGTATTTTTCTCTCAGAATAATTTGATAATTTTTATTGTTTTAACAGTGATAGCAATGATAAAAAAAAAATTGCTTGATCTTCTGTTGAGGTTTTTAGGATTTTTTTGGCAATAATAATAATGATAATTTTTTGACAATAATAATAATAATAATAATTTTAGAAGTTGAGACTTCGATATTATTGTTATTATAATAGGCAATATTGATATCTTTAATATATCAAATTTTGTATATTAAAATATTATATTTTAATCTTGACAATTATAAAAATTATTTTTTTCGCCCGCACTACACCCACAACGTAGTGCGGGCAGTTGACTAGTATCTACGATAAATGATCGAGCTGCTTTAGAGTTTTTTTTTTATAAAATAACATAATGTTTAACATGGTGTACAAATGCGGAAGCACACATTTATGCCAAGGCTGTGCTTTCAGCTATCGTACCTGTCATAACTGAGGACTTTAATGTTCGACACGTTAGGGCTTTGACAAGTCTTAGCTAATATTTTATTTGAAAAAACAAACATATCTGCAAAAAACTGTAAATTCAATCACACTCACAGTTAAAGCTGTTTTAAAAGTATTTTTTTTTTAGAAAATTTGAATTCTTTTTATTTTCAAAAATATTTTTTTTTTAAATAAAAAATATCATTTTAATATATTTATAAACATAAAATACTTTAAAAAACAACCTCGACAATACTCCCAAACAGTAACTTACAGTAACTTTGTCAATTCTCTTATATATCGTAACTTAGTTTTTTTAGGAGACAAAAAAAATTAAATCTTTGGTGTTTTTTTTTAAATAAATAAATACCAGTATATTTGCACCTATCATTTTTTTGGATATATAAATAATTATCGAAAAAATATTCTCCTCTCTTTCTATTCCATCAACCATGTTTTCATTTCCAGACATGATTCCTTCGACCGCAAGATAAACATTAACGGTCTTTTTATTCTTCCCGTCTCTGCTGCTTAATTAGCTTGGAGGGCATGTTCCACACCGCCATGGTTGCAAGAACGTTTTTATTAAAAATCTTATAACTTGATGGAGACATAGCAGAATAGTTATTGTATTTTTAAAATGATTTTTGCTTGCAAAATAAAATAATATTTTTTAAAATATTTATTTTAATATGAGACATCTAAACAGTCTATATATATATATATATATATATATATATATATATATATATAAAACTTAATTTAAAAATAAAGAAATATTCAGTTTTGTGTTTTTTTTTTTTAAATAATAGAGTCGCCTCCTTAATTAGTTTGAGCTTTTTATAACAAGCATTAAAATCTTGAACTGCGATCACACATTTGCAACCTTTGCCTTTTCCTCTTCATTCTAGTCCCTATCACGTTTCTATGTGAACACTTGGAAAACACACTCACAATTAAAGCTAGAGTATATTTTTCAAAAAATTAAATTTATTTTTATTTTTTTAAATTATTTTCATGTCCTCATATTAAAAGGTTGAAAAAAATAAAATAAAAATATCATTTTAATATATTTCTAAACAAAAAATAAATTTAGAAACCACCTCAACTATTCTTCCAAAATAATCACTTCGTCAAATCTCTTATAAGGAAATTTAGTCTTCAAGTCCTCAAGGGGTGTGACGTAGTGATAAACGATTTGAGATCTGCACAACAAGTTTCAAGTTCAAGTCAGGACATGTATTTCTTGTAAAAGCCTAGGACAATTGGGATTTTACTCACTCATCTAGACTCTCAAAATGTGCTTTTCAAGAAATAGAGTTTCCTCAAATCCAAAAAAAATCTTAGAGTCTTTAAGTAGACAGAAAAAAAATCTTTTGTGTTTTTTGTATGTGAATCCATCACAATTTAAGTCAACATTTGGATTTTTTGAGGAAAAATAAATTGTGCTCAAGTTGCTTTGACATCCAATGTGTGGTTTTAATCAATTTTGAGGGGTCAGGAGAACATGCTCTTGGAAGCCAGAGAACAGACGTCTACTGTTCATATTGTTTGTATCTTGCAGTACTTGAGCCTGGAAACACAAAATTAACTCAATTTCAGATGAAATTTCATTTATGAATTCCATTTCAAGACTCCTTCAGTGATTCTATCAGTAAATCATGTTCAGCCTGTAACGGCTATATATGATTAATGCTATCGCATTTTCCTTGCTAGAAAGTCTATAGATTAAGCAGATATTGAAGGAAAGCGAAAACACATCCATCCAAGCAATGTGCTTGAGTTTAGCCGAATGAAATTGCTGTTTCCATTAATTAGATGAAGATACACCCCTCAAAATCTTAATGCGCGACAGTGATTTTACTCAAGCTCAACAAGAAGGAAGGGTCCATGTCAAGCAAGATCGACCTCTTCAAATTTCCAAAAGCAATCCAGAGAAAATAAAAATAAGTTGGCAAGAGCTTAAAACTATTTGAATGAATGTAAGAATTTGGAAAGTTTCGTTACATGATAGTTATATTATACATTCATCTACATGGGTTCTCTCTACTTGTTGTTATATACGTAATGAACTGCACAGTTCATCCGCAGACCTGATAAACCAGCTGCTGCAGCTTTCCCAAGCATTCGTAAACCTAATTTTGTTTTCCAGGAGAAAAAAACGAAACCCACAGGAGCAATATTAATCAGCTGCAGTACCCAAAATGGAAAAATATCAAAATCAATCCCTCAGAAGACATATTATATATCATACGATGATTTTTAACACAGAGTAAACAACAGAAGGTGGAGAGAGAGAGAGAGAGAGAGAGAGAGAGAGCCAATCTTTAAGTCAAATGATCATAGATGTATGTGCATATATAGCTCCAAAACTATATATATATATATATATAGATCCAAAATTCATCTGTAAGATTTGAGAATAGCTCCACAAAAGGTACAGATAATAGCTTTCCAAGAATCCCAATAAAAGGGAACATAACAAAATCTAGTTGAAGTTCTCATATCAGCCACGCTCGCACCACAGCCGCACCTTGAACATGACCCGGCTACCGGCTTGAATCTTCTAACCTTTCTCGTCTGATCCACCAAGAAACAGAAACAAACCATTGCAATAGAATCAACGAGAGATTTTTCAGGTTAGCTGTGTGTGTTTTGGCTGCTAATGGCAGGCTGTGTTTGTCATGGTATTTATATGCATATATGACTGTTAAAACTCGGGCTGTTAGGTATCTACCGGTCGTTAGATAGCTGACACGTGGCAAGGAGGTTCGGTGTATATGTTTCATGTAATCCTAGAGGTAAACCTGCCTCGGGCATCATGATATTGATGGTGTTACAGGCTGACAAGTGTACGTACAATATAAGCCAGGGTATCTAGGTTGAGATGAGTTTGTCGATTTGTGACCCCAAAATTATTGTTTAGGCTATTGATAATGAATTAGTAAGTTATTTTATTTTATTTTTTTTTTAATTTTATATTAAGAATTTAATTTTTTTATGAAGTTTTCTGATCCGATGATATGGATTTGATAAATTATCCTGAGTTAATTAGAGTTATTTTATTGATTGATTTTTTTCTCAATTTAATCATTTAAAATTGGGTGATTATTAATTGTGCTATATATATATATATATATATTAGAGGGTTATCATGGTCTCTCAGGTTGCAGGTTAGCTACGTTGTCTTGATTTTTGTCATTATTTTTGAATTTGATCCTTTAATATTGAGTTAATTGAGAATTAAGCTTTATAATTTTGCTTGTGAATTCAACATATTAATCCAAGTTAATTCAATATATTATTAAAAAAATATCATCTTAAAATGATTTTCTTGGCAAACAATGTTCTTACAAGTTATATGTGTTGGTTTTAGATCTACAAAGTTAACTAAATTACATCAGTTCAGCACTTGGCATAGTTTAAAAAACTATTCTGCTAGAAAGAAAATAATAGCAATATCCAAATATATTTTTATATTAAAATATATTCAATTCAATCCAATTTACTAGTATAAACGCGAAACCTTATGTGAGTGAAAGCCACCTAATATAATAATTGATTAGGAGGAGGGGTAGATGGGAGTTAAAAGACGACTGAAATGATGGGCCATGACAATAAATGTTAGTAAAATAGATTGAATTGGACTTTTCTTAGAACATGGAAAAAAAAATGTAGCTGTCTTATTGAAATTTCATGCAGCACTAAGGCTGTCATGATTAAACAGCTTTCCTTGTCAAATTAAATGATTAGTCCTTACAAATTTATTTTTGACTATTTAATTCTATTTAAATATCAATTGATTTTTATTTCTTAGATAAAAGTAAAGTTAAAAAATATAAAGAATATATCAAATAACCAAACTAAGGCCGTGTTTGTTTCCCGGAAAGTGAAGCTGTGTTTGTTTCCTCGAATTCACTTTCCAGGAAACCACTTTCCAAATTTTCCTGTGTTTGTTTGCCTTCTAGAAATTTGGTCAACGGAAAACACTTTTCAGTCAAAGAAAAATTTGGCTTGGTTTTCAAGAAAGTGTTTTCCAGAAAATTTGGGCGGAAAACACTTTCCGGAAGTTGTGAAAAATTTAGAAATATCATTATTTGCTGATTATATCAAATTTGATCCTCAAACTTTTGATTGCTATATATATAATTTGTTTTGAATATTTATTTTTCAATTCCATCTCTTAAAATTTAATTTTTATATTAATTTTGGTCCTTATTTTTATAATTGCTATTTGCTTTTTTGTTATCATTTTTTTATTGAAATTTTTTATCTATCAAATTTGGTCCTCAATTTTTTTATTGTTACTTATTTTTTGAAATAATTTATGAAATGTTAATTATTATTATTATTTTAATCTATTCCCCTTTCATTTTTTTTAAATTTTTAGATTTGATCTCTATTATTTTTATTATTATTTATTTTATTTGAGATAATTTATGAAATTATATTTTTTTTTCAATTTCATTCTCATTCAACCTTTTAATTTGTAAGATTTGTTCCTCATTATTTTAATAAACTTGAAAAAAAAATTAATTTATTAATAAATTATTTTTCAGTTCATTTTTCATAACACAAACAAATACTGGAAAGTGTTTTCCAGTTCATTTTCCATAACACTGCCAAACATCGGAATTCACTTTCCAGGAATTCACTTTTTCCAGAATTCACTTTCCAAAAGAAAACCACTTTCCAAACGAAACAAACGGGCGGGGAGATCCGAAATTTGAAAGAAATGGTGCCGAAATTGCAGTTATTATTATTTTAAGTTTTTGTTATAGTAAAATAAAATAAGATTTATAATATATTAAGTGCGAATATTTGTTAGCTTGTAATTATTAAAATTGATTTTTAACTAAATAAATAGAATAATTTTACGATGAAAAAATTATTGTTCTTGCTGAAATTCTTCTTGATCATGTACAATTCTCGTAGTTATTGTGAAATTATTTAAATTATGAAACAATCACGATACATTTATAACACAATACGTGGCAACAATAAGTAACAATCGTTTACGATTTTACAAATTGAAAAAAAAATATTTTTCTTCTTTGAGACAAAGATAAGTACTGATAACTAATAGACAAATAAATATTATCAATAATTTTTAATTTAAAGACATTATAACTATTATGTCTTCAAATAGTGATTAAAAAGATCTTACAAATGCAAAACTAAAATGGTGAAAATAGATAATTATAATCATAATTGTTATGGAGACTTTTCAACAATCTAATTATGTAAATGAAGTAAAATATATAAATAAAACAAATTATCACTTAGTCTTATATTTACTATAAACCCTAATTAGTCTTAAAAGATTTTGGGCAATGGGCAAGTTATTTTACTAAGCATGTGAAATATAAATACCTACAAATATTTCAGAAAGTTCAATTAATATAAACAAGTATAATCATGCACAATAAAAATAAATAAATAAATAAATAATTTATCGATAAACAGCATCAATATCAACACATCTTTGCAATTCAAGGTTAAATGAAACTCAAATCTAGAAGAAAATACAAAATATAACCCCATGAAACTCAAGATTGTGTCATAGTGTGACACTTATCTACATGATGTAAATTGTAACATAATTATATCATTTAAATAAATATACAACAAGTATAAAAGATTTTATTTTTAATAAATATGAGAAATAATAAAACATAGATACACATATAAGAAGTTATGTTGTCTTTTGATATAGGCAAATATTTTATGTTATCATTTTAATAAATATGTGAAGAATATTAAAGATTTTTTTTGTCTAAGGTGGTAAAGAGGTTGTTTATATCAAGAAATTCATTGTAAGAATAGGAGTAGTTTCTAGCATTATTGATCTAATAGCTTTATATTTGATAATAATGAAAGCAATTGGATGAGTAAGAAAACCAAGATATCACCAACGGTCCAAACATATGCTTAGGTGATACCATTTGATTAGAGAAATCATAACTGCAAAGATGTAAAGATATGTATCCACCATGAAAAATCTTGTGGATCCTCTCACTAAGGTGTTGTTATAAAAAAAAACATTATTGCCATATAAAGCAATATGATATTAAGCATATGAGTGAATTACTTTAATGCAAGTGAGAAATTGTTAAAGTATATGTTTTGTAACAAATTAGGTGGTTAGATGTGACATTAACATTATTCATGTAAAGTATATAGTTTAATTATAAAATAATTATTTATCTTTAAGTTTGATTAACGAGTTTAGCGTAAATATAAAATATTTGAGACAAAAATATTTTACAAAAGAAATTATAAGGTGATTATAATTATAAGGATCCTTATTGCATAAAAAAACGTTGTTTTTAAAATGCAATTAGTTTATGCACTATTAAGACTGAATATTAATTAAAACTATTGATATTGATACACATTATATTTCTTTTATTATGAAAAGAAATAACTTTTCTCATAAGTTATTCTAAGACTAATATATGTAAGTTCTTGTTAAATATCAGATACATTGAACTTACCCACATAAAAAATTTATTTGGAGAGATTACTTATGTCTTTGAAAAGTCTCATATGAAAGTTTTGTAAGTGATTTTAGACTTAAAACCACCAATTTATCTTATGTATGGAATGCTATGTTTTGATTTTAATTATATGTTGTTTTAATCAAAGATAATGAATAAGTAGATTTGGTATAAAAAAACTAACGAGTTAACATATTATGAACCTCATGATTCATACATATTAAAAATCATTAGTAAAAAACTAAATTAGAATGATTAATCAAGTATGACTTGATCATAAATAACTCTTAGTAATTGAGGACTACTATATAATTTGTAAGAGGGATTATAGTGATAATATATAGAAAAATCAATAAAAGGGATTACAGTGATAATATATAGAAAAATCAAGTAATGACTTCATTGTTTAAATTTCTAAAAGTAATTCTAAGATGATATTATATAATAATTTTCAACGGGTAAAGTGATATTTTATCATTAAAAAGCTTAGCAAGTTTATCATATAAAAAATATTATATCTAATATTTCTCTCGACAACTAAACAATATGGATAAAAGAAAAAAAGCTAATATATAAGGCAAAATGATCCTATCTTCTAAAATGATTTAAGATATTTTTGATCTAGTGATTTGTATGGATCACTGTAAGATGTCAAGACAGATAAATAACTTGTGATTTACAATAAAAAAAAATACCAAGCTCTAGAAGGAATAACTCATCTATATATAATCTATACACAATCCGTAAACAAACTTATCGATCTATAAGAATCTTGAAAAAAATTAAAATTATTTTTTTTTATTATGTTTATATATTTCAAGAAACCTAAAATATTCGAAACCTAAAACCAACTAAAAATAACATTCAAACTTATTAAAAGACGTTGGAAAGGTCTACATTCATTTAAAGTTTTTTTACTTTGTTAAGGGCATTGCTTACGAGAAGTGCATAAAAACTATTACATTTCTATTCTTGTATATTTATACAAGTTTTCCATGGATGACAACCTAGGAGTGCCAAAACTTTAGTAAGTCACTCATCTCGCTAGTGTAATGACTTTAGCTCCTTTAGACTTTCAAAGACTAACCCAATAAATAAAAGTGCTTATAAGGTTGTTTTATCTATGTAATAGTAAATCAAAACCTCTTCTCTCTCTATTGAAGGGTATAACTAATAATATCATCGCTTGCACCCTTGTCGATATATAAACAAATTTAGTGTGTAAAAGAAACATGATAAAATAACTCACATATAAAACTGAGCTAGAGTATCATTATACTTAACCTTGAACTTATCTTGTAGGCTACAATCATCACAATAAATGTTATCAAACTAGTTATTCTAATGTAAGCTCTAAAAATAAAATGATTTTTTTTTTATCATAATCATAAAAGTGACCATAAGCATTACTCTTTATCAGGATCTAGCTCAAGAAAACCATAGCAAAACAATCTCAATATTAAATGAGATTTATTATCATATGAGTTACTAAGAACTAATATAGCCTTCAAAATGAATGCCGGGTACTCATCTTTTTAAGGATCTCTTATCCATAAACATAATTGTGATGACCTATATATGTACAAAAATATACTTTGTTTGGATTTGTCAAAATTTATCAAAGAAAAATTTATTTTTTCAACTCCTTAAGATGTTTTTGGCAAATTCACCCTAAGAAGACTCAAGTCTTGTATTTTTTTCATATTACAACACCATTAGCCTCCATTAGTGTAACCAACTTCAATTTTATCATAATTGGTCTCTGTCAATGCGATTAACATACACATACACACAATCTTTATTCATATGGCCGATTTAAACATATAAATACTTAGTCTCCAACCAAACAACCAAATTAAGTACATCTTTAATTAGTCTATATCTAAACAACCGACTTTAACATATATATAAAGCTTAGTCTCCATCCAAATTAAGTACATCTTTTTAACACAATTTCTCTTTGTAATCCATTTCCAAAACTCAATTCACATCCAAAGAAGAATTTCCTAGAAGAACATATTTTAAAATAAAAAGATGAGGTGATGGATACCTTCCTAACACTCCATAAGTGTGTGTTCCCATAACTATTGGTTAGACGTTGAATGTCCCTTTTGATTTTCAAGGAAACATTTCCAATTAGCACTATAAATCATTTCAACCATTGTGCAAACTTATTCAAACACATTATTATTATTTTCACACTACTAATTTATATCCCAAACACATTTTATATATTTCCATATATAGAATTTACATTTAACATACAATTTCGCATTCGTCACTATCATTTTGCATCCATCATATATTTTTTATATTTCTTATTTTATCCATTCTCTAACAAGACACAACATATATATATATATATAAATTACAAGCCCTTAATTAATTTATAAGCATACATTAATATTTAAACACCTAACTTAAACAAGTATATCAATTCTCATATTCCCATTTTCTCGCACTTTGACAAACATAACGTATATCACCAATTTATTTCATATGAATTATCATCATGGTTTAAACACACTACGATCCTCATACTAATCAAATTTATGTATATTATCATTATTTGAAACATCAAAACTTGCACAATTCTATCACTTTTTGAAAAAAAAAATATTCTTCATATTTACCAACATAACCTATTTTACCTAATTTACTCCATATTATCAAGTTCCAAATCAATCTCAAGCATTCCCTAGAATCATAAAATATTAAAATCGATATGAATTAGTTCCTTTTTTGAACTTTCATAATTCCCACATATAACAACAATACATAATTTTTTAGTAATCCATATTGCATCATTCACAATCAATCCGAAACATTTTCAACATCATTGAAATGTCAAAACCAACAATCTAATCATATTTTCAATTTCTCCCAAAATTCCTCATCATTTTCTTAATTATTTTTCGGTTAGAAATTATGTAATTTAATATGGGTTTACATTAGTGGTTGTTCACAATAAAACAATTAATCTCCATGAATCACCTATTTGTAGGGTGAACATAGTGACTACAACCACAAAAATAAATAAATGCAAGTGATGAAAATCCTGCTCTCAAAAGTCACGATGTAGTAACAAATAGTTTGAGATCTATCTTGTAGGTATCAATTCTAATAAAAACGTATTTATCTTATAAAAACATAAAATTAATACAACCAAAATTTTAATTATTTAACCCATATACATAAAAAATATTATACATACAGCTAAACCATATCGCAAAATCATTGTTCATGCACACTGCTTTTACTGTGGATATAAATAGTGATTTCACATCCTTTGTTTCCTGCTGTTTGTTCATGCTAATTAATTAGGATGAACAGTACACTGAATTGTTCATGTTAATGCTAGTTCACGTCACTTATCCAAGAAGAGTGGATACGGATATTCATCAGAATCTTGGGCTGATCACAACGATCATCAACTACGTCCATGCAAACTGTATCCCCCCTCTTCTTTCCCTTCACCAATAATCTATCCCCGCCTAAGCTGTTTGTTCATGCTAATTAATTAGCATGAACAGTACACTGAATTGTTCATGCTAATGCCAGTTCACGTCACTTATCCAAGAAAAGTGGCTACGGATATTCATCAGAATCTTGGGCTGATTGCAACGATCATAAACTACGTCCATGCAAACTGTATCCCTCCTCTTCTTTCCCTTCACCAACAATCTATCCCCGCCTAAAATATCAAGTTGCTCCATTGTAGCTGGATTGAGCGTGATGACGGAGTTTTCATCGTTAATGGCATACTGTATCCCTCCTCTTCTTTCCTTTCACCAATAATCTATCCCCGCGTAAAATATCAAGCTACTCCATAATAGCTGGATTGAGCGTGATGACAGAGTTTTCATTGTTAATGGCGTCATCAACAAGAAAGCCTGTTGGGTGCCTTCTTATTGAGCTCCATAATTCAATCACTAAAATCTCTCTTTCTTTTGTCTGTTCCCGCTTGATCTCTCATAATCCCAAACAAAGAGCCAGATCTTTTGAGTGTGAAAAAAATATGTGAATACCACCACTGCTGTAAGCAGTTCTACTCAAAGACATGGGAACTTCACCTGCAATTGTAGCTGGAAACCATATTCTTCACGTGGGCCTTTGATATGCAAGTGTGGGAAAACATTTAGAGTTTCTGGTTTAAGAATTAAGGGATTGCAAAAAGACGAGTTTGATAATCGGTTGGTTGGCAAGTGTGGGAAGGCTATGGAGTCTGCTAAGACTGGAAGAGAAAAGAATCAAGTACATAAGTCAAATAGTTATAAGTTGAAGGATGATTTAGAGGGGAATGATGCGCCATTGTTGGAAAGAGATCAAAGGAGTGTAAAATTGAGGGGCTTTAAGGATCGAGTGAAGGTTTCCAAATTCATGGAAAGTGATGAGTTTGGCAGCAATGCTAATAGACCCAGTGGTTAGGAAGATGTAGTTAACGTAGAACTTGATTACAGAGGAGGGAGAATTAGAGAGTTCAATCATAAGGTGGGTGGTGGCAAAGAAAATCGTGCGCATGCTAATGTAAGAAGGAAGATGGGAGGAGCTACAAGTGATGAGCGATGGTTGAGGAATAGCACCGGGAGCTCGAACTCAGACTTGGAGGACCTTCATTATAGACACGTTCGCTGAACTTCTCCAAGGAGAGTGGCCAGGGGAATAACGATTCCTTCATTCTTCAAGATTCCAACAACTCTTTCATTCTTTCATTCTTCAACATTAGTTCTGTGAGAGAGGGAAGCTTTAACTTACGATATTCTTGCATGGAGCTACTAATGTCCCCAGTGCAAAATGGGAGTGCAGAGGTGCAAAAGGGATTATAACCAGTGTTGTCCCAAGCTGCATTGTTCGATCCATGCAAATTATTTCCAGTGTTGTGCCACGCGTAGCTCACTTAACTGTCATGCCAATTATCTATTTCTAATTATTTATCGTGGGGCCTACTCTTTAATAAGCCAAACCAACAAAGTTCAATTTAACAGAGATAAGAATTGGACAAAATAAAAGAAACATGCCACCAAGGCTTACCTGACGTAGAAATAAGAGAGCTATTCATGTAATTAGTTCATGTATCTCTACTCTTTGCCGCCTTCAAGAAAACTTTCATCGTTGCGTGTCTATTTCATTCAATAGGTAATTAATGTATTCTTACAGTTTATTAATGTATTTTGTCCTCAGGTATGGGGTTTGACAGGAAGAATGAGTTAATCTATTGCTTATTTATCTCTTTATATGTATGTAATTAATGCATCATACTATTTCATTTATGGTTTTTTTCATCAAGTGGCCGCAAATTCTGCTGAGTTGGAAATATTGCTTCCGCAACATGGGGCTGCCACTTTCGAGGCTTACTGTCATAAAAACGACAGTGAAATGCTTTTTCTAAAAATATCTATGTCGTTCATATCCCTTCTCATATTATAAATATTGACGCAGTTAACAAATTATTTTTCTGTTTATCCTTGCCATTGAATTTTTTTGCAATTCAGTTCATGCGCTCTCTTTCAGGTGTGTTTCTGCTGCTCTCTCTTTACTTCTCTGTTCTCTACTCTCTGTCACAGAGTACCATAATACCTCTTAGGAAATCAGCATGCCATAGAGTTTAGTATGATACTGAATTATATATTAATGCATGACAAGAAAGCTGGAGATCAATCACAAAAACATGAAACAACCTGAATATAAAGTTGAATTGCCCTGCGCACGGTCTTACAAAACCAGTATGGAAACATTTGTAGAAGTGAAGTATCATGTATAGTAGAGAGGAACATGTTGTCACGCCAATTTAGATAGTATGCTAAACCTGAATTGCCAGGCATATAGACAACATACAGTTAGAAGAATCAACTACAGAAACCAAAAGCATGATTCAGCCGCTTCATGTATCCACATGGATTAACAAATCAAAAAAATATAAGAGGTTAACCTAGCATTGTTTCCCTTAGGACCCAAGAAATTAGAGGTTGTATCGTGACCAAAACTTGCTGCAACAAGTGTGCGCCACAGAGTTGGAAATCGTTGCAAACCTTCAATTGCCAGTTTAGCCATCTTTTTCTACTCAGTTACCCCTTCAATATTGTTTGGTTATTTCAGTTGATGCTTTTTGGGTGCTTCTATCTTGCTCAGTTGTTGTTTTTGTTTCCTTTTCATGTTTGTTTCGGCATGCATCAAAGGCATAGATTGCTTGAGTGCAGTTTCTTCCTTTACATGTGTTATTGTTGTTCCCAATTTTGTTGCTGTTAAGATCATTGTTTTGTTGGTGCTGTCCTTGCTTTGTCTCCAAATTTATTGTTGTGTGTATATATATATGACACATTAAATTTCAACTTTCACTATAATATTATTACAATAAACCCTGCAATATTAACTCATCTAAAAAAAAAAGGTTACAGTGCTTTATTGACAGTGTAGTTTAGTGCTGAAAAAAAAAATATTTATTTGAAGTATTTATAGGTATGTCAAAACATAAAATGATAGATATTATTAAAGTGTGTGTGTCTATATCTCTCTATATATATATATATATATATATATTTCAAAATATTTCAAGTCAGGATAAAAAAGTTTCGATTTTGGATTTGGCAAGATTTATATTCCAGCTACGGATAAAAAACAAAACATATATTCGATTAAAATCATTATCCATCGAGAAGTTCATATTAAATTTTATTTCAAACTAAACGGACTAAAAATAATAAGCAAATTAAATTATAATGGCAACAACACACGAAGCAACAATTTTCAATTGTAGAAAGATAGGTGTAAAAGAACATAAGAGTGTGAGGTGACGGGTTACCCCTCACCAGAAGCTCACATGTAACCCCTTACACGTAATCAATGAATGGAACAGTGTAGTGGATCACTCTTAATTCTCATAAATGGTGTGAAAGTATTTACAAATAAAAAGAACTAACTATGCCAGACAAAATATGTTACTGAACTATCAAATCTATGATTCAGGTTTAAATTTTTTTTTACGTGGAATGGTTCTGTGCTTCATTTCAAACTAGGAGGTATTTCAAATATTCTTTCATCTTCCAGTGGTTCATATGGATTAATATATTGTGGTTGTGAAATTGATACGTTGCTTTCGTCTCACTTACTGCTGCTGTTGCTGCTGTTTGTTTTTTATTGCTCAAATTTTGAAATTGATTGTTGCTTTGGTTTTGCTTTGTCTTTATATAGCAAAATCAAGAGCATTGGTTGGTTCAATGTAGTTTCTTGCTCTGTTTTTATTAGTTGTCAATATTGTTTTTTTCCATCGGTATAATGTTTATTCCACTTATTGGTGCTGCTACAATTGCTAGAGTTTTGCTAATGCTTCTTCCTTGGTTTTGCATGGTTTTCTTATGGCAAATCATTTAATAATCGTCGATTTCTGCTTGGTGTTAGTTATTTGTCGTCTACTTCGGTTCAGTTGCTTCTTCGTTAACATTAAGGTTTGCTTGATTTAATTTGCTGGTATTTTGACAATTTCTTTAAATCTAACCCTTTTATTTGTTTTGCTTTGCTATTGAATTGTCACCTGTTGTTGGTTTTTTTATGGTTAGGTTGCTGCTTAGGATCAAAAAAAAATTCAGTTGCTTTGCTGGTATGTGCAAACATTAATTACATTGGATATTGTTGTCTGTGTTTCGCTTGCTTTATTATGTTCTATTATTGCCTTCACAAATTTCTCGATGCTTCTTTTTTTCCTGCCATCAAACATGTTAATTGTTTATACTTTGTTATGTTTTATTGAACTTTTCATTTGTTTTGTTCCATTACTACCCATTTGTTTTCATTTATTCGCGTTAAATTATGTTAAATTATTTTAAAACTTAACAAAAACATTTAAAATATTATTTACAAACTTAAACATTCTCAAATTGCCATGCTCAATCAAATTTGCACTTCAGACCCCCTAAAAAATTGTTTTGACCATTACATATTTTTGTTGGGTTTCTTTTCCAAACAATAATATTTTTTTCCTCCTGCTAACAATTATTTAGGCTTTCACTTCATTCAATAATTATATCATTAAGAGTGTTTTTGTTCTTAGAGTATTTTTTAAACCATAGATATTCTTCCGATAGTGATGTAGGTTGACAAAACATGCGAGCCATATTGCGATTAGAACCCAACATAAACTTCAACGTTAATTACTTTGACATGTTTTTAATTTCAAAAATTGATAGCAATACTCAATAAAAATCAAATAAAATAAACATACATATATCAAGCGATGCTTTAATTTTATGAAATCAAGTTAAAGATATGATGTTGTTGGATTTTTTCACTTACACGTCGTATTTAACTCATGTTGCGATCCACCAACATTTTTTTTAAAGCTGGTTTAGCCTTTCAATTAACAAATGTATTATTAAAAAAAAGGGTTTAACCATTATGTCATAGTTACAAGAAATTTACAGGTATCTTTAGTTATCCAAACTTCATATCATCATTATAGAACATGCTTCATAAATTCATTAAACTCTCCTTAAATAATTTATTGTTTCATTATGAGATCCAATAACATTGCAGATATAATCATGTTAGATAAATAAAGAACTCTACTTCCATGGTATGAAATAGCTAATCTTCGATTAATTCTATTAATTTAACTTCTATGATCTTCTAATTAAATGATGATCCAGGCAATCAAAATAATAACAACATTCATTCGGCTAGATACATTAATCAAATAACCCTCTACGTGTGAAAACGCATATCATCTTGAAAAAAATAAAATTAATGGTTCTTTTTTCCTGCCGCCAGACATCTTGACTGTTTTGATTTTATTATGTTCTGTTGCAATTTTCATGCACTTACTTTTGCTATTGCCTACTTACTTTTGCTATTGCCTATTTTATTGTCCATTTATTCCCTTGATTTTATGATGAGTTATGTTAGAATTTAACAAAATATTCTAAGTTATTATTTACCAACTTTAACATTCTCAAACTTCCATGCTCAATTACAAATTTGCTCATGTTTCCCTCAACAAAATACTACCCATTATTTCGGTTATGATATTTTTTTAGGGCATGAAAACCATATTGCGATTAAGACCCAAAATAAACTTCAGAATTAATTACTTTGATATGTTTTTAATTTCAGTTCTTCATAGCAATGCTAAAAAAAATATCAAGATCTTCTCTAACTTTATGAAATAAAAATAATAATAATAAAAATTATGTGATAACTTCTGAATCAACTACACATACCACATTAGATATATAATATTCGAAATTCTTTTTACTTATACGTTATTATTCTTAACTCATGTTACAAACCACCTCCCAACAAAAAAAAGCAATATTGAAAAAAATAACATAGTTGCAAAGATTTTACAAATATCTTTAGTTAACCACAAATTAGGTCGTTATGGTAAAAAATATCTCAAAAATTAATTACGTCTGCTCTTTAAAGAATTTATTGCTTCATTACGATGTTAAAGAATATTTCAAAAAGAATCGTGCTAGATATAAAATCAAACGTATTTCTTACGCTAGATTGTTAGACTTTGTTATTGGCATTTTCACCTTTTCAATTATGTTTTTGTCTGCCACCAAAAATACATCTTGCGCTAATTTAAAATGCAATTTCCTGCCTACTTACTGATTAGGTGGGCACTTTGGGTGCAAACTTGCTCCAGTTGCTTTACTAGTATGTCTTTGTTTTTCTTGCTTTGTTATAAGTTGTTATTTTCTTCATGTTTTATTTCAATTCCATTTTTCATTGGAATCAAAGGCGTTGATTGCCTAGACTTTAAGAAATAGTTTTACTTATATTTTCTCCACTTTTAGTTACGGTGATACTTCTGCCTTTAATTATTATATGTGTTTTTTCCCTGCCTTATGATGCAATTTCCATGTGTGTTTTTTTGTGTCCTGCTTACTCCATTCATTCACTTGATGTAGCGTTAAAATACAAGTAACTAGCTATCCAAATTTTAAATCATCGTTATAAAAAAAGTCTAAAAAAATCAATAAACTGCCTCCTCATATAATTTATTGTTTCATTACGAGATCCAAAAAGATTGCAAAAAAAAAAATGTTAGGAACAAAAAAAAGAAGTTACGTCTATGGTATGAAATAACTCATACTCAATGAATTTCGTCAATTGCAAATTTGCGATATGCCAATTAACTAAACAAATAATTTGTATATTGCAGGCAACAAATAACATCTTATGCTAATTTAATTACCTACAATTTTGTTATTTGCCCATTGAAATGTCACCAGGACAGCTAAAACAAGAACAACAAAGAAATTATGTACTACACAAAACCAATTGTTTTTGTATTTGCAAGAGGTGAACAAATATCTTTAGTTAGCTCAGATTTATATCACCGTGATGAACCAAATCTCAATAATTAATTAGGCTCACACCTCGAATAATTTATTGCTTCATTGTGACGTCAACAAATATCTTTGTTGCACCGTTGTGCCATTCGCATCTTCCTCAAGTGTATTCTTTTCTTAAAAAACTTGTAATTATTTATTTCTTGTCATCTAAAATGTTCTTGCAATGTTTTGTTCCTCCAGTTTCAATATATACACCCATGACTAGCTGACAAAACGCTTGAAAGAATCACATATATTTACTAATGAACAAGATTGTTCATATAACACACCACACCTGGAGAATGAAGATCCTTCATGCTCAGTTGGTGTATTAACACAGTCTTCAGGGCTAAACACGAGTTATAATCCTTACCCCGCCAATACTCAACGCTTTCCATTATATGATGGTGAGACTTCATCCTCTCAGATATCAATGTTCTCTCAAAATCAGCATGATCATTGCCCATCACATTCAACATCTCTATTATTTGTGCAAGATCTTGGTGCAACTGACTCAAGCTCCATCAATCATGATCTTATGTCTTTTGTCAATGATCAACAAACAATTGGACAAGCTTTATATCAAAGAAAGAGACAATGTTTGTTCTAGATTTTTTTGTATGTACATA
The DNA here is from genome assembly GCA_029030765.1 of Salix suchowensis. NCBI lineage: Eukaryota > Viridiplantae > Streptophyta > Magnoliopsida > Malpighiales > Salicaceae > Salix > Salix suchowensis. The sequence continues at coordinate 3,402,939 of JAPFFH010000004.1, read as the reverse complement.
TATTTTTTCCACATATTTATTACCACATTTCACACAATTTTCATACCCAGGAACTTTGCTTGAGTACATTGACTTTGGAGACAAAACATTCAAGTGTTGTCATTGCAAGGCACTTTTTTGGCTTAACGAGCGTCTCACACATTCAACTCAATCCAATCCAAGATTTTCTCTATGTTGTCTTAGTGGGAAAATTAAGCTTCCGTGACCACTGCCGACACCTCAACTTCTTGATGACTTGCTTAACAATATATTTGGTCAGAAGTCCAAAAAGTTTCGCGCAAATATTCATGCCTACAACTTTATGTTTGCTTTTACATCTATGGTAGCAACTGTTGATCAGTCAGTTAATCGTCAATCTGGGCCGTATGTCTTCAAGATAAATGGTCATTGTCATCATCTTATGGGATCTCTATTACCTTCTAATGAAAGTGCTCCAAAGTTTGCCCAACTTTATATCTATGATGTTGCAAACCAGGTTTCAAATCGAATGTCTCAGTTCCAACATTCAACCTCTACTTCGTTATTGGATGAGACTATAGTTGGTGATCTTATTCAGATGCTTGCCTCAACTAATTGTTTAGTTGGATTATTTTGCAATGCTTCATAAAAACTCTCAGAACCTACCAATCCTGGCTATAAACTGCAATTGCTTTGTCAAAGAACTAATGACACAAGACAATATAATGATCCAACTTCAGATGATATTGGTGGTTTAATTGTTGGGGATATTGGTGATTATCGGTCAGAACGAGATATAATTATTGAAACTTCGTCAAACACTTTACAAAGAATCTCTAAGCTGCATCCAAAATTCATGGCATTGCAATATCCTCTTCTATTTCCGTTTGGTGAAGATGGTTATCGAACTAACATTAGTTTTGCAAATCATGATGGTCATATCTCTAGAAAACGTCAAAAAGTACCAATGAGAGCTTTTTATGCTTATCTTATTCAAGAGAGAGAATATGGAGAAGACACACTTATAAAAGGTGGTCGCCTTTACCAATAATTTTTAGTTGATGCTTTTGCCAACATTGAAGAAGACAGACTTGACTACATTAGAATGAACCAAAATGATCTTCGGTCTGATCTTTATCATAACATCAGTGAAGTTGTGCTTAAAGGAGATGTTCAGGGATCATCAACTGGAAAAATTATTCTTCCATCTTCTGTGACTGGTAGCCCGTGGTATATGATCAATAATTACCAAGATGCCATGGCAATTTGCAGAGCATATGGAAATCCTAATCTTTTCATTACATTCACATGCAACACAAATTGGCTTGAAATCCAGAGAGAACTCAATAAAAACAGGACTTACAAACATGAAGACAAGCCTGATATTATTACATGAATTTTTAGATCAAAGCTTCTTGATATGTTAAAGTTCATCAAATCTGGTGTCCCTTTTGGCAAGACAATTGCAGGTAACACAATCATCATAATTTATTGCTTGCATAGTTTCATTTGTAAGATAATAATAATTGTATTTGGCAATTTTGTAGATGTTTATGCAATTGAGTTCCAAAAAAGAGGCTTTCCACATACACATATCTTGATTTGGCTTGCCTCTGAATTCAAATTCAAAACTTCTGATGATATTAACTCAATTGTCTCAGCTGAGATACCAGATAAAAATATTGATCCTTTATGTCATGAGATTGTTTCTAAGTTCATGATACATGGTCCATGCTAGGGGTGGGCATTTTCG
>JAPFFH010000004.1:2932945-3400728 GCA_029030765.1 Salix suchowensis | reverse complement strand
GGTTCGGTTCGGGTTTTTATCAAAAAAAGTAACCAAACCGATTTTTTTTTTAAATACAAACCGAAACCGAACTGAACATATCAAAAACCGACCACTTTCGGTTCGGTTCAGTTCGGTTTTTATGATGAAAAAATTGAAAAAAACGAATTTGAGTTTTGGGCCATCTGATGGGCTTTCTATTGGGCTTTTTGTTGGGCTTTTTGTTGGGCTTTATAATGCATTTTCTGATGGGCTTACAATTAATATAAAGAAAAACTGATTTACTTATATGAACCCAAAATATTTTTAATTTTTTGGCAACTACTAAAAAATATTAATGTATTAAATTGTTAATATAATGTTTATTAATTTTTTTAACCTTTCTAATACTTTTGTTTTGTTTAATTTAGCATGTGACGAAATAATTAAAACTACACAAGTGAACAAATTTAAATTTAAATTACAAGAAATGCCTTCAAAGGGCTTCAAAATAAAGAAATAGAAACAATAACATAAAAAACTTCAAGAAGTATATCTGGTTTGAATTAATTATCGTCCGTTGCTAGACTTAGTTGTCCACCAAATTCTACAAAAAAAAAATAGAAATGTTAGATTGAAAATAAGTTGATTAATAAATAATAAAATAAAAAAGACAAGTGTATAAGAAAAGTAACCTGATTCAAGATTTTCATATTTTTCATAATCATTCATCAATGTTGTAGTGTCGATCAGGATTGATCCATGTTGCAACCAATTTTGACAACAAACAAGTGCTTGAACAGTTGCTGGAGATAAAGAACTTCAGAATTGGTCGAGTATACGACTGCCTTTGGTAAAAGCTGATTTAGAAGACACTGTGGATATAGGAATAGCTAAAACATGTTGTGCAACCTTCCACCAACCTAAAATATCTAATTTATCATCATCAAGATCCTCACAACCATCATTCAAATACCTCTCAACTTCATTTTTATTTTCTACACTATCTTCCTCTTGTAAATGTCTTTTGAATCGTGCAAAAGTATTATCACCAACCTCAATTTCATTGCAATCCATATCATTAACATCATGAATATGTCTTACTAAAACTCATATAGTCTTACTAAATGATCTTTCACCTTTGTTGTTAAATCTTGTGCTTTGTGATAATCATACAACTCACCAAAACAAAATTTAACATATTTCAACTTAAAACGTGGATCTAAAACATTGGCCACATACAATATAAAATTCTGATTTGCATCATAACCCCAATACTTCTCAAACTTCAACATCATTTTCATCGCCATTCCACTTAAAACATCATCTCTACTTTTACACAATTTCAACAAGTTTGTATGCATGTAAATCAATTCATTAAAGAAAGAATTTGATGTCACATGTAATGAGCCAGAAAACTTTAATGTAACTGTGTAAAAGATCTTTAAAAACTTGACCAAAATTCTACCATTTTCCCAATCCTCCGAACCAGGTGGCCCTATATTTTTTTTATTTCCTTTTTGATCAACCTCTAAAAAATAACCCATATACCTAGGTTCACTCTTACCTAACCTCACAAACACCTTTTCAAATCTTTCAGCAGCATCCAACATAAGATAAGTTGAATTCCATCGGGTTGCAACATCCAAACATAATGACTTCTTACACTCTATATGCAATTTTTCAGCACACTTTTTCAATGCAAGCTGCCTCGCAGGTGAAGATCTCACAAACCTTATTGCATTTCTAATCTTAACAACTGAAGCATTAATCTCTTTCAAACCATCACTCACAATAAGGTTTACAATATGTGCATAACATCTTACATGGAAATGATCATTTAACAATATATTAGATGACCAATCTATCATCACATTCTTCAAATATCAAATAGTTACATTATTAGAGCTTGCATTGTCTACTGTAACAGTTAAAAGTTTATCAATACCCCACTCTAACAAACAATTCTCAATCACTTGACCAATTATCTCACCCGTATGATTTGAAACTTGACAGAAATTGAGAATTCTTGTATGCAATTTCCACTCACTATCAATCCAATGAGCCATTAAAGACATATAATTAATGTTTTGGATTGATGTCCATGTGTCTGTTGTCAAACATAATCGTTGACCCCCAAGTGCTATCTTCAATTTTTCCTTCTCGTCAACATAAATTTTCAAACAATCTTTCATAACAGTAAAACGAGAAGGACTATCAAATCTAGGTTGTATTGTCCTCAAAAATAATCTAAATCCCCTACCCTCCACAAAATTAAAAGGCAACTCATCAATTATAATCATTTTTTTATAATGCTAGTCTACTTTCTTCATAATTATAAGCTATTGCCTTTAGAGTGCCCATATTTTGTCTTCCGATTCATCACTCTCTTTCTTAGGTTCTAATACCAAAAGTTTTTGCTTCTTATCAACCACAAAAGGGAATTTTTTGCACACTTTCAAATGACTCCACATATTACTGGTTCCATTCATAACAGTATGACATGCATAAGTCTTTTTACAATAATTACATTCAGCTGTAGGACTTTTAGGGTCACCATCAAGTCTTGTAAAATGATCCCAAATTTGTGACTTTTTCCTATCATCAACATTTCTTTTTCTTAATGTAAGGGCTTCATGTTGTGTACCTTTATCATTTGTGACAGATCTTGCAGTGGTTGATGTAGGTTGGGTGTTTGAACTGAGGGCATTAAACGTTGATGTGGGGGTAGTATCGGTGGATGAAACATTTTGGTTTTGACGGTTCTCCATCTGTAATTACCAAATGAAAAAGATCAAAACATGTTAATATATATTTTTATAATTCACAATATATTTGCTGCATATATTCATAATAATTTAAACATGTTAATCATATAAACATGTTAATCATGGTGCAATATACAATGGTGAAGTCTTCATGGCAGCAAGCTAATATACGATACGATAACTAGAATAAAAATCTGATAGAATATAGATATCATGTATATCTTTGATATAGATATATATATATATATATATATATATATATATAAGACAATTAGAATTATAGTAATTCAAATGTCTACAATGGCATCAAAGGTTACTGATATATTTCAAGCCAGTTTGTGTATCTCAGGGTGAAACAAAATTAATGAAAACAGAAAACATAATTGATGGCAAAAAATGAAGAGAAATTAACATATTAATGAAGGAGATCTCAAGGTGAAACCCTTGGTGATTCTGCCATTAGTATATCACATTGAATATCCATATTGCAGCCCTAACAATCTAGGTGTGGCAACATATCAAGGCTTCCCAGTTAACAACGCTGCTCCAAGCCACAATCAGGACAACAAAGAATAACACTGACATTTTTTTCTAAACACATTATAATAACACAAATATTTTTTCTAAAGTCCACACGAACCCCTAGAATCATCTATCAACGATCAGAAACGAAACAAGAATAGCAAAAGAAACAGAAACTCATACCAATGGCATGATATGAACATATAATCTCAAATACCAGCAACATCAATTAATTACTACTTAAACACATCAACATATAATCATAAACAGAAGCAAATACAAACTATTAAAAACCATTAGCAATTAAATTTCCACATACCTCAAGTAACCATGAATTACCCATGGTCAATTTCAACACTATCCCATGCTTTGTGCCCAGAAACAGAAACTCAAGGTCCAATTTAATATATGATTCAATTAGAAAAGGAAGCATAGATGATCAATAAGAGATAACAAGAAATAAAACAGAGGTTAATTTTAATTACCTTTTGTAAGCTGCAACCGTGTCGGATGGGGACGATGAAACTTGCCTAGAGGCGAGAGGGTGATTTTAGTTGCAGAGGGAGGTGAGAGGGAGGGAGATTTAAGTTGCAAGAGGTGAGAGGGAAGGAGATTGTTTTTGCAGAGGAGACGAGCGAGATGCTGCTATGCTGTTAGGTGCAGTCTTGCAGTAGGAGGAGGGAGGCGAGAGGGAAGGAGATTGTTTTTGGCTTTTGCAGAGGAGGCGAGCGAGAGGCTTAGATGCAAAGGAGAGGAGGGGAGGCGAGAGGCAGACGAAGTAGATCTAGGGTTATTTAGTTTTCTATTTATACTAACATTGTCAACCGAACCGAACCGGTTCGGTTCGGTAAATCGGTTCTGTCCATACAAAACCGAAACCGAACCGAACCGGATTTTTTTTCAAAATTTTGTACTTGTTTTAATCGGGTTTTTTTTCCGGTTCGGTTTGTGCGGTTTTTTTTCTCGGTTTTCTAGGTTTAATCGGTTGTTCGGTTTTTTTGCTCACCCCTAGTCCATGCGGTGTTGCAAGACCAGGAGCACAATGCATGTCAGCAAATGTTTGTACAAAGTCTTTTCCAAAGAAATTCAGGAGTTCAACTACTATGGGAGAGAATGGATTTGTCTATTATCGACGATGTGAATTTGGTGATAATTTTGTTCTTAAGAATGGAATTATGCTATTCAATGAATATGTTGTTCCATACAATAAAGAACTTTTAGTGCGTTATAATACACATATAAATATTGAGATATGCTGCCAGTCAATGCTCATCAAGTATTTGTTCAAATATGTTAGCAAAGGCCCCGACAGGTGTCGTGCCATACTACAAAATGACACAAATGTTGAAATACAAGTTTATCTTAATTATCGTTTCATTTGCCCTTTATGAAGCTGTTTGGAGGATTTTCAATTCCCTATTCATTCAAGATATCCTCCAGTTGAAAGGCTTCAAATTCATTTGCCATTTCAGCAAAATATTGTTTTTTCAGGCAACGAGTCTCTTCAATCTATTCTCAAGAGGCCGGGTATCAGAAAAACAATGCTTACTGAATGGTTTGAATGCAACAAAAAACATTCTAATGCACGAGAGCTTTATTACTCAGAATTTCCAAACAAATATGTTTGGGATTTTGGACAGAAGGAGTGGATTATGAGGTCAAAAGGGTTAAGCCTTGGACGTATAGCATATGTGCATCCTACTGCTAGAGAACTTTATTTCTTAAGACTGCTTTTAAACCATATTAAAGGGTCAACTAGGGTTTGCAGATCTAAGAAATATTCGAGGAATTGTTTATCCAACTTTTCAGCTTGCTTGCAAAGCATACGGGCTTTTAGGAGATAATAAAGAATGGTCTGAAGCTTTTTGTGAAGCGATTGCGACTGCATCATCGCCGCAACTTAGAAAGCTTTTTGTTAGTATTATTTTATTCTATCAAGTTGCCGATCCTTTGATTTTATTCAATTAGTTTTGGCGCTCAATGCACGACGACATCCTTCATAAGTTGAGAACATCTTTTAGAATGCCACGACGATTCTATCCGATGATCAACTTAAAAATTATGTGTTATATGAGCTTGAGCATCTTTTCAATGCTTCTGCAACAACACTTCAAGATCATAACTTGTCGATGCCTGATGGGCAATTATTGAAAGAAATTACAAACAAGCTTCTAAGAGAGGAGCTTAATTATGATTTGATTGAACTCAAGAATTAGCATTCCTTGGATTTTGCCTCGCTCAACCATGGGCAAAGAGTTATATATGATTCAGTTATTGCAGCCATCTTCAATAAAAAAACAGGCTTTAATCTTTGTACATGGCTACAAGGGAACTGACAAGACTTTTTTATAGCACACAATCATAAATCGTCTAAGATCTGAGGGCTTGATTGTCCTTGCATTAACATCATCTGGTATTGCATCTCTTTTGCTCCCAAATGGTCATACAACGCATTCAAGATTCAAAATCCCACTTGCTATTGATGAGTCATCAACATGTGCCATTAAGAAAAATACTCATCTTTCTAACCTTCTTCAAAAAACCTCTCTTATAGTTTGGGATGAGGCACCAATGATTAACAGATTTTGCTTTGAAGCCCTTAATCGTTCAATGCAAGATGTTATTCCGGAGGGAGACAACTGTGGAAAAGATCTCCCATTTGGTGGAAAAACAATATTGCTTGGTGGTGATTTTCATCAAATATTACTAGTTATTCCCGGTGGAACAAAAGAGCAAATAATCAATGCTTCTTTAACCAGCTCAACTTTGTGGTCTAGATTTATTGTATTGACCCTTTATTGAAAACATGTGTCTCTCTATAAATGGCCTAACTTCTCAAGAAAAGGCTGATATTAGTGAGTTCTCCAAATGAATTTTAAACGTTGACAATGGTGACATGTCTGATTTGCCTTCGCTTAGTGAATCCGATGATTATTTTGTTGTTGTTCCCTCAGATCTTCTGCTTCAACCTTCATGTGATCAAATTTCAGCAATTGTCTCAACAATTTATCCAAATATTTATGACACTCAACTTAACCCCTGCTATTTCAGAGAGAGAGCTATAGTGACAACAAAAAACACAGCTGTTGCTGAAAATCAATGATTTTATGCTTCGCATCACACCTGGAGAAAAGCATGTCTATCTTAGCATTGATTCTATTTGCACATCGTCAACAAAGAGTGACAATGCGAGCTCATTATATCCAATAGAATACATAAACCAGCTTGAATTCAATGGTGTCCCATCTCACACACTTGCTCTCAAAATTGGAACACCTGTTATGTTACTTAGAAATATTAGCCCATCCATTGGTTTATGCAATTGGGACTAGGCTTATAGTTACACAGCTTTCATCAAAGGTCATTCAGGCACAGATAATAATTGGATCTAACATTGGTAACAAAGTTTTCATACCAAGAATTATCTTCCTAGTCAATGAAATTAGATGTCCCTTTACAATTAAAAGATGTCAATTTCCTTTAAAACCATGTTATGCCATGACAATAAATAAAAGTCAAGGCCAATCTTTAAGAATTGTTGATGTTTTTCTTAAAGAACAAGTTTTCACCCACGGCCAACTTTATGTCGCTCTCTCAAGGGTCACTTCAAGAAAAGGATTAAAGATTATTTCATGTGACAATGAAGGGCGTCCTTCTACTTATGCAAAAAATATTGTCTACAAGGACATTATCAGCGTTGTTCCTAAAGGTGTTTGTTTTTTTCTTTTCAATCTTAAACAAAAAAAAATTATCACTCATTGTTTGCTCATCAATATTTTTCAGATCATCAAAATTAAGCTTTGCTACTGGAAGTGCTTCTTTGATTCCCTTTAGGTGTTGCCCTGTACAACTTCTACACATCCTTCAATAGAAAAGTTTGTCGTGTTTGGATTCCTAAGCTCAATGAACAAACAAGCAGTTTTAATTGCCTTTTGGTCGATGACAAAGTAAGCTTATATTTTACTATAATTTTTTACCATCTACTTTGTTTGGCTTTATTCTCTATTTCTTTAGACTGAATGCTTTAAATCTCATTAATAATGTTTTTTTCTTTATCTTACAGGGTAACGTTAATCAAGCCTCTGCTAAAGGCAAAAACATTAAGTCATTTATTGCTTTTATTATTGAAGGTGATTATTATCAGATTAGTGGGTTCTATACCTTTGAACATCGTCTTTGCTCATTTTGCATGCCTCCATATGATGTTTCAAGGTCACTATCCTCTCTTGAAAAGCAATGATACTTTATGACATTGCTAGGGCATCATTTTGTTATAATTAATTAATATGTTTCGTTTGTTGTGCTTTCAACTCTTGAATCAGTAAGCTAATCTATTTGCTATTTTGTATGTAAGATATGATCAATTGAATAATAGTTTAGCAACTGTGATCATATAACTGTTTTCTCGCATAACAGTTATACCCTTTCAATGTTTTGGTTATTTAAGAAAAAAACTCCAATGGATTCTTTATTTTGATGCACTTTTATTGGAGTGGTGACAATTCACTTTAAAAAAATAGGGATTACATGTTAGTTTATTATAAGAGAGCTTTTGTTAGTACTAAGTTCTCAAACTTTTTGAAAAAATAGCAACAACAAATAACTCATAGGTAAAACGATAGGTAATTAAATTATTATCCCAATAGGTAAAATGATAACAGTAAACAACCATTTTAGTGGTGACAACAAATAACTCATCTTTAATAGATTTTAGCAATTGCAATTTTGCTATATACCAATTAAATAATTCGCCTAACAGTTAAAACATGTGGAACAATAAATCAATATTTTGCACGCAACAAATATCTCATCTTTGATGAATTTTTTCAATTGCAATTTTTCTATTTGCCAAATAACTCATTCAAAATCGTTTTAATCGATAATCATTTTACTATTTAAATATTCAATTTATCAATAAAAAAAATCAAAGTTATTAAACAGTTTGCTTTGTCAAAAACGCCCAGCGCAACGCGCGGGCAAAGTAACTCGTATATATCTATAGTGAATGGCTCACATTATCTAATATACTAAAAGAGGTTAGAGTCGGCTACTGTAGCATGTGAGTGAAATTACTGTGGATTGTAATAGTGTTGCTCGGTTTTCGGTTCGTTGGTTCGATTATTGTACTATATTTATGTATTCTTGCACAAGAAAATACAAAGAAGGACATTTAGTCCAGTGAAAGACAGGCGCCTCCCTTCCTAAGAAGGGCAGGTGTTCGACCCCTCCCAGGTGCTTTTCCTCTTTTTTTTTTCTCTTTTTTTTTTTCTCTTTTGATTTTTTTTCTCTTATGATTTTTTTCTTTTTTTATTATTTATTACGACAACAAATATTTTTTTTTATTATAATTTTTTTTATTTGTTTTTTGTTATAGTTGTTAATTTGTTTTCTTTCAATGGATGTTTTTTACCATTATTAACACAATAAAAATAATAAGTTTAGTTTTTTTTCTTACGTTTTCTTTTCCTAATGTTTTCAATTTTTTTCATCCGGGTAATTTAATTTTTTGATTTTTTTTTCACTTATGATTTTTTTTCTTTTTATTATTTATTTATTTCGACATCAAATAAATTTTTTTTCTTATAATTTTTTTTGTTTTTTGTTTATTTTGTTTTTGTTATAGTTATTGATTTTTTTTTTCTTTCAATGGATGTTTTTTACCATTATTAACACAATAAAAATAATAATTTTAGTATTTTTTTTCTTACTTTTCTCTTTTACTAATGTTTTCATTTTTTTTCATCCGGGTAATTTAATAGTTTTTATTTTTTTAGCAGTAATAGTAATTATATTTTTAGTTGATAAGGATTTAATGTTCTTGTTGTTATAATAGGATGTATTCATGTGTTTCATCATATCAAACCTTACATGTATAGATGTTATACTTTATTCAAATTTTTTCATTTGATTGAAATTGATAATATATTTTTGTATTTGTTTCGACCCTTATACTTTTAATTTTTTATCTTAATTCCTTTAATTTTTTATAGTTCTAAATAGTCCATATTTTTGTCTATGTCTATATATGTGTGTCTATAGTTTTGGTTTTTAATTTTTATTATTTTCTCTTTTGTTGAGATAACATTTTTTTTTTCAAAAACTTTGTTTTTAAATTTTAGTATGTGTTTATGATCATTTGGAAATTGATATTTTTTTTCTTTGTTTTTTCTTTTGGTTTTTTTTAGTTTTTTTTTAATTTCACATGAAATATTTTTTTTTGTAAAAATTTTAGGTTTTTTTTTATTCTTTTATTGAATTGATTTTTCTATTATTCACATAATAATAATAATAATAATAATAATAATAATTTTAGTTTTTTTTCTTGCTTTTTCTTTTATTAATGTTTTCGAGTTTTTTCTCATTGGAATAATTTAATAAATTTTATTTTTTTAGAAATAACAGTAATGATATTTTTAGGTATAAAGCCTTCGATGTTGTTGTTGTTATAACAGGGTGTGTTGATATATTTCATTATATCAAACCTTGCATGTATAGATATTATATTTTATTTTTGAAATATCAAAATCTATTAATTATTTCAATCTCAACAATCATAAAAAATATTTACTTGACATGTAACGTAGTGCGGGCAATTAATTAGTATAATCCAAAAAAAAATGATGAAAATCCGACAGGACAGGATACTCTTTCCTAAAACTCCATGTGCGGAATATATATATATATATATATATATATATATATTATTATTTTGGAAGAGGAATATTACTTTTCAGATGAATGGATTCCGCTCAGGTCATGTAGCCTCGAACCCACATAGTTTTATCTTCTTCTTATAAGCTGGAAAAGAAAACCCCAAGGTACGCAAAAACCAAATGACCGACATACACCAAAAAGCAAACAAAAGTATGTGGCTTTCAAAATGCCACGCGCTTAAAACGTGAATTTTGTTTTTTGATGAATTTTAGGACAGATTCTGAGGTTGGCAGGTAGGACTCTTCATCTGGTAACATTGGTTACGGAGATAGATTATAAAAATAAACATGGGAGAGAACAATTACGCTAAGGAATTGGATGTGGCTGTTCGAGTTGTTCACATGGCTTGCTCGCTTTGCCAGCGAGTTCAAGAGGGCTTGGTTTCTTCGACCAGTAATGATCATGTTATGTCTAAAGATGATGATTCTCTTGTTACTGTTGCAGGTACTTCAATTTTTATTTTTATTTTTCGTTTGCTTTTTGTATAGTTTTTAATGGATGTGCTTTGAATGAGTTTTTGGCTTAATTAGGTGATCTGCATTTGTAATGTGGTGTTGGTAATAGTTAGTTTTGATTGCTGAGAGAGAGTGGGATTGGGAAAAGTTAGCGTTGGAATCATCGAATTTTGAGTGATTGGAAATATTCATACAATGATATTTTGTGTGAAACGCAATTCATCATTTTGTGTTTGTGTGCGCGCTTTAATTTTGTGTTTGAAATACTAAATAGTTGTAAGTTCTGCTGTTTACCCGTTTCAAAACAAAGAATGTTGTGTAGTCCTGGTGAACAAGATCAGGGTTAACTAATGGCGTAGTTACTAGTACTACCACGTCCATATTCGGTGCTTTCTAAGAATTAGAAAGTCTTAGGATGCTATGTGGAATTGGTTAATTGTTGGGTTCTCGCTGGGAAGATCTCATGTTTTCAAGCATTGGGCTAAATGCTTGAAACATGTTTCTTTAACCAAAAAAACAAACAAACAATAATAATAATAAAAACTAACAGAGAGAGTAATTGTTTATTTGGCAATGTTCACCAAATAGGATTGTTCATTTAATAATCTCCATTGTGTTATCTTCCCATGTGATTTTGTTTTCTTTTTGTATATTTTACCATATATTAATCGGCTGATTCTCTTGATGTCACTGCTTGAGCAGATTGGAGTGTTCAAGCAATAGTTAGCTGGATGCTGTCGGAATCTTTAAGCAATCAAAAGGTGTCCATAGTTGCTGAAGAAGATGTTCAAACTCTCTCAAAGTCTGATTCAGTAGGTTTGCTGACAGCTGTTGTGAACACTGTGAATGAATGCTTAGCTGAAGCACCAAAATATGGTCTTCAGAGTCCCAAGAAAGCTCTTGGAACCTCACAAATTCTTGAGGCCATTAGCCAATGCAACTCAACCGGGGGACGCAAAGGAAGACATTGGGTACTCGATCCTGTCGATGGAACATTAGGATTTGTGCGTGGGGACCAATATGCTGTTGCTCTTGCATTGATAGAGGAGGGAAAAATTGTGATTGGAGTGCTCGGGTGCCCTAATTACCCTAGGAAGAAAGAATGGCTAAGTCATCATCACTCCTCTCAGACCATGCCAAAAATGTCTGATACTTCTGAGACATGGGAAAAAGGATGCGTGATGTATGCACAGAGAGGCAGTGGTGAGGCATGGATGCAACCATTAATACACGGAAATAAGAAACATACTTGGTCAAACTCTGCACAAAGAGTTCAAGTTTCTTCAATTGATGATCCAGCACTGGCAACCTTCTGTGAACCAGTGGAGAGAGCCAACACAAACCATTCCTTCTCTGCTGGAGTTGCTCACAGCATGGGGTTTAAGTGTGTTGTGTTTCTTTTACTTTTCCCTACATGTTTAGAGTTTAAACTATTCTTCCCACTGCATGGTTGAAATTGACTGCCTGACAGATGTTAACTTAGAATGACCAAGAAATGAAAAAATGAAGTTTTGAAGGGCTAGAGGTTTAAACGACTTATTTCTTCTTTGATGCACAATTGGAGAGGCATGGTAGTAAAGTTTCTTTCTTTCAGTTCCTTGATGAATTTCAGAAGGATTTCTCACTGAAAACATTAGTACAAAGGGGTAGACAAGTGGTAGACTATATCTTAAAATAACTTCTATAGCTTAATGGTTGAATGTTCATATAGTAGTTTGGTAACAATGGCTGTGAACCTGATGAATGTTTTGAAAATTTTAGCAAGGTTGTGGAAAAAACATGGTCTTCTAATTTGTCTAACCCTGGTTTTAAGATATTAGAGGACAGATGGAATTAACTGCCTCAAAGTAGCAATTATAGTTAAGTTACCTTGTATTATTTTGAATTGCCAAAACAAATGCTTTATGCATACAGTCAAGCATGATTTATCTCATATCATGCTAAAGCTTTTATTAGTGGAAAGAATGCATCTCCTCTCCTTTTTTCTCCTTTTAAGTCATTTATTTGATTTTTCAGTCACTTTTCCTTTTTAGTTCATTGCAAAGTTTTTAGAGCAAGAGCCCCGCCTACTTGAATGCATTCACGTCCATGTGGGTGGGTTCCACAATTAGCAGGGCTGCTGTTCTGTTTTGATTCTGATATATTCCTTTCACACTCTTAATGACAGAAAACAGCCCTTGCGTGTCCATAGCATGGTGAAATATGCAGCCATAGCTCGAGGTGATGCTGAGATCTTTATGAAATTTGCTCAGTCAGGGTACAAAGAGAAGATCTGGGATCATGCTGCTGGGGTTATTATTGTAGAAGAGGCTGGTGGTGTGGTAACTGATGCTGGAGGCCACCCCCTGGACTTCTCAAGGGGTTTGTACTTAGAAGGTCTTGATCGGGGGATAGTTGCTTGCTCTGGGACCATCTTGCATGAGAAGCTCATCGGAGCTGTTTATGCTAGCTGGGATTCTTCGAATCTCTGAAGCCTTCTGAACAGTCGTGATATTCAGATGCAACATGATTTATATAATCTTGTGAGGGTAAGACCTTCTCCACCGCTATTATTTTTCCTTGTTAGGATCTCTTTTAATTTTGATTTTCTAACATGACTTGAGGCAACTGAACAAACTCTTGGAGTAAAAATTAGTTTTCATAAAATTATGATGTGGCTGCAGTAGATTTTTTGATGCAAACATAAAGGTATTAGAATATGTTTGGTGAAACATAGATTGTAGAGAAAGAAAATGTTGACAGTTACCTTCTTGAAGTCAAATTGCACTTGATTAGTTTCCTGATAGATGTGAGATTACTGCAATCGGTTCTCAGGAATTATTAATTATTTGGTTTTTCTAAAAAAAAGGAGTTCTGGTGTCAGTCATTTATAACCCAATTTTTTACCCTAGTTTTTCAAAAACAATTCAAAAAAAATCCAAAATAGAGAAAAAACAATGAAAATTTTAAAAGAAATATTTTTGATGTATTTGTGTTATTTTTAGCATTTAAAAAAAAATCAAAATAATTTTTTTTTTCAACGTGTTCAACTATTAGCACATTAATTTTAAAATCATTGATTAACTTTTCTTATCGTGTCAATGTTGACTATGTCTTTTTTAAAAAATAAATCAAAATACCAAAAATATATATAGTAAAAATGAAGGGAACCAAAAGTGCAAAGAAAAAGAAGATTTTAAGTTGTTGGGGACTAAGCAATTGAGAGGAAAAAAACAATTATTTTGTATATGAATAATGAAAGTATTTCACAAGAAAGTGGAGAAATTAGTTATAGCATTAGAAAAAAAAAAGCCACTCACAATCACTCTCTCTCCTAGAATCACAAAAAGAGTACAAATTAAAAAAAAAGCCATAAACTCATGATTTTCTCTCTTAACTCACTAAGACTAACACCTAAAGAACCTACACATCTTTTTCAACCAAGAAGCCACCCTCATAAAAGAGAGGTGTTGCTTTTTAGTCTCCAAGTCTTTCAATACACGTGATTCATAAATAAAACAAAAAAGTAAAAAAATTCTCCTCTTGTTCTAAGAAAGAAGAGTGCTCAGAACACAAACATTTTATTTTCCAATAAAAAAATCATCAGCTCAAAGCTTCATCCCCCTTTTTGAACAAAAATAATTAACCCTCACTCACTAGTAAATACCTTCAACCATCGTGGGTACACTGTTCATCTTCAACTCTCACGCAACTATCAACCATTAACAACCCTATAGCTAAGTCGCAATCAGCACTGACTAGCAATGCTGACAATACCAATCATTCTTTCAACTCATTCTACTCTAGCCAACACCAATAGTACCATTTACTCTCTCTAACATAGTGACAATAATAGTTATAACCAATAGAGATAACTAAATGTAAAAAAAAAAGTACACCATAGAGAAAGAAGCAAAAAACTCAACCCATCCAAACTCTTTTCTCTAGCAGACATGCATCCATTGCCAACAATTCCCATAGTGGTAGCTCCAACCCATGAAAATCATGACAGCTACTCCAATCAATCGTTGATTGACTTTCATAACATTTGTTTCTCTCGCCTTGAAATTGAATCAGTTTGAACCATCCACAAAATCATTCACTAAATCGCCATTGACCTAAATCAATGACAACCTTAACCACTAATGCAACAAGAAATTAAATTTTGATGAAATATTTTAATCAATTGTTTCTCTAGTGATGGTGCATGGGTTCTATGCGACCACTGTTGACACGTGGGTTCATGCGCTGCCATAGGTTAAGCAAAAAGTAAGTGGATTTGGATCAATTTCTTCATTTTCTTATTGTGTTGGAGATATGTTTGTTGTTACCTATAAAGCAAAGAAAAAAGAACACATACAATGCAGCAAAAGTTAATATCTTCTTTTTCTCTCTTTCCTTACGAGTCTAAAGCCATTATAGTTTGTTGTTGCGTTGGTGGTTAAGATTGTCGTTGATCTAAGCTAGTGATGATTTAATCGATGGTTTAAACTAATTCAGTTTTGAGGAGAGAAACAATTGTTGTGGAGGTCAACCAACACTTGATGAGAAAAGAAGTGGTGGGTTAGAGGAGCTACCATCATGAGAGTTATTGGCAATGAGTTTTATGTCTTTCAAAGAAAGGGGTTTGGATGAGTTGAAATTCTTTTATTTTTCTTTCTACTGAATTTTCCCTTCTTTATAGTTTTCTTCACAAGTTGTAGTTGCTAATGTCACCACGTGGAAGAGACTAGATGGTCAACCAAAACTCCTGATGTTAGCTGGAGTGGAATGAGTTGATAGAGCTATTGCTGCTGTCAGCATGACTGGTTAGTGTTGATTGCAGGTTAACTATTGAGTTGCTAGTGACTGAAAATGATGTGGGATTTGAAGGTGGATAATCTACCTATAATGGCTATTGGTGTTGGCTAGTGAGTGAGGGTTAATTATCTTAATTTAAAAAGAGGGATGAAGTTTTGTGTTGTTGAACAATGAAAGTGAGCCTTATGGTGCCTAATGATTTTTAATTGAAGAAGAAGAGCTATGATATTTTGAACACTATGTTCTTTCTTTGAAGAAGGCTGATATTTTTTTGTTTACTTTTTTTGGTTTTCAAAGAGATGATGTTGTTTTGGTTTTTGAATCCTTTTGTATTAAAGGTCCTAGACTAAAAAATGACTTTTTTTTAGTGATGGTGGCGACTTGGTTGAAAAAGATAGGTCTAGTTTTTTTTTCTTATGCGTGTTTGTTTGTGTGAGCTGGAGAGAAGGTCATGAGTTAGTGGTTTGTTTTATTTGTTTTTTTGGGTGATTTTGGGAGAGAATGTGATTGTAAGTGGCTTTTCTTCTTCTTTTTTCCCCTCATGCTCTAACTAAAACTACCTCCTTGTGAGATTCTTTCACTATTTAGAGGCAAAATAATCGTTCTTTTTCACTCAATTGTTTGGTCCTCAAGCAACTTAAATAATCTTTGGTCCTCATTTTCTTCATTTACATTTTTTATTCTCATGTCTATTTCTATTATTTTTCTTATTATATTTTTTTTGTACTTTACATTTTTTTTTAAAAGGCACATCAACATAGACTTGATCTGAAAAACTAATCAATGATTTTCAAATTGGTGCCTTAATAACTTAACACATTGAAAACAAGTTTTTGAATTTTGAGTTCTTTTGACAAGATGTTGAAAATACCAAAAACAACATAAATACATTAAAAATATATTTTTTTGGGAAATGTTATGAAAAATAAAGAAAACAATTGGGTCATGACAGATTAGATTGTTGGTGCCAAGTTGTCATGAAACAATTTTCTAGCCACATTGATTTCAATGATTTTCCCTTGTAAGTTTTGAGCTTAAATTTAAATATGAACAGAATTCAGGATCCTTTTTGCTCAGCTCACTTTTATTTGCTGTTCTTGAAATTTTGAACCTATTTCAGGGCAAGTAACTCAGTTTATGTCACTTTTGCTGATAAAGGTTCCTGTGTGTATAAACTATAACCATCGCCGAGACAGTGTTTTTATACTCTACACTGTCAGAGGGAAGCAACTTCGAGTCATCATCTTGGGCATAGAAGCTGCACATCCAGGGTTGGTATAATGATAATTAGCTCCTCACAACTTTATTCATATAGAAAGTTTCATTGTATCATCAGTGGTATCTCTACCGCGGTGATTTAGAGCTGACAGACATTTGGCACATTTGAACTTATATTTCAATGCAGAGCAAAGCGCTCTTGCATCACTCCATGACTGTTTCCAATTGAGAAAATCCAATATTTATATATGTCTGTTTTGCAAGCTTACCGAGTAAAATGAAAGTTTTGCTCGTTGCTAATGTTTATACAAGCCTGTTTATACAGGTCCTCCTACTAGACTGTGGTCGCAAAGTGTGCTTTTTTACGAGCATGTTTTTTATAAGGTGCGGTGCTCGTAAACAAATGAAACCCTAAGTTGTATGATTGTTAGACCTAGATGAACTTCCACAAGTTGAAAGTGGGCATCTATAATAATAGCTCGATTAGTGTTATCTCACCCTGCTTGGAATAACCCTAAGTTGTATGACTGTTAGACCTAGATGAACTTTCACAAGTTGAAAGTGGGCATCTATAATAATAGTTCGATTAGTGTTATCTCACCCTGCGTGGAATAACCCTAAGTTGTATGACTGTTAGACCTAGATGAACTTCCACAAGTTGAAAGTGGGCATCTATAATAATAGTTCGATTATTGTTACCTCATCCTGCTTGGACTGAGAAGCTCTTGGATGAATAAATACCCAATCTTTATGTGCCATGAGTTAAAAACTATACCCAATACATTCCAGATGTGCACCTTATACTTGATGAAGCAGGGAAAAGAATACTGTTAGATAGAAGTTCAAAAATTAGATGAAAGTCAAAAGTCCACAGATTGTAAGGTCAAACTTCTGAGATTGTTACAATGTGGATTTCTGAAGATTTTTTCTTACCAGCAGTGCAGTTTATAGTTTTTTATGCTAAAACCTACAGCAATCCTAAATAATAATGCCATTGTTATCCCACCAAAGGAACCCTTTCCACTGCAAGATACGGATTGAGATTGTGTACAGTCTGCTGCTGTTTTTTTTATCAGCTACTTTAAAGTATCCTTTGTCTGACAAATTCCCATCTAACTTAAACCAAAGTCAATGTTAGGTTTGATGTTCAGAAGATGGGTTAGGTAGCTCTTGTTTTTTTGGAGACCAAGCACCCGAAATACCAGGCAAGTCTTTGACCAACTGGAGCTGGAATTCTCCTCTCTGAAACCTTCTCATAGTGCTCTTCTCTGTGGGCTATGGCATTTGGAAAATTTGTGAGCATTGCCGTCATTGTCATTTAAAGAACTAAAGTGAGGAGAAGAAAAAACACAAGTGTTTTGTTACTCAACAACAATGTGTGTGTTGGCTATTTTAAAAGTATTTTTGAAAAAAAAATTATTTAAAATTAATTATTTTTTAGTGTTTTTAAATTATTTTAATATATTTTTTTAACAGAAATAAAATCATTTTCAAAATCCATCTAAACCCCACTTCCTAATAAGTTTTATGTCATACGGCAACTAGCGAGGGGAGTCGAATTTATTTCTTTCAGCCTCCAAATACGACAGGGAATTTTGTGCGATTTCCACAACTATTGTGGACTTTTTTCTTTTGTGGGGTTTGGAATAAATTATCAAGGCAAAGTTTAAGTACACCTTTAATAAATAAATAAATAAATTTTTATTGAAATCTTGTTTTGGTACTTAAAAAATACTTTATATTAAATATTATTTCAAAAACAATTATTGTTAAAATTAGTCAGCGAAAGACATTGAGTTTCTTACAAAATATGAATAAAAAGATTAAGATTTTTGAAAGGTAAAATTTATTTAATGATAAAGTTGAAACGATGTGGTTGATATTTTTTAAGTTTGCCTTAAATGTTATTGTTTAAATTAATAAAGATTCTCATTACAATATAATATAATTAATAATTATCATATAAAAAATAAGCATGTCAAATGTCTTCACAAAAAAAGACAGAATTATATGACATAACAATAATGCATTTTTAAAATAAATACAACTTTCAATTCTTTGTTTTTATATATTTACACATCAGTTTCAGATGACAAAACAAAACTGCACCAAAACTTTTCATCCTATTGGTTTCTTAGTGTTTTACATATTGTCAATAACTGTATGTTATTTTTAATAGTGAGAGTTTTTTTTTAAATTTAAAATAGGATTTAAATACTATATAAAAAATCATCTTAATTTATTTTTATATATATACTAGCAACTTGCCCGCGCGTTGCCGCGGGTATTTTTTTGTATATAATTTAACATAATTAAATCTACAATGATAAATTTATATGATATAAGTAAATAAAAATTATAGAATAAAAGATAAAATGCTGCAAATTTTGAGTTGAGTTTATCACTTAAGCATAGATTATATTTTTTAGAATATAGGTATTGCGTCATAAACGATCATAAAAGAGCGCGCACTAACATTAGCAAAAAAAGCAACATAATAAGAAAAAAAAATTACTGAAATCATTATTGTGCAAATAATAAAATTATACAAATCAATTAATAGAATGAGCACATAAAAAACAAAAGGGAACAGGAAGCAATATTAATTTAAAATATTATAACAATAGTAACATCGGAGTCTTAACATTTAAAATTATTATTACCGCTAGAATAAAAACAATAAAAATTATTAAATTATACCGAGGGAAAAAAATAAAAAGCATGAACAAAACAGCAAGCAAGAAAAACCAATTAAAAATTATTATTATTATTATTATTATTATTATTATTGTGAAAGAATAAATAATCACTATCATCATAATAATAGAATACATAATCACTATTATTATAATATTAATAATAATCACTATTATTATTATTCTTATTATAATTATTATTATTATGTTAATAATGAAAGAAACAAAAATAAATAAAAGACTAAAAATATCCAAGAAACTTTAACAAAAGGAAAAAAAAATGATCATTGCTATTATTGGAAAAGAATTTTTTATCAACTTATCGGGAGGGAAAAATAACAACATAAGAGTAAGAATGAAAAATAATTAAATCATGATTATTATTATTATTATTATTATTATTATTATTATTATTATTATTATTATTATTATTATCATCATTATTATTATTATTATTGTGTTAAATACATTTATACATACATGGACAAAAGTAGGGATTATTCTAGAAATATAAAAAACATAAAAGTATAAGAGCTGAAATGAAAATCAAATATAAAGGGATTAATTTTTTAAACATTGTCAAAGAAAAAAAGAAATCAAATGAATTAATATCCAAAAAAAAATTAAAAGAATAAGGATCGAAATGAAAAATGACATATATAAAAATCATTCTAATTGAAGGAGAAAATTAAAAAAAATTACTTGGAGGACCAAAAAGAAATAATGACAATTTCTATCATTTTAGAGAAAAATTAGAAGAAGAGGGACTGAAATCAAACTTTGCATATATTAGCAATTTCAATTGGAGGACGAAATCAAAGAAATTAAAACATCTGTACCGGAATAATTGAAGGAATAAAAAATAAATACAAAATCAAAACTATAAGGACTAAAATAAAACTTTCTTATATAATCAGTTTTAATTGAAGGGCACAATTGAAAATAATAAAACTTTAATTTGAATAAATCAGTAATAAAAACAAAATCAAAACCGCAGGGACCAAAATGAACTTCACACCAATATTAGGGACTGGAGATGACTTTGGAGGCGGAAGGAGAGAGAAAAGGGACGTCGGAGATAAAATCGTCATCCGCAGCTTAACCCGTGGCCTGTGGAGAGAACGCGCCTTGACGGCGGATAGAGGACCTTCAGGCGCATCCTCTGGCACGGCGGAAGTCAATTTCTGACGTCGGTAGGACGCCGCAAGCGCCGCCTAAAGGGCGCGTTCGCCTGGAACGGCGTTGGCGCGGCCAGGCGACGCGCCAGCTGTCCCCCTGGCTAATGACCAAACGAACCCTGTCCCCACTGGTATTTACGAAAATACCGGGAGGGAAAAGACGTCGCAGCCCATGTTTACTGTGCATTTTTTTGTCGTTTTTGGGGGCTTGTTTCGTCAGTGCACTGTGCACAAAAATGTGAAAATCCGCCAGAGCCCCTCGCCACTGTGCTGTGTTTTGTCGTTTTCGGGGGACAAAGGCGTCAATGCACTGTGCACATTGCGGCTATTAAAAAAAAAGGCAAAAACCGAAAATACCCCCACAAAATATATACAACTCGCCGGATGACGAAGGCTAATTTCGCTCAGTGACCTGCCACAATCCACAGGTGGATTGTGAGACAAGTGCACGTATTTTCCACAGTAAAACCTCGACGGGTTTTAGTGTTTTGTAAAATATATATATATATATATATATATATATATATATATATACCCACCCCCTTTATCGGCCGCAGGCAGCACCACCTATTTCAAAAAATCAATTTGCAGGACTGGTAGTTGCGTGCTCTTACTCTCTTTGTAGTTCAATATGAGTGATTAATTTCTGAGCTCTGAAATTCATAAATAAAAATATTCGTAAGGTTGAAAAATCCATGATTTTTATAAAGTAAAACTAGATCCATCGCCCCCATCTACTCTTTTACGTTGACTGTTTTAGAGTATTTATATTATTTTTTAAAGTGTTAAATTAATTATTAATATAAACATATAAAAATAATATATAAAAATATTTTTAAAATACAATATAAAAATATGGGTTGCAGCACCATGTGATAAGACTCCTCAAGCATGAATTTTCGCAACTATTTTGGATGTAGTTTGTAGTAGGTTATGGGGTGAATAGTTTTAATGGTATTACTATAATATTTTTGCCCACATTATGTTTAAAACTATGTGCATTTAAAATAGTAAATCGCATTTTTCTTTTATTATTAAAATATAAAAAATATTCTATATTCACACTGTAGTGATTATTTATATGATCTCTATTGTCTTTCTCATGGTCAAAAAACAGTAGATAATGCTGACCTCCCCAGTTCATTGAATCCATCGTAATGATCTAAAGTTGTGGGCTTGAGAGCTGTGCCTACACCACTTAGAGTTTAGGGCTACTGTTCTTCCCACAAAAAAAAATCAATTTTATTTTGTTATAATGATGATGTACAGGCTAGCTTGCAACTAATCTCATGAATTTTCCAATGTACAACCAGTTACTCTCTATTTTAAAACCAAATTATCAAGTTATAGTTAGTAGCTGGGAGTTTTTGTTATGGATATTTTTAAAGCAAGACTCCCGTATGTAATATTTTCCCATTATTATTCTTATTATAATTATTATTAATATGATATATCTTCCTAATTTTGTTTTATTAGTTTCCTCTCTTCTAATTAACCTTTAATTTCAATAAATCATCATTTTGTTGAATGAATTTGATTATTATTTTCATGAGCAATATCATAGCATAATATTATGTTCGTTTTATTTTGCATTTAAGTAATAATTAGCATAACTATTAGTTGTCATTGGTCCACAACTTACCGAAATTATATTATGAAATCTTATTTAATAATTTAAGATTTTAAATGAGATTATTATTTGATATAGTATGAGACTCTTGTGAATTTAGCGGTTACAAGTTTGAATCTCACAACTTTCATTTTATTTGATAAAAATTAAACACTAGATAGTGTAGACTTGTTTGCAAGTTTAAAGTCCAAAAATCTTTCATTTGAGATAGTGTGTTAAAGAATAATATAAATCATATCCCGCCTTAAATACATGAGATAATTCTTCTTACTTTTTTTTTTATTAACGTGGGTGTCCGCGTCAGCTTGTGCGCATCTCGACTAATCTCACGGGCTCTAAGTTAATGATCATGTAAACTTCTAATGAGCATCATATTAGTAACCACATGACTCGAATCTGAGACCATATGAGGAGCAATTCCTTAATTTCAAGTTCTTACCACTGGATCACCTACTAGATGATTGTTATTGTTTAATTTATGTCACACCTGTTTACTGTTAACAAATGCAGTAATTATCTCCAAGTTGGATTTGCAGCATTCAAGTCCTACATTGTCTCGGATACTAGCTAGATTGATATATTCCAGTATCCCAGAAAATATGTTAGTGTATCCTAGTATAAATAGGTTTCCATGTAATTAGCAAATCAAGCCTAAACTCTAGGATCTGTAACGTAAGGGTTTCTTGTATAGAATAGCTATATATATATATTCAACTTGTAACAGAGGAATTATAATAGTGAATATACGAGATTGAATCTCTTTGAAATCCCAAGCATACGTTTTAACTTGGTATCAGAGCCAGGTTTATTATCTGCTCTATATCTAACCCCGAACCACGTATCATACAAAACCGAATCGAATCATACAAAACCATGGCCAGTGACAAAACCGAATCATACAAAACCGAATCGTCCTCTGTTCCAGTTATCCAGGTTCAATCAGAAAACTCCAGTTTCTCAACCAATGTCACCCTTACTGAAAGCAACTATGATGTCTGGTCCCAGATCATGGAGATGCAAATTGCGGGGCGAGAGAAACTTGAATATCTCATAAGCAACACAATCCCTGAGAAAACTGATCCATCCTACGGTAAATGGTATGCTGAAAATCAAAAGATAAAAGGATGGTTGCTTACCTCCATGTCACCAGAAATTATGAAACGCTATCTCAGACTGCCTACCGCACATGGAATTTGGACTGCCCTAGCCAAAGCATTCTATGATGGGGCAGATGAATCACAACTTTTTTCATTGAACCAGCATGCGTTTTCCACCAAGCAGGTTGGTCGTCCTATCTCTACCTATTATGGTGATTTGGTAGAAATATTTCAAGAACTTGATCATCGTGATAAGATTGTTATGAAAGATCCCGATGATGTCATTGCCTACAAAAAATCAATTGAGAGACTGCGGGTGCATATTTTTCTGAATGGCCTTGACGAAGAATTTGAACAAGTACGTGGTGAGATTCTCAGGAGAGAGTCTGCACTAGATCTTGAAGAAACATATGCTTATGTTCGCCGTGATTCTATCCGTCGAAACACATTGAATGGGGAACCTGGACACTTAGAGCCATCTGCTATGATAGCTCGCCGAAGCAGGTATCAACGCCCACTGAACTTGAAACCAGATCGAAATTCTGGTCCACCAAATCATAATCAGTCAATTGGATCACAAAACCGTAGCTATGAAGTGGGAGCTGCAAGACCAGAACGCATGTGCACTCACTGTGGTGAAACTGGACACACTAAGCAACGCTGCTATGAATTGATTGGATATCCAGAATGGTGGGATTCTTCCAAAGCACCCCGTAAGAGGAATTCAAAGGGAAATCCTCATGTATCTGTTGCTGTAGCAGAGCCAAATCATATGTTTGGCAATAATCCTCATGTGTCTGTTGCTGTGGCCGAACCAAATCATAAAATTGGGAAGGACTCCTCTTCCAATGCCATCACGGGGAATGCAGGTGACACTGCCGTGAACACAGGTGATGATGCTGAGAATGCAGGTAAGGCTCTTCACACTTCCACTTCTGTTAGAAATAGTGAATGGATAATTGATTGAGGTGCCACAAATCATATGACATTTAACCATAATATTCAGACCATACAACCCTCAAATCACCACATAGTGTCCACAGCCAATGGAACTCCTTCCTCTGTGTCAGGAGAAGGCACAGTTACTCTCACAGAAAATCTGAGCTTAGAGTCAGTCCTTATTGTTCCGAGTCTTAATCATAATTTATTATCTGTTGCTCAAATAACTCGTGCTTTGATGTGTATTGTAATTTTTTGGCCAAATCTTTGCATATTCAAGGATATTCAAACTCGGAAGACAATTGGTTATGGTACTAGGAGAGGAAAGCTGTACTACCTGGATCTAACTCCAGCAAGCTCAAATCAGTTGGCACAAGTCTTCCATCTAACCGATTCAGTCAAGCGGTCGATCAGCTCAGTTTTGTCTTCAGAGCGGTCGACCGGTTCAGTTTTGTATCCAGAGCGGTCGACCGGTTCACATTTGCCTTCAGAGCGGTCGACCGGTTCAGTCAAGCGGTCGACCGGCAGTGTCCACCAGCAGTCGGAAATTTGGCTATGGCATAGGCGTTTAGGGCATGCCTCCTTTGGATATTTACAGAAACTGTTTCCACAATTATTTTCCCAGTTGATTGTCTCAGATTTTAAATGTGATGTATGTGAACGTGCGAAAAGTCATCGCGTTTCATTTCCTCTTAGTATGAATAAAAGTTTTGCACCTTTTATGGTTGTTCACTCGGATGTATGGGGACCAACAAACACCCCTTCTCTAAATGGATCACGTTGGTTTGTTTCATTCATTGATGATCACACCCGCATGACATGGATTTGCTTAATGAAGTCAAAGAGTGAAGTGAGTTCTTTATTCCAGCAATTCCACAAAATGATAGCAACACAGTATCAAACCAATATTCAGGTAATCAGGACCGATAATAGGGGAGAGTTTATCAATCATAACTTGAAAGATTACTTGACTGCACATGGTATTATTCATCAAACAACTTGCCCTTACACTCCTCAACAGAACAGAGTGGCTGAATGGAAGAATCGTCACCTTCTTGAGGTCGTTCGTGCATCCTTATTTGAAGCTCACATGCCTACTAGTTACTGGGGAGAAGCCGTTACTGCCGGAGCATACATTATCAATAGAGTACCTTCTAGTACTCTACAATTCCAAACTCCCTTTGAGGTGCTCCATCGCAGCGTAAGTGCTCCTACAATGCCAAACTTACCTCCTAAAGTTTTTGGATGTGTAGCTTATGTACACCTTCATAAAGGTCTGAGAACTAAGTTGGAACCTCGGGGACTTAGATGTGTGTTTGTTGGTTATGCTCTGCACCAAAAGGGTTATCGGTGCTATCACCCTCCTTCTCGACAACTGTATGTTACACTGGATGTGGTCTTCCATGAAGCTACTATGTATTACTCACCTCAAACTAAAGGGAACGATGAAGTGCAGACAGCAACTAAGGCTGCAGACAGTGTGGAGATCACTGCACATGATGACCGACCGATTGATACTTCGGATAATCCATCGAGTGATAATGAGGAATGTCCAGTTAATGAGAACACGGAGGAACACCAGGACATGGAAGAATATACCAATGACTCAAGTTATGACAATAATAGTCCAGAAATTGTTGATAACCAAGATATCATGGAGGAGGAGGTGCCGGCAGCTTCCCACAATGTACCAATTAACCAATTGTCTTCCTAGATTGATTCCAGACTTGAGTCTCATGAAATTCACCCATTTGAATCTCTAAAGGAACTGCCTAATCGAGTCACAAGAGGTAAACCAAAGGTGAATTATGAACCAACCCTTCACTCAAAAGTCAAATATCCTATGAATAACTATGTATCCTATCATAGACTGTCAAATGAAAAAATGGCATTTGTACATCAATTATCCGTTGTATCTATTCCTAACAATGTGCAGGAAGCCTTAGCCGATTCTAGATGGAGGGAGGCAATGAATGAAGAAATGAGAGCTCTTCAAAAGAACTCAACATGGGACGTTGTTGACTTGCCGAAAGGAAAAAAACCTGTTGGGTGTAGGTGGGTCTTCACCATTAAATACAAAGCTGATGGAACTATTGAAAGGTGCAAAGCAAGGCTGGTAGCCAAGGGGTATACTCAAACATATGGAATTGATTATATGGAGACCTTTTCACCGGTGGCCAAACTTAATACTGTTCGTATTATACTGTCACTAGCAGTCAATCTTGACTGGCCCCTACAGCAATTTGACGTAAAAAATGCATTTCTACATGGGACTCTCCAAGAAGAAGTGTATATGGAATTACCACCTAGCTGTAAACAGCAAACGGAAGGTAATAAACAGGTCTGCAGGTTGAGGAAATCCCTATATGGTTTAAAGCAGTCCCCCCGAGCGTGGTTCGGGAGGTTCACAAGTTTTATGAAGACAGTTGGTTACAGACAAAGTAACTCGGACCACACTTTATTCTTGAAGCATAATGAAAGACGCCTTACAGTTCTCATTGTGTATGTTGATGATATAATAGTAACCGGAGATGATCCAGCCGAGAGGAGGAGATTACACGAGCATCTTGCCCGTGAGTTTGAGATGAAGGATCTTGGAGAACTGAAGTACTTCTTGGGCATTGAAGTGTCACGGTCAGGTAAAGGTATTTTTCTATCACAAAGAAAATATGCCTTAGACTTACTAAGTGAAACAGGTATGACAGCATGCAGTCCAGCTAGCACTCCCATGGAAGAGAACTTGAAACTACATGTTGATTCAAATCAAGTTCCGACTAACAAAGAACGCTATCAGAGGTTAGTTGGAAGGTTAATGTATCTTGCTCATACTCGGTCGGATCTAGCTTATTCATTGAGTGTGGTCAGCCAATTTATGCACTCCCCAAGCGAAGCCCACATGAATGCTATGACCCGTATCTTACGCTACTTGAAGTCTTCTCCAGGAAAGGGAATTTTGTTCATGAAAGGACAAAATTTGGATGTTAATGGGTATACAGATGCTGACTGGGCTGGTTCTATTCAAGATCGACGTTCTACATCTGGTTATTTCACATTTGTAGGGGGAAACTTGGTTACATGGAGAAGTAAAAAACAGGAGGTGGTCGCGAGATCAAGTGCTGAGGCTGAATATAGAGGGATGGCTAAAGCTATATGCGAATTGTTGTGGATTCGAAACCTGATGATGGATTTACATATTAAACCAGTCAACCCTATGAAGTTGTATTGCGACAACAAGGCAGCGTGTAATATTGCTCATAATCCTGTCCAACATGATCGCACTAAACATGTTGAAGTTGACAGGCATTTTATCAAGGAGAAGCTGGAAGAAAAATTAATTGAAGTTCCTCATGTTCGATCCCAAGACCAGCTTGCTGACATACTAACTAAGGCACTGCCAAACCACACGTTCGGTGCGATACTCAGCGAAATTGGAATGAGGGACATCTACGCACCAACTTGAGGGGGAGTGTTAACAAATGCAGTAATTATCTCCAAGTTGGATTTGCAGCATTCAAGTCCTACATTGTCTCGGATACTAGCTAGATTGATATATTCCAGTATCCCGGAAAATATGTTAGTGTATCCTAGTATAAATAGGTTTCCATGTAATTAGCAAATCAAGCCTAAACTCTAGGATCTGTAACGTAAGGGTTTCTTGTATAGAATAGCTATATATATATTCAACTTGTAACAGAGGAATTATAACAGTGAATATACGAGATTGAATCTCTTTGAAATCCCAAGCATACGTTTTAACTTTTACTGTTTTATATATATGAGTAATGTCATTTATGATTAACTTGTCATGTGTCGGGGCATGCAACCAATAAAAATATCTATGTACATACGTATGTATGCATGTATGTAAAAGGAGTGAGAGATGAACACAATTTCATATAATGTTGTGTCGGTAGAAATTCTAAGTGTAAACCATATGTTTGATGTTTCATATGAACTTTTATTTTATATTAAAACGTTACTTTCATCATAGATTCTTCCACTGAATTAGAAATCACAAGATACAAAAAAGGCAAAAACACTGTACACTTAAACTTACATATTCATGAGATTAATTGAGGTGATTATTAAATCATAAAATTAATTGAGATGCATATAAACTAACTTATACAACTTTGTTAATAAAAAAAAAATAACAATAACAACTTGGTGATTGTGCTCTGATAAACTTCACAGCAAATGGACTTTCAACACGCGACTTGAGACCAATTCATCGGATGACAGAATTTCTTCCTGGACTCACTCATCATTATCTTATTATCATAAGAACAAGAGCATAATTTGTTTGTTAAAAACAAATTACTTGAGAAAATCGAGATGCATGGAGTATTGACTCCATCCAACATGAATCCACGACTAGGGCAAATCAAGTCGCCGATCACATACCTGAAGAAACATTCATATGAAAGGAAGGAGCAAATCCACGCAAGAAAGACGAATGGTTAAAAGATGCATGGAATACTGACTCCATACAGTATTACGTAACGTAAGTATTATAAAAAGGGCACAAGCTTTCCGTACCAGGACTTTAATATACGTTGACTTAATTGGTGCAAAAAATGGAAAATAAAAAAAAAATCCAACTTGCTCAAAATAAAATCATAAATATGTACTGGATTCAACTTTGAGACCAATTATATATATGGATTATGGAGACATCGACGAAACTATTGAAGTTTCAAGTACAACGTCATTTTTGGATCGTTTTGTAGTTGCAATGTGATGTTTGGAGTCGGTGATGTCTGATTTTTTTTTTTATTTTTTTTTTGGGTTTAGGATGGAAAAAAGAGAGTAAACAAAAAAAGGGGGATGGGAATTGGGAAAGGGCAGACAATATAAGCAATTTGAAAACACTTTGTTAATGTTCGGAAGAATAATTGAAGTTATTTTTTTAATTAATTTTTATTTAGAAATTTGTTAAATGATAATTTTTAGTTTTTTAAATTTATTTTTTAATATCAACCCTAAAATTAATTTAAAATAAAATTTAGGCTTCCTCGAATCCCCTGAAAAATCCAATCCAACCCTGTTTTCTTTGCTTTTATATGTAATTGGGTCCCAATTTCACTTTACTTTGTTTCGTAAGGACCCAATTTTAAAATAAAAAATATTGCCATGAGTAGGATATGCATCACTCATCCAATCTCTCTACAGAGAAACTTCTAGTTCTTTTCATTAGACAGTATCGTCCTTAAGGAAATGACCTTACAACACTATGTTTATTCATCCACACTTGTCGGGATTTTCTTTTTCACATGCAAGGAAAAAATAAAGTGAGTAAATAAGTTCTTTTGATAATTATAAATAAATTTATGGTGATGAAATGAATATATATATATACACACACACACACACACACACACATTTCTCCTCTTCGAATCAAAACAACTAATTTATTGACATTATTTTTTTTATTCTCAATACTATTCTCTTTAAATTTCAATCGCTAGTTTATTATATTGGTTAATGATTATAATAATTATCAATAAAAAAATTAATTGTAGTCAAATTAACTGAGCATGCTAGCTGATAATTATGATCATTATCAATTAAATGGGTTAGTTGTATTCAATTAAAATTTTAATAGGATTCCTAGTATAATAAGTTAGTTAGTCATGGTCAATTTAAATTTTGGTAGGATATCTTAATTTAATAATTATTAATAAAATTTTAAAAATAAAATTATGTAAGTAAATCAATTGTTTTTAATGGGATATCATTTAGAATACAATTACACCAATAAATCAATTATGGTAGATGATAAAAATTATTTAAAATTTAAAATTAATTTATATATAAAAGAAATAATCTATGTAGTACCTTAATCTCAATAACATAATTTATTAAATGTTCTATTTTTTTAATTGTGCTATTTTATCAAAAAAAATTATTGCATGTTATTTTCAGGAAAGCACTTTCATGTGACAACTATCAAATTTGTGTGATGTGGCAAGCCTATTATTAAACTACAACAATTATTGATTGTTTAAATAGAAATGTTTGAGAAGAAGAAAAAAAATATATAGAACCTTAAATTTTTTAGTATATACAAATAAGATTGATGAACCTAAATCTAAGATCTCAAAAAATCTCCATTAGGTTTAGCCAAGAGAATGATCCATCCTTCATCAGGCTTATCTAAAAGAATAATATAGCCTTTTCTGGTTCAACCAAGGGCATGACCCAACCCCATGGGCATAACAATATTTTGGATCTTACTCTTCATATACCCTTATGCATATAAAAATCTTTTAAAAACTCATAATTTTTCAATGTTAATATTGTGCAAAAGTCTTTTAAAAGCCTAACATATTCCCGTATATATTAATACTTATATGAGTGATATTTCCCATCAATAGTAATTCATATTTCAGGGATATTTTTATTCTTCAATATTATCATAAAAATATTGTAATTTAGCCTCTCCCCTCTTTATTTATAAAATAAAACTTATGAGTTATAAATAAGACAAGAATCTTTTAAACAAAGGATTCAAAATCTCTATTATTTTCTATATTATTTTTTAGAGTATTTTTTTTTATAATATTATTGCATTTCTCTGAAGAAATCACCATCTTATTCATAGGAGACTCCTTAAATTCATCAAATGAGACCTTTTATAGGTATCAGACACTTGACTCTTACTACCTTGGCAAGGGATAATGAGTCAAATTTTCAAAAATAAAACTTATTATCCAAGACATAAAGCTTACCCCCAAACTGTTGGGTTTTTAAAACATCATTAGTTATTGACTTCATTATCAAATAGTTATCAAATTCACCAAAGAGAACCTTTTAAAGGTACCAAGCATTTGCCTCCAGCTACATTGGCTTGAGAGAATGGATTAAATTTCTAAAATAAAGAGATTAACTGATTATCTAAGATATAAGCCTTACCTATGCTCCTTGAATTTTTTAGGACATCATCAGTCACCAACTTAATTATCAAAAAAATATAAAAATTCATTAAAGGGAAATTCTTGCAGGTATTATACACTTGCATCCAACCACCTTAGCCAAGGAAAATGAATTAGATTGTCAGAATTAAAAGATTAACTTATTATCCAAGACATAAGTATTGCCCCCAAGCTACTTGGATTTTTTTTAATTCATTATCAGTAAAGTTGTTTGTAGGAACTAGAAAAAAAAACCAATTCATTCCTATTTCTCAAAAGATTTTTTTATAACAGGAGAAACCTTAACATAATAGAAAATATCTCAACAAAAATGTTTTACGGCTATGCTAATGACTAGTCAATGTCTTTGGAATAGAACATGTGACAAACCTTCTTGGAAAAGGTTCTCTCTAGTATAATAAATTTACTTTTTATAATAATTTAGGATGACCAACCTCAAGAAAGAGAATAAAGCTTATAAATTGAATAATAACTTTTATGGTTTAAAACAAGCTTCTAGAGCCTCGTATACTTGTATTGATTTTCATTTTCATGATAATGATTTTTGTTAGTTTCCTAATTGATTTAATTTATGTATGAAAATTGCTTCAAATGGAGATATTTCGTATATGGATGATTTATTTTTTATTAGTAACAACTTAATGGTTGATGATAAAGTTAAAAGATGACATATATGAATATGTTGTCTTAATTTCTTGGTATTGAGGTTATACAAGCAAGGGATTGCACATTTATTTCCCTAAAAAAGTATGTTAATGATGTTCTAAAGAAATTTAAGAAGGAATCTTATAATCCAATTTGAATCTAGTGGAAGAAAGATTTAAGCTTATGAAAGATGACAATGATGCTTTGGTTGATTCAACCAATTTTAAAAGATTAGTTGGAAGCCTGTGATATTTGACTACTATTCGACATGATATCATGTATGGAGCTCACAAGATTAGTGGATTTATAAAGAATCCATATCAATCTCATTTGCCAAACAACAAAGTATATCTTGGGATATGAAAACTGTATAAAAAAATGATGACATCTTTATTTTTGTGTGAATAAAGAGAAGCTTTTTGGATATACAAATATTGATGGTGACATTGAAAAGAGAAAAAGAACTTTAGCATATACTTATCTTATTTATAAGAATGTGTTGTAATATGTTTTTCTTGTCACCAAAAAACAATTTCTTTTTTTCTATTGCTAAAGTTAAGTATATTATAGATGAAAGTGTGTTATTCAAGCTGTGTGGTTAAGAAGTATGCTTTGTGAGTTGCAATATCATGAAAATAAGATAAAAAGGTTTATTGTGACAACAAATTTGTTATTGCATTAAAAAAATCCAATATTTCATACATCAAATACCATTACATTCATGATTTGGCGAAAGATCAAGAAATGATATTTGAGTTTTGTTTGATCGGAGATTAAGTTGTTGATATCTTCATAAAATTTATTAAATCTAATTTGTTTTTGAAATTTAAAAGATGACGAGCATGAACGAATTTGAATAATTTAGTTTAAGGGATGGTATTAATAATTAAACCAAGTATTCGTGTGTAGCTTGGACTTTACAAGGTTGGCTAGAGTTGTATAATAAAAAAAAAAAAACTCCATTCTTAACTAGGACCTAGTCCTTTAGTTGATTACAAAGCGTGTATATAACTAGCATAGTTTAGGTTGTCGTGCAGATGAAAGGGTGTTTCTTTAATCTTTCATATAT
Source organism: Salix suchowensis (assembly GCA_029030765.1). Lineage (NCBI taxonomy): Eukaryota > Viridiplantae > Streptophyta > Magnoliopsida > Malpighiales > Salicaceae > Salix > Salix suchowensis. The sequence goes on along the minus strand of JAPFFH010000004.1, from coordinate 3,368,125 downwards.
ATATATATATATACACGAGCCGAATTGCCCGCTCCGCTAGGCTTTTTTTATCTATGTCAAAAATTGGTTGATTTTATAAATGTTGTATTTTATTATTTTAATATTTAATTAGTAACATTGTAATTAAAAAAATCTATTGACAATGGTTTTTTTCAACCAAAAAGTGATTGAATATTGCTATTGCTAAAAATCATAGATAATGTAGGTAATTTTTTTTTAATGAGTTGCATTTTTTTTCCCAGTAATATTAGATCTGACACATTATAAATAAAAATATTGTAATTTTTTTTCCAGAAATAAACTTATATTTTTTCATGCTATAATTAGTTATTTCAATGTTTAATTACTAAAATTGCAACAGATAAAAATATGCTAGAAATGAGTTTTTTGCCTGGTATATATAGTATGTTTGCCCGTGCATTGCGCTAGGGTTTTTTTCATGTAGAAACTATTTGATTTTTTACATGTTGTAATTAGTTGTTTAAATATTTAATTAGTAACATTATAATAGATAAAATATGTAACAAATAATTTTTTTCCCAGCCTAAAAGGAATAGTATAATCGAAATGAGAAGTGGTTTATATATATTTTAATTGGAGATAACTTAGGTAAATTTATAAAAAAAAAATATTATAGCTGTCTTTTTTCCCTAGTAATATCAGATTTTACACATTATAAATAAAACAGAGAGTATTGTAGATAATCGAGGTAAATTTGTCAACAGAAAAAAAATTGAGTTGATAATGTAGGTCAATGTGTGTACCTTTTATTTTTTTGAGTTGTATTTTTTCTCCAGTAATATCAAATTTGAAATATAAAAAATGGAAAAATTGAAAAAAAAATATATTAAAAAATAAACTTAAAGAAAAGAGTATAAAATTTAAATTCAAAGCAAATTTTTTTTTTCAGAAGATTTATTAATCATATTATTATATTAAATATATTTAAGCATATTGATATAAATTTTTTTGTTTTAAAATCCAAGGTCAATTTTTCTCTCTCTCTTTATATATATTTTTAGACGATAATATTCAATAAATATTAAAACATATAATTAGTCTTACATACTTTATAGAGTAATAAAAATGGGAAGTGGTTCGTATATGTTTAAATTTTAGATAACGTAGGTAAATTTATAATTTTATTCTTTGTTTGAGTTAAATTTTATTCCCAGTAATATTAGATCTCACATATTATAAATCAAAATATTGTAATTTGTTTTTAGAAATAAATTGAGTTTTTTTGCATGCTATAATGACTTATTTGCCGTTTAAAAAGAACAGTGTAATCGAGACGGGAAGTGGTTTGTATATTTTTGAATTGCAGATAATGAAGGTAAATTTGTCTGCCTTTTGTTTTTTTGAGTTCTATATTGTTCTCAATAATATTAGATCTGCAATATTAACAATCAAAATGCTGAAATTTTTTTTTTCCAGAAATAAACTTGAACAAAAGAGCAGAAAATTAAAATTTGGAGCAAATTTATTTTTATTTTATAAGATTTATTCATCATATTATTATACTAAATGTATTTAAGAATACTGATATAAATTGTTTTCCTTCAAAAAATCCGCGGTCTTTTTTTTCTCTCTGTATATATTTTTAGACGATAATATTAAATAAATATTCAAACATAGAAGCAGTTTAACATACTTTCATTTGACATAAATATACAAATATATAATTAATTTTACACACTTTAATTTTTTTATTATTATTAGGCGATAATATTCAACAAATATTCAAACAATTAAATTATTATTATTATTCAAATTTTTTAATGATTATTATTATTATTATTATCATTTAAAAAATATTTGTGATTTCAAAAAAAATTAATTTTCAAAAGATTACTACCAGGAATAAAATTTGAAGACTAAATACAAAGAAACCCCAAGAAAAGAAAAGATAAAAGAAATATTAAGAACCAAATTACAGAAAAATATATACATGAACTTGTACAGTAATAGGGAATAATGCATAAATATATAAATAATAATAACAGAAATCAATTCCAAAAGAACAATTAAAAACATAAGGCCCAAAATAAAAATAAAAGATATGATTGATTTAAAGTGAAGGATTAATTTGACAACAATTCATACTTTTGTACCAAAAATATTAAAAGATTTCAAAGAAAAAAAATTAAAAGAAGAGGGACTGAAATTAAAGTGCAATATATAATGAATTTGACATGAAGGACAAAATTGAAAAGAATACAACCTACTGCACTAAACAAATTAAGGGATTTAATAGAAAACCGGAAAATTCAAAGAAGAAGGACTGACATGCAAACTGCATATATATCAATTTGAATGAAAGGATGGAATTGAAATAATTCGAAACTTCCATTACCGAAATCAAACAAAAGCCAAGTGACTGAAATGCATCTACACCAAAACGGGGGACTGAAGTTGAATCCGGCGCTGGGGAGAGAGAAAAGAGGACATAATCGTTCAACTGACTATATGAGCCTCTACATCGATCATCTCACAGCACGCGCCACTCCATGAGATTCAGGGAAGGGTTGCGAATCGTTTTCACCGGCGGCGGAAAAATTTGCACCCCCGTATGACGCCGCACGCGCCGCCTGAAGCGATAGCGGGACACAAATACGCCGACGCGCCCGTACGGTTTCCTGATAGCGCCGACGCAAAAGAACAGTAACGTCTGAGTCAATTACTAAACCACCCCTGATGCTAATTAATGGTTTTTGTATCGGGGGCTATGGACGTCATAACACATTTTAAAAAATATTAAAAAAAAGGTTCCGGCGGACCGGACCGAACCGGACCGGTCCGTACACGCGCAATTACAACTGTAGCTCTCAGCCAAAAACGTGTTTTTGTCTTATTATCGGGGCTAAAATCGTTACTACACTGTTCATCAGAGGAAAAAACAAAAAAAAAGGTGGACAAACTCGCGCAATGCAAGGACAAAAAATGTCTAGTCCACAGTGCCACTGAGTCTGAAGCAACAGTAACCACCACTCGAGCTGTTTTAGCTCTTTAGATTATATATATATATATATATATATATATATATATATATATATATATATATATATATATATATATATATGAACATAAATATATATAATATCTATATAATAATAAAAGCAAAGGATACTTTGGTCACTACAAATAAACGAGGATAAAGCACAGATATGGACTGAGAAATTGGAGGGCCCTAGTCGAAAATCTGATCATGCCTGCCTTGTACAATTACATCAATCTCAATAAGTCTACGTGGACGGCTTCGATTAATTTTCCATTTCCATGATTTGGGGCACTAATCGCTCATATGCTTACAAACGCTTTTATTGCTGAAAATGAAATTTCACATGCTTTTCTTTTTTTTGAAATTCACGTTATTAGCTGCTGCTGCTGCTTCTTCTTCTACTTTTCCTTTTTTTATGTCTATTTGGGAGTGTGATTATGGTTGTTTTTGAAAGTATTTTTTATTTAAAAATACATCAAAATAATATTTTTTTTTATTTTTTAAAAATTATTTTTGACATCAGCACATCAAAATAATTTAAAAACACTAACTTTTTTTTTTAATTTAAAATAAAAAATAAAAATAAAAAAATTTCAAATTTTTTCATAAGCACTTTTCGATCGCAATGCCAAACAGCCCCTTGATGTTAGATTTCAACTCAATGATAATTATGTATTCGAATTTTTTCCAGGCTGTAAAATGTAAGGATAATTAATTCACTGGGTATGAATATTAGAGGCTCTTCATAGAATAAAAAAGGGGACCTATATCATTTATTTGTTTAATTAATAATATATTTTCAAAAAAGAAAATTCGTTAGAGAATGAATTCGAGATTAATGAGAAGAATTACAAAATTAGGGTTGATAGTGAAAGGAAAGATAATACTAAATTGATGTGATGTTTGTGATCATTTAACGAAAGTTAAAAGTTATCCTAGGTCCTTCTCGAGGATTTGCTTTTTCTTTACATACGACAAACATGATTATAGAGAATTTATAATTTATATAAATAAAATTTTAGTTTAAATTAAGATATGTATTTTTTATAAAAAATTAAAATAATTAAATTTTTATTTGTTTATTTGGATTTATAAAAGAGCTAAAATACGGTGGGTCTACTCGGTTAAAATGTTTGTGGACAACATGGTAGATCCATAATTTAAAATGAAAAGAAACGAGCAAGCAATTTAAAATGATTGCACCAACGTTAATTTTTTTACAAAGAAGATAATATTTAAACTAAATAGAAAAAATAAAATTAAAAAGCACAATATTTGATTTCCTTAACTAAATATGAATAAAATAAAATAATTACAAAGTAATTTTTTTTTTTAAAACAAACCAAAAAAACACTACGAAAAAAAATCTTAAAAAATCATCCTGCATTAGTCATCTCGGGGTGGAGAGAGCTCTTGATGTTGGCGAAAACACAATAAGTATAGTAACAAGCATAAGAAGACAAGTTTGACTATAATAGGGTTAAAACCATAGTTGTCCAATCTGTTATATTCTAGTCGAAACGCCTCGTATCAGTCAAAAAAATAAAACAAAACAATATAATTTTTATTCTAGTTTATATTCCAGCCTATACTGGAAATTTCGGTTAAATTCCAGCCGAAATGCATCAGAATTGCACTGGGTGTGCCGTTCCGGTCTCCCACTTCTCTCTCTCAACACATTAACACTATATCTATCTCTAATATATAATTATATATACATATATTCCCGGTCCCGCCCCTTATACCTATTTTTATATATATATATATATATATATTATAAAAAAATAAAATTATTGCATCAACTTTAATTTTATAAAAATTAAAAATTATATTTATTTTTTTTGCTTTTTTTTTATATATAATTATTTAATTAATTATACATGAACAATACAACTTCGAAATGACACACCGAAATACTCTGAAACCAAAATATTCCGTAAAAAAACAAAATACTAACCAAAGCAAAACTGACAACTATGGTTAAAACACAAAAAAAACACATTATCCTTATTTTTTCCAGGACTTCTTTACAACAAAAAATCCTCTCTACTTGATGTAGCTAGTTAATACATTCCTTTGCTTTCAAGGTTCATATAAACTTAGAGAGTTTTATCTAAATTCGAAGTCTTTATGATACTCATTTCAATTAAAAAAACATTTTTCTACACTTTCTACAATAAAAAAGATTCACTATCCTCTCGATACTCTAGAATTTTCACCGCTATTATGAAATAATAATTATGCAAAACATATAAAAAATTATGAATAAATTCTCAAATACAACCCTTATTTTCTATTTATAATAGTCTACTAAAATAAAAGTCAGAAAATTTTATTTATACGAGATCTATTTAAGATTGAAGAATCTTTAACAAATAATTATAAAGATATAATAAGAATTTTTAAACACAGTATTTGATTTCTCAAATTAAAGAGGAAAAAGAAAACGAAAGAAAATATTTTCCAAATCCTTCTGATATACATCCACCGCCACTAGATTTCAAAATCTACATGGTATTGCCATGGACTATATATATATATCTTACTTTTCAACGATAAGAAAATGTCAATCGATAGTGTAGTTGGTACAAAATTATAGCTCCTGTTTATTACCAGTTTGCCCCTCCGAAGCAGACCCGATACATGCTATATATAAATTGACAGATCAATCCGTCTCCCTCTCCCTCTCCCTCTCCTCTGGTTCTTCGATAAAGTATTGCAGCCATCCCACTACTTCCTATTTTGTCAGTAGAAACACAAAAAGACAACCTCAAAAAGCGCGTGAATTGTGACTATTAGGAGGGACGAAGACTCTGAGTTGATGATGTCAATGCTATCCCCCATAACAGACCTGACATTTGCAGATTTATTACACTGATGTCTCATTGTCTCTTCCCTTCTCTCTTTTTTGAAGCTTTGATTTGAAAAGAGCACAGAAGAGCAGCAGCAGGGTGTTCCTCCCCCTTTCCTTCCTTCTCTAGTACTTCCAACTTTGGGTGCCCTGCTTTGGTTTCGGGCAGTTACAATCTTTGCTGTTTTTGGACAGGCAAAGTCAGAAAGTAAGAGTGGCAGTCAGATTCTCTTCGCAATAGCCAGTGGATCTGGTGCTGATGATGGTATTTTGCTATTGTATATGAAGAAAAGTTTGGATTTTTAGGATTTTCTTTGGCTGCCCAGAAAAAAAAAAAAGAGATACAGAGGAAAAGAAGTTTTTCAAGTACTCAGCTTTTGCAGTTCTTTTGGAAAGCAAGATACCTCCTCCTTTATTTTCTTGTTTTGGTATGTGAAATGCTCCAGATAATTTAGCTAATTGTACTTTTTCTACACTACTAAACAGAAATATACTGTTCTTCTTGTGCTTTGTTTCTACAAAGTATTTTCCTTAATCACTCTATAATTAACCCTTGAAAAAGATCCCCTCACTTCATACAAACGCCTCTTTTGAGGTGAAGTAAGAGAACCAATTTCTTTCAAATCCTTTCATTTTAGCTTTGTTAATTGTTAAAGAATGTTCAAAGCACTTTTTTTTTTTACTTGATTTGCTCTGTTTTTATCTTTTTGACTAATAATTTTTCGCAGTTATCTAATGATCCACTTGTGTACTGCTGCAGGATTCAATCTAGCAATGTCACTAACGATCAAGCCTCATCTCCATCATCAGAATCACAGAATGCACAAACCCAAGTCAACAAACAGCAGAGACTGGACACAGATCTACACAGTTTATGGCATGGAACAGTGGCAAACATTACTCTTTCTCGTATTTCAAGCAACTATCTTCTCCATCATGTCGGTCCTTTTCCTGCTATACTTCCAGCCAATCTGCCAGTTTCTTGACACTTTTTTCCTCTTCACCGCCACCAGCTCCACCGGTGGTGGCAGTGCAGCACGTTTTGCTGCTGGATTCATCGGCTGTGTGACAGCACTATCTGCTGTTTGTTTGTTTTTCGCGGCGGGGAACTTTTTTTATAGCTCTGTCGGGTTGCGCTATGAAATGGCGCAAAGGATTGTAAGCTGTGTGAATGATTGGTCTAATGTTAAGGTTGCTCTTGATATCGGCTGCGGCCGTGGGATTTTGTTGAATGCGGTGGCTACTCAGTTGAAGAAGACAGGGAGCTCCGGTCGGGTTGTGGGGTTGGACCGGTCTAAAGGGACAACTTTGTCTACGCTTCGTACCGCCAACGTGGAAGGTGAGTTTTGCATTAATTACCTTTTGATAATTCTGTGATACCGATGCTGCTGCTGCTGCTAGTTTTATTTATTTATTTATTTATTTATTTATTTTTGCATTTGAGTTTAATTTGTCATGCTCATATTAAGATTTTATTTCTTACAAAATCAGTGGCTATTTTAGAAGTTCAGAATTTATCCTGTGCATCTTATATGGGAACAGAATTTATTTATTTTCCTGAACCTAAATTTAATTCAATGCATGTACGAATTGATATCATTTTTGGATGCAAACTCTTGTCAATTTTGAATTTTTGTCCTGACATCCACTTCGAGAAATTCAAACTTAAATTCTGGTTTTGGAAATAACTTGCAGTTTCCCTTCTACTTGCCTGCATTACCTTAAATTCTATTTCGCTTATAGATGACGGATTTATCATGGCTTGCATGAGCAGGTGTTGGAGAGTATGTCACTTGCAGGGAGGGTGATGTGAGGAGTCTACCATTTGGTGATAACTACTTTGATGTGGTGGTTTCAGCTACTTTTGTACACACAGTCGGGAAAGAGTATGGCCATCGGACGGTGGAGGCTGCCGCAGAAAGAATGAGGGTGCTGGGTGAGATGGTCAGGGTTTTGAAGCCCGGTGGTGTCGGGGTCGTCTGGGATCTAGTACATGTGCCGGAATATGTCCGACGTCTACAAGAATTGAAGATGGAGGATATTACAGTTTCGGAGCGGGTGACTGCCTTCATGGTGAGCAGCCACATTGTATCTTTCCGGAAACCTGACCAGCACATACCAGGTCTACTTGGTCCTGGCGAGGTCCGCCTGGATTGGAGATGCTGATGTGCTATAATTCGTATCAGAAAAAATATATATATATATATATATATATATATATATCAAGAGAAGAATAGGAAAAGAGTTAGTGAAATATACACAAGTTCCTGATCGATGATCATACTTTCAAAAATCTGGGGAGACGAAGCCGATCCAGATGCCTTGTTGAAAATATATACGTTTGATGTAGTGTTATTGTATTCTCTCTCTGCCAACCTTCGAACTCATGACCTGGTTGTGAAAGTACAAACAGGACACAATTGAGGTGATCAGTGCAGTGTTATTGTATATGGCTATCAATTAAGGAGTTTATTGCTAATTTACTGCTCTGCTTGACCTGAAATTTTAGTATTGATAGTTGAGTTTCTGCATGCCTGTGATTTCTGGGCAGCCATGGAAACCAGAGAGCAAGAAAGAAAGATTGATTTCCAGGATCGGACCACCACAGTTAACATTTCAGCTAGTTTGGGTGTCGGTCCCTCAGGATGTTCTTCAGAACACAGAATTGCATAATTATAGTTAAAACATAGAGGATGTTAAGTTCATCTTGGGTGATAAAAAAAGTCCCTGCCATCTATGAAGTTTTTCATGCGATATCCACTGTGCTGCTTTACAGATTAAAGCTAAACGCAACGAAATCAGTCGGTGGGGTGCTTGCCATGCAATTGTTTCGAAACATCGGATTGGACTTCTGTAATTATTGCAGTGGAAATGGAAAAGGACTTTTGTCTCTTGATATTATAATTGCTCCTTTCCATAGGAGGAGGTTAACTGGATCTGAAAAGAGTCTGATTCGAAGATGGACAACACCATATTCACGCCATGTGGTCTGCAATCAAAAGAACTGCGATATTTTGCAGCTGTGAGGGTTGAGTTGATGCTATGGTGAGTCGCTGTCGAGTCACCATCCTAGCCATTGATGATGATGATGATGATGAAAACAAAAATTATGGGATGGGTACAAAAAAAACTCATAATCGTTGATAAATTCATGTATACAATAAAAGTGTTTTACGTAAAAACTAATCAACAGAGTGTCGAACCATCATCAATTCAACCCATCATCTCGGCCGAAACACAAGCACACCCATCAAATTAATTCAACCATGGAAGAGGTTATTAGCAGAGTTCGGCACAGCACACTCATTTACCTCGAAGAGTCAAGACGGAAGAGTCACCGGTGGCGCTGCTGTAAAGGAGACTTTGATGCAGAGGTGGTCCGCTGAAGACGTAGTAGACCCATATCTATTTTGAATGAATAACACCGACTTACCGTTTCGGCATAAGAATCCAGTCGAGAAAAAAAAATTAATTTTTCTTCTTCTGGGTTTTTGAAGTCAGTGCGTTTATTTGAACAATTTATTTTCACTGGTAAGTGGACTTTTAATTTAATTAGCAGCAAAAATAAAAATTAAAAGAGAGGCAACATACAAAAAAAAAAAAAAAACTTTAATTTCTTTAATAAACACTTTCAAAATACAAAAACAAATAGAATATAAAAATAAACAGCCTCCGAAGAGAAACCTCATCTCTTAACCAGTCAAATGCATCATGCATGACAAACAATTTTAAGAGTTAAGAGTATGAGTTCTTGTTTTTTTTATAATGCTATAAATTTTGGCAAACTAATCAACCTGGATTGAAATTTTGCTAAGTAATGTTAAAATACCAATTATAAGATAATTTTTTGTGTTTAATACTAATGTTAAGTAATACAATTTTAAATAAATAAGATAAAAAAAAATACAACATTGATTTACAAATTTTTTTCAAACCATTAATCCGTTAAATTAGATTTGAAACATTATATATAGATAAGTTTTAAAATTTAATTCTTAATAAATACAATATCGAATGATAAATTAGTTGAAGTTTTATTCTTATTGTTATCATTATGATTGAAGGCAAAACCCTTTTTTTTATCAACATGAAAAAAATATTATTTAATTTGAAAAACAAAGGAAAATAATTAAAGGACAAAATTAAAGGAAAAAACAAAATTAGTATTATTATCATTATGAATATAATTATTATAATCATTTGAATTATAATAAAATTTATAATTATTGATATTTTTAATGTTTTTTTATGAGTTATTGTTACTATTATTATTTAAAAAATGAAAATCATTTAAATTATCCCAAATAATAATAGTAATAATAATAAAAAACTATAATAAAAGAGCAAGCAAGAAAACAATGATAAAAACAATCACTAAGATTTTTTTTTTTTTTTTTTGTTGTTGTGTAAACAATGAAAACCATGAAACAAAAAACTAAAAAACTTTAACAAAAGAACAAATAAAAACAACCAAATTAATGACAGAACCAAAATATATATTATCAAAGTTTAAAAAATTATTTGATTTGAATAATAAATAAATAAATAAACAAATATCAATTTTAAATATGTTTTACTACTTTCAAAATATTCACTCATAATTAATAAAACTATTAATAAAATAGGAAGATTAAATATTAATGAAAAAATAATGATGCTCAACAACGAAAAATTCAAATATTCTGTTGCTAGCTATAACTCAACAATGAAAATTAATAATGAATTTTTTGTTGAATTACAAAACTAAGTAACAAAAATTTTGTTCTTGATTATAATCTACAATGACAATTACCATTGGAAATTCAGGTTCATATTCTATAATGGACATTACGAGTCACTTGCTCTGCTCTTTGCTATAGCCAGAACTAATTATTTTAAAAGTAAAACAAATGTTAAGAGTATGAGTTTTTTTTTTTTTTTCATAATGATATACAATTTGGCAAACTAATCAATCTAGATAGATTTTTTTGCTAAGTAATGTTAAAAAACTAATTATAAGACAATTGTTTTTCTTATATACTAATGTTAAGTAATACAATTTTAAATAAATAAGATAAAAAAAATTAAATACATCACTGAGTTGCAGAATTTTATCAAACCATTAATCCGTGAAATTAGATTTGAAATATTATGTGTAGAGAAGTTTTAAAATTTAATTCTTAATAAATACAACATCGAATGATAAATTAGTTGAAGTATTATTCTTATTGTTATCATTATGATTGAAGACAAAACCCTTTTTTTTTATCAGCATGAAGAAAATATTATTTGATTTGAAAAACAAAGGAAAATAATTAAAGGACAAAATTAAAGGAAAAAACAAAATTAGTATTATTATCATTATGAATATAATTATTATAATCATTTGGATTATAATAAAATTTATAATTATTGATATTCTTAATGTTATTTTATGGGTTATTGCCACTATTAGGGCAAGTCCAATGGAAGAGGTATCCCGAGAGCCAAAGCCAAATATTTAAAAATATGATTGTTCTTGCTCAATTTCTGCTCTCCAACGGGAGAGCCATCCCGAGAGGCATTTTGCCTCTTCTTATAGGCTGAAGGCATTCTCACAGGAATTGATGCAGAGGCAAAAACAAATAAATATAGCCGTTGGTAGAATTTTGACCGTTGCAACAACAATATATAAAATCACAATCACAATTGCAACAACAATCTAAAAAATCACAGCAACAACAATCAACAAAATTTATTATGCACAGATAATCGATCAACATTTGCACTTCGATCAACATTTACCAAAAACTCAGCAACATTTGCACTTCGATCAACATACGTACCAGGTGTGTTCTCCAAACTTGTTCTTTGATTTAAAATCGAGTAACAAAGGTGGCAGGCTGGCGGGGAGTAAACAGGGGGGAGGGGGAAGTGGGGCTAGAGGCTGAGAGAGAGGGAGGGGGTCTGAAGGCTGAGAGAGAGGGGGCTAGAGGCGATAGAGGGGGAGGTGGCGGAGGGAGGGAGGAGGGGGACTGGAGGTGGTGGAGGGAGGGAGGGTGGGCTGGAGGTTGAGAGGGAAGGGAGCTGGACGGAGAGAGAAACGGGGGTGGTGCTGAGAGAGAGGAGATTAGGGTTTGGGTATGGGGGGAACGGGTGAGGGGAGGTTTATATATTATTATTATGAATTATAATAATTATAATAGTTAGTATAAAAAAATATTAGCACAAAAAAATAAATATACGAAATTCGTTAATTAGGATTTTTTTGTCAGTTAAAATAGTTAGCATAAGAAAATAGTTAATATAGAAAAATAATTATGCAAAATTCGTCAAAAATAGTTAAACAAGACATAAAATTTTTGTTAGAGCAACAAGCTTTATTGATTAAACAAAAGCAAGAGAAATAAGAAATGGAGATTATGAAGATGGATACTTCTACAATGGATCCAATTTCTGCAGCGTATTTTGAAGATAAAAAGTTGGAAATTATGGCAAAAATGAGTACTTATTTCTAATTAATTTGATTGAATTATTTGTAATGGAATGTATATTAATTAATTATGTAAGAACTTATTGGTTATTTGTTAATGTGTTAAATTTATTTTTTTTAACTTTTTCTAACAATCAAAATTTCAAATTTCAAATATTCCGGATCTTTTAATTATAATTAAATTCATTTTTTAAAATTTAAATATAAATAAAAATAAAATTTTTATTGTTAACGGGATTCTCAAAAACAATTATTTAATTATATAACCTATTCTTATTAATTGTATAATTAAACTATATACAAAATAATTGAACTTTATTTAAAATAATATAAAAAATAGCTCCCCAATACAGCTCTTTACCATTGGACAACACATCAACTCAAAAGCCATTGACATACTATTCAAAGAGTCATTTTTATGATTTGGCTCTTCAAAATGGCTCTTGCCATTGGACTTACCCTTAGCACCATATCTATAATTATTAATACTTTAAGCACCTTAATAATTATAATAAATTATTCTAATTATCATCATTGTCATTACTATTATTGTTTAAACAATAAAAAATATTAAATTATCTCGAATAATAATAATAATAATAAACTAATAATAAAAGAGCAAGCACGAAAACAATGCTAAAAAATCACTAAGATTATTATTATTATTATTATTATTATTATTATTATTATTATTATTATGTAAACAATGAAAACCATGAAATTATCTTAAACAGTAAAATAAATAAATAATTTTTTTTTAACAAAAAAGCAAATAAAAACAACCAAAATAGATGATGGAACCAAATAAATATTATAAGTGTTTAAAACTTATTTGATTTGAATAATACTGAAAAATAAGAATAAAAAAAACAAACAGAAAAAAGAAGAAATATCAATTATAAAATGATTATCAATATGAATTAAAATTTCATGACTAAATTGAATAAAAAAACCCTTAATAAAAGAGATAATGATAAAAATTAAAAATCAAAACTAAGAGTATAGATTTATAAATACAAAAAAAGATAGGGTATGTTTTAGAAGGACTGAAAAAATTAAAGAGATCAAAACTAAAACAAAATTTAAAAGAACAAAGACCAAAATAAAAAATAAAAATTAAGTAAAACAACTTTTTTGTGCTCAATAGTAATGTCAAGAAACACACTTTTAAGAAATTAATAAAAAAATTAAAGATAGTATTGAACCACATAATTTTCCAAGCCATTAATCTTGGTTCTAACTTAACAATGAAAATTGATAATGAATTTTTCATTGAATTACAAAGCTCAATAATGAAAATTATATTATTGATTATAATCAGCAACTACAATTAACATTGCAATTCATGTTCATGTGGAATTCAGGTTCATGTTCTATAATGGACATTACAAGCTATTTATCCTGTGCTTTGCTACAGATAAAATTAATTTTTTAAAAGTAAAAAGAGATGTTAAGAGTGTGATTTTTTTTATAATGCTATAAATTTTGGCAAACTAATCAACTTGGATAGAATTTTTGCTAAGTAATGTTAAAAAACAAATTATAAGATATTTTTTTTGTGTTTAATACTAATGTTAAGTAATATAATTTTAAATAAATAAGATAAAAAAAATTATAACAACATTGAGTTACAAATTTTTTTTCAAACCATTAATCCGTGAAATTAGATTTGAAACATTATATATAGATAAGTTTTAAAACTTAATTCTTAATAAATACAACATCGAATGATACATTAGTTGAAGTTTTATTCTTATTGTTATCATTATGATTGAAGGCAAAACCTTTTTTTTTTTTATCAGCATTAAAAAAATATTATTTAATTTGAAAAACAAAGGAAAATAATTAAAGGAAGAAAACAAAATTAGTATTATTATCATTATGAATATAATTATTATAATCATTTGAATTATAATAAAATTTATAATTATTGATATTTTTAATGTTATTTTAAGAGTTATTGTTACTATTAGCACCATATCCATAATTATTAATATTATAAGGACCACAATCATTATAGTAAATTATTCTTGTTATCATCATTGTCATTACTATTATTGTTTAAAAAAGGAAAATCATTAAATTATCCCAAATAATAATAATAATAAAAAACTATAATAAAAGAGCAAGCAAGAAAACAATGATAAAAACAATCACTAAGATTATTATTATTATTATTATTATTATTATTATTATTATTATTATTATTATTATTATTATTATTATTATTGTGTAAACAATGAAAACCATGATATTATCTTGAAGAATAAAATAAAAAACTAAATGTTTTTAACAAAAGAGCAAATAAAAAAAACAAAATAAATGATGGAACCAAAATAAATAGTCTCAGTGTTTAAAAAATTATTTGATTTGAATAATAATGAAAAGTAATAATAAAAAAATAGAAAAAAAGAAGAAATATCAGTTATCAAATGATTATAAACATGAATTAAAATTTCATGACTAAATTAAATAAAAAAACCTCAATAAAAGAGAAAATGATTAAAATTAAAAACCAAAACTAAGAGTATAGATATAAATACAAAAAAGATAGGGCATGTTTTAGAAGGACTGAAAAAATTAAAGAGATCAAAACTAAAACAAAATTTAAAAGAATAAAGACCAAAATAAAAAATAAAAATTAAGTAAAACAATTTTTTTTGTGCTCAATACTAATGGCAAGTAACACACTTTTAAGAAATTAGATAAAAAATTAAAGATAGTATTGAACTAATTATTCCTGCAATGACAATTACTGTTGGAAATTCAGGTTCATATTCTATAATGGACATTACGAGTTACTTGCTCTGCTCTTTGTCATAGCTAGAACTAATTATTTTAAAAGTAAAACAAATGTTAAGAGTATGAGTTTTTTTTATTTTTTTATTTTTTTATTTTTTATTATTATAATGCTATACATTTTGGCAAACTAATCAATATTTTTGCTAAGTAATGTTAAAAAACTAATTATAAGACAATTTGTTTTTGTTATATACTAATGTTAAGTAATACAATTTTAAATAAATAAGATAAAAAAATTAAATACATCATTGAGTTGTAGAATTTTATCAAACCATTAATCCGTGAAATTAGATTTGAAATATTATGTGTAGAGAAGTTTTAAAATTTAATTCTTAATAAATATAACATCAAATGATAAATTAGTTGAAGTATTATTCTTATTGTTATCATTATGATTGAAGACAAAACCCTTTTTTTTTTTATCAGCATGAAGAAAATATTATTTGATTTGAAAAACAAAGAGAAATAATTAAAGGACAAATTAGAGGGGAGAAAAAAATAGTATTATTATCATTATGAATATAATTATTATAATTATTTGGATTATAATAAAATTTATAATTATCGATATTCTTAATGTTATTTTATGGGTTATTTCTACTATTAGCACCATATCTATAATTATTAATACTTTAAGCACCACAATAATTATAATAAATTATTCTTGTTATCATCATTGTCATTACTATTATAGTTTAAAAAATAAAAAAATATTAAATTATCTCAAATAATAATAATAATAATAATAATAATAATAATAATAATAATAATAAATTATAATAAAAGAGCAAGCAAGAAAACAATGATAAAAACAATCACTAAGATTATTATTATTATTTTTTCTAATATTGTATAAACAATGAAAACCATGAAATAATCTTGAAGAATAAAATAAAAAAACTAAATTTTTTTTGACAAAAGAGCAAATAAAAACAACCAAAATAAATGATGGAACCAAAATAAATATTATCAGTGTTTAAAAAATTATTTTATTTGAATAATAATGAAAAATAAGAATAAAAAAACAAACTAAAAAAAAGAAATATCAATTATAATGTGATTATAAACATGAATTAAAATTCATGACTAAATTAAAAAAAAACTCAATAAAAGAGAAATGATTAAAATTAAAAACTAAAACTAAGAGTATAGATATATAAATACAAAAAAGATAGGGCATGTTTTAGAAGGACTGAAAAAATTAAAGAGATCAAAACTAAAACAAAATTTAAAAGAATAAAGACCAAAATAAAAAAATAAAAAATTAAGTAAAACAATTTTTTTGTTCTCAATACTAATGGCAAGTAACATGCTTTTAAGAAATTAGATAAAAAATTAAAAATAGTATTGAACCACATAATTTTTTAAGCCATTAATCTTGGCGGACGAAAGAAAACTGGTGACGCATCAAGCAGATGTGCCATCAGTTTTTGCAGAAAAAATTTAAAAACCTATAATTACCTAAACATCTCTAATGTCAACGCTTTGCTTTTGTTTTTCTTGAGGGCACACCAATATTTTTATTGTATGTAAACATATGAAAAGCCAAAATAATCCTCACCGAAAACTCTAATTTTTTATCCTATTGAAAGCTATGATGGTTATTTCATTGTTCATCAATAATGTGAAAAATCAAAAAATATCCTGTCCAAATAATTTTTATTTGTCTGTTGGCAAGAATAAAAATATAGTTGTATTGTTCAAAATAAACTGAAAAAGATACAAACACCCCTAAACAATAAGATAATAAAAGATTTTTTTATTATTATTTTTCCTTCCTCCATTTTCAGTCACATAAGTATCTTTCAATTATCCTACAGAAAACACCAATGACAATAGGGACCCCACATGGAAATTCAAAGAGCCAATCAAAATCCAAAACTATCAATTATTATTTGTAAAATATTTAATAGTCATCGATAGAGGAAAAATACTCTTCCCATCACTTCGGCAGTACTTCCTCTCCTGATTTCTGCTCTTGCTTTTAAGTGGTCTTCAATATGGACATCTGTATAATTTCAAAAGAGCTTATCAAACCCACTTCGCCATCCATCCATCACCTTCTACCGTTCAAGCTGTCCCTTCTGGATCAGCTTTTTCCCACAACTTATATTCCATTGGTGTTCTTCTATCCATCAAATAACAGCCAAGATTTCAAAGGTTTACAAATCTCAACTCAGCTAAAGAGATCACTGTCCCAAACACTCTCCACCTTCTACCCTTTATCTGGGAGGGTGAGAAACAACTCCATTATAGACAGCTTCGAGAAGGGTGCTCCATTTGTTGAAACCCGGGTGAAGGGCAGCTTGTTCGATTTTCTCAAAGAGCCTCAGCTAAATTTACTGAATAAATTTCTTCCATGCCAGCCATTCGGCTATGAATCAAATGCAGAAGCAACACCGCAAGTAGCCATACAAGTTAACACATTTGATTGCTGTGGGACAGCACTCGGTCTCTGCTTTTCACACAAGATCATCGATGGAGCTACGGCGATGGCGTTCCTCGACAGCTGGGCAGCTAACACACGGGGTCATTGCGGTGAGAAAATAAATCCTTGTCTTTTTGAGGCGTCATCCCGATTTCCTCCGCAAAATGAATTATTAGTTCAATTACCCTTGTGGGTGACGGAAAACTATCTGTTCAAAGAGGGAAATGTTACCCGGAGATTCGTTTTTGATGCCGATGCCATTGCCACTCTAAAGGATAGAGCTAAAAGCAAACGTGTGCCGAATCCATCTCGCACAGAAGCACTGACTGCGTTTATTTGGAAATCCTACACAGAAGCTTGTAGATCGTTACGCGCTCAGCCAAGGCCTTCTGTCTCTATACATACAGTGAATATAAGACAAAGAACAAAACCTATGTTTTCAAGGTACTCTATTGGAAACCTATGGCGGCATGCATTGACAGCCTGTGAGTTGGCTGATACAAAGATAGAGTTGAATGATTTGGTGAGCTTAACTAGAGAATCGTTCACCAACTTAAACTATGGCTACCTCAAGGATTTCGAAGGTGAGAACGGGTTTCAAGGCATATCCAGGTCTTTGCTGAAACAGCTGGTGGAGATAGGCTCGAGAAACCCAGAAATATTTTTATTTTCGAGTTGGCTTCAGTTTGATTTAAATGATGTCGACTTTGGATGGGGAAAACCTATATGGGTTGGTCTTACAGGAGAAGTTGGACGCCCCCGAGGTTGGACGAACGTTACTTTCTTCAAACAGACTGGACGAAACAATGAAGTTGAGGTATGGATGACCTTGGATGAAAAAATAATGTCTGTGGTAGAGCGTAACGCTGAGTTCTGCAAATTCTCTACTCCAAATCCTAGTATTTTCGTGCCTCATGCATCATCTTAATATATGATTGTTCTTTAATGTTTCCCCGATTGCAAGTATTCTATATGTCTAGCTAATAAAGAATTCATGGATTTGATGGTGTTACTGTTCTTCTCCTTTCCTCCCTTGTGTGGTTCTACTCTCCTTGTGCTGTGTCCTTGTTTTTGTTAGTCTCCGTTTGTTATATATTGGCGTGGCTAAAGAATCCATCGCAGCTACAACATCGTCGTAAAAGATTTTTATGGAACTCTTACTGCTACTATTTTGAGTTTCGTCCACCACCCGCAATGTCAAGTCAAATATATCGTGGTCACATATTCTGTAAGGCCTTTTTTGGTCGCCGAAATATAGCTTTCCACCACCCGCAAGTAGTTTTTGTTTCACGTTTGTTCTTTTCATTTAGTTTGTTTTCTCTTTACTATCTAGTTTGGGGTTAAGGTTCTTTTAATAAAAAAATGTCCAAACCTTTCCTTTTATCTAGATTATGTATTTAGAGTAATAAAAAAAGAAATAAACAATATCACAAATTCAGGTTTATAGGGGTGATTCTTTCGGCTAACAAGATAGATTGATTTTCTTGTGCTTCATCTCATTAAAATCAGTCGGGTATCTATAGTTTTATATTTCAAAATTTGGATCAAGATCACTATCTTATAGTTTTGTTATATCACATCTTGCATATCTATCATCTCGTTTGTATCATGTATTCACCAAAAAAAAAGGTGTAAGAGAAGGGTTCTCGCTCAAGAACATAAAAATATATCTCATATGGTTAGGGTTTTGAGGAAATAATTTGATAAGTTACAAGAAATATTCCATGAATAACAAACTTCAAAGAGAGAGGAGCAACAAAGCTAAAAGAATGAAAGACAAAAAAGAGGCAAGTGTTGTTAAGAAAATTGCTCTCAAGGTTTAAACTATAGCCCTTTTCATTATATCTATTAGATGATGATTCGAGATTAAATCATCTTGAAAAGAGAAAGAATGACACGATCCCAGAAAATGTTGAATAAAATTTTTTTTTATTATAGTGTAACTATACTTGTTATAAAGTATTATGCTATCAAAAAAATCTTTCAAGCCAACCGTTTTATTCGGCTAAACTTTTACTAGAAATTTCTTGACATATTATTCTATATTGGGCTAGAATTTTAAAATCACTCGGAGTTTAAAAAGATTTTTCCATACAAGTCAATAAATATAATATAAAGTTGTTATTTGTTGCCTTTTGACTTGTGATTTTTCTATTTGGAGATAATTTTTTATTTATTTTATTTATAACTTATATTATTTTTTTTCAAAAAAAGATTTTTTTTTACCTAGTATAAATAGGTTTTATTTAGCTTGCAATAAGGTTTTTTTTACCTAGTATAAATAGTTTATTTAGCCATGAATTATTGAATAAAATAGATGCTTTAGTTGCAGCAACATGTTTTTCTCTTTGTTTAAACAAAGAACAATCAAACTTATCTAAGTATAACTGATTTTATGATGTTTTTTCATTATATTTCTCATTTCTGATATTTTAATCATCAAGCGGAGGTTCATTTTAATAAAATTAGTGTCTTGGTTGATTTTTGATATGTTAAGTAGGGGTTCATTTCTAATATATTAATCATTAAGTGGGGGTTCAAGTAATCATTATATCATATTTTTTTATTTGAATTGCTATATAACTAAGGATATGTTTAGGAGTGTAGTTGAGATTGCTTTTCAAAGTGTTTTTTCATTCAGATCAAAATATTTTTATTAAAAAAATATTATTTTTTACATCAGCACATCAAAATGATCTTAAAACACTAATTGAATTAAAAAAAATCATTTTTTTTTTCAAAAATACTTTTGAAACACATTGCCAAATAGGGATCTATGTGATGTTGAACTTGATTTTTTGACTTTCTAGTATTGTGTGTATCTTATTTGTAAGCTTTCATATTTTTGCATTCAATTATTTCCACGTCATCTTTGTCCATACACACCTAGTAGAGACATGAAACATCCAATTAAAACTTTTCAATATCCTAATTCAACAAAAGATCTCCATCAAATTTTTTATGTTAAAACAAGTTCTTATGACCAATGTATCGATAGAACTCCACCAAAGCTAAAAATAATGCCAATAAAATGAAGTCTAACACAACTTATATTCCAATGGTGATCTTCTATTCAACAAATAACAACTAAGCATTCAAAGGTTTACGAAATCTCAACTCAACCAAAGAGATCACTGTCCTAATCTTCTTTTCTGGAATTTGGTTCCTTAATATTTACTCTAAAGTTTGAACGTTCTTTCAATATACTTTCATTACAAGCTTCAAAGTCCATTTTCTATGTTTCTTCAACGATTATCCCATATGTTGTTGAAGAATTATCAATCAAATCACCTTCTGAGTTGTGTAAATTTTACATATTAAAAATAATGAAGAAAGTGTCACGTTGCATGATCTTATTAAGTTGTTGGCTAACCATATGAAAGGGATTATACATGAGATTATTACTCTTATTAGCATGCTTTAGTCCAAGGCAGGCAAATTGTAGATATCATCATATATAGTTGCTAAATAATTACATTTCATAAAGGAAAATTAAAGGTTTTTATTTCGAGCTTGATTTCCACAAGCCTCTCAATTTAATTATCTAGGATTTATCATATATAGGTTAAGACGGTAATGAGGTTTGGTTCTCGTTAAATATTAGAGTGTATTAGATACGTGTATACACTATACCACATATTTTTATTTTTATTCTTATGTAAAAAACAGTATTTAAATTACATAACATGTTTCAATGAAATAATATAAACACATGACTCAGATTATAACCCTTACCAAGTTTAATAAGTTTAGCTTTTGTTTTAAATAAAAAAAACTAACAATGATAATAAATAAACATTTTTTAAAAAAATAGAAAATTGACTTTGAAAGTACATAAGTAGATAAAAAAAATACAGATAAAACATAAAAATTTAAGTCAACCTAGCCTAAAGGTAGCATGATAGACCGGTTTAACCTGGAAAACTCGTGATCTAAGTTATGAGATCAAGAAACCCAAAAGAAATTTTTTGAAGAAAACCATAAAGCCAATTTTCTTTCCTTTTTTTTTAAAAAAAAAGAAAATCAATATTAAACAATGAAATAAACAAAAAGGGCCAAATCACTACCATAAAATCGCCTAATTCACACGGAATTACCAACAAAAATTTTATGTGAACAGTACCGATGAAAATAATTTGTCGTTGTTTTGGTTGATCTTAACCTACATGAAATTTCCATCGGTAAATATCGACGGAAACACAATGAGAATTATTCCGTGCGTAATTGTTAGTGGTAAGAAAATTATTTTTATTATATTAATTTATTTTTTGCATTTTTTGAAGTGTATTGATTTTGATCGGGTGTTTGCTATTTGTTTAATAGCTTTTTATCATATAAATTTATTATATGGATTTATTATGTGTACATGTTAGGATTTGTTTTAGATTATGTAAAATTGTATTTGATTAGTTAATGTATTTAATTAATACATGATTAGGATTATTGTGTATAGGTTTGATATATAAGTAATTGAAGATTATTTATGGATGTATTATGAATCACCCCAAGGATTACGTTAGATGAATTATTGCAATGGGGTTTAGGGTTTTATTAACTACGTAATATCTAATTCGAGAAAATAATAGTGAAGACGATATTAGATGTCCATGTAGAGGGTGCAAAAACCAAAAACTTATCAATCTGGATGTTGTACCGATGCATTTTCTAGAAAAGAGGTTCATAGAGGAATATTTGGGTTAGTATGCAAGCGAAGAAGAATTTGTCCCTCTTGGGATCATGGTAGAAAGGATGGTTGGGTCAACTTCTAGTTCGAGCAACATGCATGGAGTTACAGATTCCAATAGTAATCCTTATTGAAATATGGTTATGGATGCGATGAGAATAAATCAGAGTGGTGCAGGTGATTTTTCAGTCATAGATGAAGAACCTAATGCTAACGAGATCATATTTTTTTATCCTTTAAAAAACTATGATGAATCATTATGGAATGTATACCCAAATTATAATAAATAATCAGTCGTGGCCTAGGTGTTTACCATCAAGTTTGATTATGGGTTGAGTGAGGCTAGTTGTTATACAATTATCGAATGGACAGAAAACATTTTACCTAAAGAGAGCAAGCTAAAAGAGAACTTCTATACTGCTAAATCCATGATGAAACCCCTTGGGTTAGTATACCAGAAAATTGACACATGTCTAAGTTTATGTATGTTGTACTACCTTGCAAAATGCATAGTTGACCGAGTGCAAAACATGTGGGCCTCCTCATTATAAACACAAAAATGGCAGGGGATAGACTTTTATCGCATATAAAAAACGTAGATATTGTCCCATCACGCCTAAAGCTGCAGAGGTTATTAATGTCACCAAAGGTTGTTAAACTTTTGACATGACACCATTCACATGATGCAATTGATGGAGTGATGGTGCACCCTTTCGATGGTGAAGTCTGGAAACACTTTAACCATGTGCATACTTAATTTTCAATGGAAGCAAATAATGTGCCTTTTGGTTTATGTACAAACAAATTCAATCCATTTGGTTCATTTGTCGCTTCTTATTCCTGTTGGGCGGTGATACTCATGGAATACAACTTGCTATTGGGGATGTGTATGGGGCTAGATTTCATGTTTTAATAATGATCATACATGGTTCTTATAGTTCAGGGAACAACACTGATGTTTGTCTTCGACCAGTTGATTGATGAGTTGAAACAATTATGGTCATTCGAGGCTTTGGCAGTTTTTTTTCTCTTTTTAATTTTTTCAATAAAATAATAAAAAAAACATGTTTATTTATTAAAAACAAAGCTCTACTAAACCATTGATCCAATAATCATTCAACCCTATCATCTTGCTTCTCTCTCTCTCTCTCTCTCTCTGCCGAAACACCAGCACACCCATCAAATTAATTCAACAATGGCAGAGGTTATTAGCAGTTTGGCACAACACCCTCCTTTACCTCGACAGTCAAGAAACATGAGGCACCGGTGGCGCTGCTGTAAAGAAGAGACTTCAATGCAGAGTTTGACACAACACACTCCTTTCACTGATAATTGACTTTTAATTTAATTAGCAGCAAAAATATTTTTTTTAAAGAAAGGCAACATACAAAAACTAACTTAATTTCTTTTAAAAACACTTTCAAAATAAAAAAATAAAAAAACAAATAAAATATAAAAATAAACAGCCTCCGAAGAGAGATACCTCCGAAGAGATATTTAAATATATTTTACTATTTTCAAAATATCCATACATAATCAATTACACAGTTAATAAATTGGATCAACTTCTAGTTTCAACAACGTGCATGAAGTTGTAGATTCCAATAGTAATATTTATAGAAATAAGGTTATGGATGCGATGAAAATAAATCAGAATATATATATTCCAATAGTTTTAGTTTTTATTTTTCAAAATCTAATTTTATAAAAAAAACTAAAGTATTACCCTCTTTCTAAATAAACCCTTTGATAACCTCAACTCCAAACTTTTTTCTCCTTTTTCTTTTTCTTTTTTATTTCTTAGAAATTTGAAATCCTAACATTATGATTAGTGGTAGGTATAACAAAGTTTTTAATATTAATAATTTTTTTGATGGAAAGGCCCACTGGGCCATAAGAAGCGAAGATCCAGAGTTTGCACTTCTTTATTTCTGATCAAGTCAAGATTCAAGAAATTAACCTTCCATCGCCTTTCTCCGACGCTACACTGAATGGCTCTGCTAAACCATTGATTTTCGTCTGTTCTTTTCGTCTTCTCCCTAGGATTTCTTTTTGTGATTCTTTAAATCTTTCATAGAAATTGTTTTCTGGTCAGGTTAGCAACCATTTCTGTTCCTCTATTGTAATGGTTTGTCATTTAATTCTTACAGGTTCATTTTACTTGTCGTGGTACGTAGTGTTAAAAGATTTTTGTTTTTGATTTGATTGATGATTGAAAAAACATTATCCCCATTTGTTTATTTACGACAAGTCTACTTTCATTTGGTCTGGTGTGGTATGATTGCTAGTTAAGAATATCGTTGAGCCAAAATCTTTCAATTCATATGTATATATTCATATATTATTTTGGAAAAGGTTTAAGTTAAGAATTTTCCAAAATTATCTGTTATTAGCTAGATTGCTGGGGTTTTTAATTTTTTTTTCTGTTATCAATTACTGTAATCATTTTTGTGGATGCAGGGCCTAAGGAAACGAAAATGGTTGATGGGTTTTGGAAACATGTTAAGAAGAACAATAATGGTTACGCCTGTAAGCTTTGTGGGTTTCAATTTTCAGCGCGCATTTCAGTTTCAAGGATTAAATTCCATTTATCAGGAATTGAAAATAGCGGCGTTACATTATGTACAAACGCACCAGATGATGTCAAACAGGCAGCCAAACTAGCAGTCAGTCAAGCAAATCAAGTTGGCAAGAAAAGACGTAAACCCATGCCAAGTTCTAGTAATGATGTGCTAGTTCAAAATCCAATGAGCGGTTTAGAACAAATGATGGAAGGTGCATATCTTTCAGGAATAGAACTGGAAAATTGGGTAGACAGTATCACTGGAGGAGAGCTTGTGATTAACGATCAAGGTAGAGCTCCTGAAGAATTACCAGGTAAAGGAAAAGCATTTCAGACAACAGAACTAGTGGGTCGTGCTTTCGAAAGAAATGTAGGTGAGATCATGTCTTGGTTAATGAAGGATGATGTCTCAAGTATTGGTATACATGGGATAGGTGGTGTTGGAAAAACATCATTGTTGGGATATATCAATGATCAGCTTCTACAAAGACCAAGTTTATTCGAGAATGTTTTTTGGGTTACTGTAATGCAAAATTTCAGCATTTATAAATTGCAGGATCTCATCGCCAAAGCTGTTGATTTAGATCTTTCAAATGAAGAGGATGAGAAGAAAAGAGCAGTGAAATTGTCAAATGGATTGATTGCGAAAAAGAAATTTGTTCTCATTCTAGATGATTTGTGGAATCATTTTTCTCCAGAGAAGGTGGGCGTGCCTGTTGGAGTCAATGGATGCAAGTTGATTCTGGCAAGTAGATCATTAAGAGTTTGTAGACAAATGTGCGTCCAGGAGAAAATAAAAGTGGAGCCACTTAACGAGGATGAGGCTTGGACTTTGTTTATGAAGAAACTTGCTCTTAATGTTGAACTTCCTTCAGAAGTTATAGAGAATGCAAAATCTATTGCAAAGGAATGTGCTGGTTTGCCACCTATGATAATAGCAATGGCAGGAAGCATGAAGCAAGTGGATGATATAGGTCAGTGGAGCAATGCATTGAAGAAATTAAAAGAGTCAAAAAGTGAGGAAGGGGGCATTGAGGCTGATATGTTCGATATAATAAAGTTGAGTTATGAGAACTTGAACGATACAGCATTGCAACAAGCTTTCTTATACTCTGCATTGCTTCCTGTAGATTTCGGAATCAGTAGAGAGGACTTAGTAGAGTATATGATCGTCGAGGGAATCGTTGTGAAAAGGAAGAGCAGACAAGCAGAATCTGATAAGGGCCATGCCATGCTTAATAAACTTGAAAATGCCTGCTTAATAGAAAGTTTTACACGGGGAGGTTATAGATACGTCCAAATGAATACCTTGGTTAGGGATATGGCCATCAAAATACAGAAAATGAACTCTCAAGTCTTGGTTGAATGTGGTGCACAGCTAGAAAAATTACCGGACATAGAGAAATGGACAGAGGATCTAGGGACGAGTTTCCTTGATGAAAAGTTATATAATTGAAATTCCTGCTAGCTATTCACCAAGATGTCCCAAACTTTCAACTTTATTGTTATCTCAAAATTACATGCTGAAGAAGATTGCAGGTTCTTTTTTCACACAATTGAATGGACTTGCAGTTCTTGATCTTTCTGAGACAGCTATTAAAAGTTTGCCAGGCTCCATATCTGATCTGGTATGCCTCACTGCATTATTACTCGGGAAGTGTCGACAGCTGAGGCATGTACCAACATTAGCAAACCTCAAGGCATTGAAGAAGTTGGACCTGGTTTACACACAACTTGAAGAATTGCCTGAAGGCATGCAATCGTTGTCCAATCTTAGGTATCTTGACCTCAGTCATACTAGACTAAAGCAGTTGTCTGCTGGGATATTACCTAAACTCTGCCGTTTGCAAGTTCTCAGAGTTCTATTTTCATCTGAAACTCAAGTGACACTTAAAGGAGACGAATTAGCATGCTTGAAGAGGCTGGAAGCTTTGGAATGCAATTTTTGTGATCTCATTGACTTTAGCAAGTATGTCAAGTCTTGGGAAGAGACACAGCCACCGAGAGCTTACTACTTTATAGCAGGACCTGCGGTTCCTTCTCTTTCTGGAATACACAAGACCATTCAAGTCCTGGAAATTGTGCAATGCCACGACATGACGAGCTTATGTGTTGTTTCTTCAATGAAACATGCAGTAAAACTACTAAAATCCTTGGTAATTCGGGATTGTAATGGAGTAGAGTGCTTGCTTTCGTTGTCCAGTATCTCCCCTGATACACTCCAAAGCCTTGAGACTCTCTCTCTTAGCAGTTTGAAAAACTTGTGTGACCTCTTTAGTGGACAAAGAGCTCCTCCACCACCATTTCCATCCAACGGTACCTTTTCCAGTCTCAAAACATGTAAAATATCCGGGTGTCCAAGTATAAAGGAGTTGTTCCCTGCTGGCTTGATGCAAAACCTAAAAAACCTGGAAGTGATTGCAGTCTTAGAGTGCAAAAAAATGGAGACAATAATAGCAGCAGCAGCAGGAGGAGGATTCATGGGTGAAGAAAGCAATTTTAGTACAAGCAACCCTTCTGGTTATAGCACTGACATCAGTCTCCCGAAGTTGAGGGTTTTGACATTGGTATGCTTACCAGAACTGCAAAGCATTTATAATGAAGGAAGGATCGTTAGTCCCCTTGAAGAAATCACTGCAATTGACTGTCTGAAGCTAAAGAGAATAGCGTTCTCGCTTCCCACTCCATGTCTTGGAAAAATCAAAGTGAAGGCATATCCAAAACAATGGTGGGATTCAGTGGAGTTGCATTTTTGAATACTAGGGAAGGAACAAAGGTGCCCCAACTGGCACAGTTCACTCTGTTTTTCACTGTCTCTCACTCTCAAGTCTAAATTGTTCAAGATTTTATTGTGATGTGAACAGTTATCTCATGGCATTCTTGGTTGCTGCCTGCGAACAACTTTCTATTTTGATTTACCATGGTCTTACTTTCAAATCAAATTTTCAAATACAGACTTGCTTTTATCTGTAAACTTGAAGTAGCTCTTAGTTACCAAGTCAAGTCAAATCTTAGGCTAAGTGTTTGTGCTTGATTGTTACATGCTCTCTTGTAAGAAAAATTACCTTATTAGAATAAAGAACTCTTTATTACTTATGTACTTAATAAATTGTAAAAATGAAAGAATAAATAACTAGGAGATTGGAAGAATATGAGAGTACATATTGTGATGATCGTGTGTTCTTGTATGAACTTTTATTTTAAATGATGTTCTTGAATGAGTTCATATGTTTACTTGGTGATCAAAGTGTCTATATATCTCGGTCATATGAGCTTACTTTGTGGAGAGTTATATAATTGAAGAAAATAATTATTATTTTTATAGGTAACATGAAAAGGTAAGTTGGTTGTCATGCTTTGTTATTATTACAATCAAAGAATTTCACGAGAGAACTCAACATCCTTGGAAAAGAATCACGGTGTTGTCTTCCTGCCAGATAGCCTTCGCATATTTGTTGAATGGCTTTGAAGTATGGTAATTCATCCACCATCTTTTTTTGTTGAATTATTTTGATCTCATTCCAGCTAAGATGTTAATTCCAGCTAAGATGTCCATAACGATGGTGCCACAAAGTGGCCTGATCAGTGGTCAAAGAAGAAAAACATGTTTGATTTCGTGTGGATGAGCAGTGAGCAATCATAACAAATAGTCGATTATGGGTCATCTCAATTTCCATAATCAAGCCCTGCTCAGGATGGAAAATCTTGTATTTGCCTTGCTGAATTGAGAAACCAAATGTGTTCAACAACAACATTATGGGAATTAATATGTGTCATTAATAACATTTCATCTCTTGCTTCTGCATAATTTGCCTTTTGATCCCTTGCTTTCTTTGGAGATTCTCATTGATAATGTCCTAATTCACCACAATTATAACATTCCAACATCCTTCATGTACTCCCTAAAATTCTCATCTTGTTGGAAATAATAAGAGTTCTTGAAAAATAATTGTTTACTGATTCTCCAGCCTTCATATGCAGTCTCAAATTCTTTTCGCAAAGCCTGTAATTGAGCTCTCTTTACACGTGTTGATCCTTGATATTTTTGTTTCAAAGAGTCCAAAATGTCCTTCGCTGTGTCTTTCTTAAATATTGTCTCTGAGATTGATCAATCGAGAGCTTGAAACAAATAATTCTTGCATTTTAGATCTTTGAACTTTTGTTCTTCAAACAATCCCATTTGTGCTTCACTTGGATCAATTTCATCTGCCACTACAATGTTCTTTGTCTCCACTACGTTCCAATATTCTTTGGAATGTAGAAAATTCTCCATCAGCGTACTCCAGTGATCATAATGGCCATTAAACCTTGGAATGGCAGGTTGGACGAAGCAACTTTCAAATTACATTATTTTGTGGTTTTTTTGTTCTTTGTGCGGGTTTTGGTCAGGCTTTGTGGAGTGGATTTATCACCAAATGTTACAATCAAAGAGTTTCACAAGAGAACTTAAAGATGGTCATAGAGAAAAACTGGAAGTAATTCATGTTTTATTCAGTAGCTCCCATGGTTGTTAAATAGCCTTACAGTGAAGAGAAAAAAATAACAACCCACGATCTACATGCCCTAATATTGTGGTTTATGACTAAGTCTAAAATAGAAAATGAGATCCTCCCTTGATTACAGTAGATTTATTTGCAACATTCATCAATTAAATCATCACCTAATTTTATCATCCTCTCTTAGTGTATGTTCACAACAATTTATTCAGAGTATTCACAAACGCTCATTGATTCTCGTATTTTTGAAAAAACTTCAATCTTCAAAGGTTTAGTCATGATATCTGCAATCTGTTTATGAGTAGAGCATTGTGTTAGTTCTATTACTCCATCTTTGAACAAATCACGAAGAAAATGAAAACGAAAGTCTATGTGCTTGCTACGACCGTGCATGACTGAATTTTTTGAAAGTTTGATGGACGAGATGTTATCGTTATATACCACTTTAGGTACGGAATGCACATGATTTAAACTTTTCAAAATTCTCCTCAACCAAATACCCTGACAAGCACTTAATGCTACAACAATAAACTCAACTTCCGTAGTAGAAAGAGTAACCAAATAATTTTGCATCTCCTCCCTTCTTATAGAACATCCCAAAGCTGGTTGTGCCCTTTATATAATGTAGAATCTTTTTTGCTTCCATCAAATGAGATTGTGTGAGATGCTCTATGTACGGGCAAATTAGACTTACAGCAAACACAAATCAAGACGTGTGGCAGTTAGATACATAAGGCTTCCCACCATTTTCTTATAAAGAGTACTGACTACTTGTACTCCTCCTTCATCTCTTGTTAGTTTAAAACTAGGAACAATTGAGTTTTTTACTAAGTTGCATTGACCCACATGAAATCTTTCTAGAATTTCGTGAGCATATTTTCATTGACTAATAAATATGCCATCTTCCTTTTGCAATACTTTGATGCCAAAAAAATATCTCATTTTCGCGAGATCAGTCATGTCAAATTCAACCATCATGGATTTCTTTAATTTAACAAACATACTTTCATCATTCTCGGTAAATAAGAGATCATTAACATAAAGATGAAAGATCAAAATTTTACCTCCATCTTCTATTTTAATGAACAACATATGTTCATGACATTTGTTGAAGTCTTCTTTTGCAAAGTATGACTTTATACTACTGTACCCAAGGTAGTCAAAATCGCGAGCCAACTCGCAAAATCGTACGATTTTGCAAGTTGGCTCCAAAAACCTGGTTGGACCGGAAAGAAAAATCGAAACCGGTCAAACTCGGTCAAACTCGTAGAAAAATCGTTCAAAATCGTAGAAAAATCAGAAAAAATCGTAGAAAAATCGTAGAATAATAATAATAATAATAAAAAATAATAATATTTAATTATTTTTAAATTCATTTTTTAAATTTAAATATAATTAAAAATAATAATTTTTGTACGGACATTTTACGATCTTTCTACGATTTTATGATCCGATCTTACGATCCGATTTTTCGGAGCCCTTTCCGATCCGTGTCAAAATCTCGATTTTGACTACCATGACTGTACCAAGCTCGAGGAGCTTGTTTTAGTCCATACAACGCTTTATTGACTCGATAAACTTTTGATTTTTCCCCTTTCTTCTCATAGCCTAAGGATTGATTGCATATACTTCTTCATTAATTTCACCATGCAGAAAAGTTGATTTGACATAAAGCTAAAAAATCAACCATCCTTTTTGTGTTGCAAGAGAGATCACCATATGAATTGTTTCTAGGCGAGCCACCAAGGAAGAAACATTTGCGTAGTCGACTCCATATGAGTTCATTCAAAGACTTCACCAAAAGCAAACTCTCGATCAGTGAGCCATGGAGTTGATGCTTGCCTTCTGAAGCAAATGCCCTAGCCCTAACCAAAAGCTCTTTCTTCAGGCTTATTTAGCTAGTTCTATAATTAATTGATGATGACAGATTGCGGCTAACCTCTTTTCGCTGATCAAATTCAATTGTTCATATCTGACTTTTGCCTATTCTGCTTCTTCTAGTTCAGAGTCTATCAATACTCTTAACGATGGGATTTCCACCCCCAAAGGCATTATTGCCTCCATTCCATACACCAACATGTATGGGGTGGCTCCTGTTGAGGTCTGAACTGTGGTACGGTATGCATGAAAGGCAAATGGCAACATCTCATGCCAGTCCTTATAGGTGACTATCATTTTCTGAATAATCTTCTTGACATTCTTATTAGCAGCTTCTACAGTACCATTCATCTTTGGTCTATAAGGCGAGGAATTTGAGTGCTTGATCTTCCATTTAGCGCAGAGTTTTGTTATTAATTTCTCGTTGAAGTTCTATGCATTATCAGTTATAATCTTTTTCGGTGGTCCGTATCGACATATCAAATCTCTCTCAACAAATTTTTAGAGATGAACTAAAAATGCATGATCTCATAAAAAAAAATTGGTTCACAACAAAAACAAAGATAAAATTCGATTGGCCTGTTGAGCCTTGAATTAAAACAAAACAAAACAACAAAATAGACATTGTTCATTATATTCTGAAACCAATGGAGCTTCTTGGGTCTTCCAATTCTGAAACCTCTCTCCATCGGCTAGCTTTCGAATGCATGTATGGGCAGTGACTTCCTCCAAAGCATAGAAGGTTAATTGTGGTAGCTCTTCATCCCTTCTTCCATACTGAGTTTTCCCGACAATGCCCTTGACTTCCTCTTCTTCCATAATGTTTATGCTCAAAGATGAGAGCTTCTGAAGAGAGTTTTCATGCACTGGGTCAGGTTGTATTACATATGTTGCCTTTGGGAATGAAACTTTGATCGGAGGAATGACTACTAAGTTTTCTTTTTCAGGCTTCCTTCCTTCAATCCTCGCCATTCTCTTCTCTTTTCTTGCAACAACAGCCCACTTGTAATCCTCTTTTCTAGGCTTATACCCTAGCCCAAACCTTTGTTCTGCAGCTTTCAACTTTGCTACACTGATCCACTCGACCTTTCTTTTTCCTTCGTCAAATCGGACAGGAATCTTGTGCTTTAACAGTTTTTTAGCAGCCTATTTTGGTGGCCTCTGAGATCCTTGGTTTTCTTATTATAGTGTTCTTAGGCACCCATTCAATATTCACAACCTCAAACACATGCAAGTTTCCGTCCATACAATCTTCAACTTCAATGAAAGGGACCGCCATGTTTTTCATCATCGATATAGTTTCTTCGGCCTTAATGGTAACCAGGACACCATTGGCAATGTATTTCAAACAATGATGCAACAAGGAGGTAACTGCTCCTGTAGCATGTATCCATGGTCTTCCTAACAACATGCTGTAGGAAGGGTGGATGTCCATCACCTAAAGGGTTACTAGAAAAACTTATGGACCTACAGCTAGTTCAACTTTGATTGACCCTAACACTTGTCTTGGTGAACCATCATATGCTTTGCCCATCATCAAACTTGGCTAAATATGGGAGGGGTCCACCGGCATCTCATTCAGCATATGTCTTGGCAACACATTAAGGGCTGAGCTATTATCAATGAGAACTTTACCAATGAGGCAATCTATAGTGTTTTGAAATTTTTAATAAGAAAAATACCATGAATGCCCATAGTGGCTTAGAATTAGGTTAAGGGTGTTGTAGTAATTGTACAAGCTAGTAAATATAAATAGAAAAGTAAAAGAAAAGAAAAGGAAAAAGAGAAGTAATCTAAAATTTGAGAGAGAGAATCGGGAAGAGAGGAAGAAAGAAGAAGAAGAAGAGAAAAGAGGGAAAGAGAAGAGGAGGAGAAAGAAGAAGGAGAAATAAGTTGTTAAGGTAATGTGTGTGTTTTATTATGTATAAATGTGATTATTAGCTATGATTTTGCTTGTATTGATTGTTAGGGTTTGAGAATTTTATTTGGGTTTGATTGATGAATTAAGAGAGATGTTAAGGGTTGAATGTGTTGGGTAATGGTTTAATTAGTTTGATTGTAGATGATTTTGAAGGTAGTTGGTGCTTGGTGTAAGAAAATGTTGATAAACGGTGAAATAATGTTGAGAAAATTTGAAAATCCCTTGCTGGAAATTCTGGGTTGAGGTTGAAGATGATAAAAATTCATTTTGGTCCTTTTTGTGAAAATTTCAATTTAGTCCCTGAACTTTGGAAAAATTACAGTTTGGTCCCTTGGGTGAAATTGGAGATTCTGGACAGAATTGAGGATGAATTATGAACAAGATTTTAGGATAGCTATGAATTTATGAAGTGTTCAATTTAGTCCTTCAATTTGATAAAATTACAATTTGACCCCAAAAATATAAGAAAATTTCAGAATGGTCCCTAAGAGAAATATTAGTATTTCAGATTGGTTTGATGGATAATTGAAGCTCATTTGATGGATTAATATCAATTTTACGAATTCTGTATTTTGGAATTAGATTTCGGAAAAAACATTTGTTTTAGGTTTTTATGAAGAAATTGATAGTTTGATTCAAAAACACATAGGATTATGATTTGAACTCTTAGATATGTTACTAAAGGTATTTTACTTCTTTTGAGTCATTTTTGAGTATATCTTCTTTTATATATTCAGATAATCCCGATATTCTACCCGCGGGACATCAGTAAAGTTTCATCAACATTCTGCTTTTGGAACTTGTCTGCTTTTGAGTCCGGTGAGTGGATAATATTTAATATGCATGAGAAATAGTATAAATATTTGAATTTGCTAGTATGAATTGGATTATGCTTTTTGATAATATATATCTTGATAGCTATTCTTGATACGATAAAGCATAATCATTTGTTGAATATACGTTTTTGATATGAGCCTATATCTGTTTGTGAATTGATAGCTCCTCATTTGATTGATACCATGAGTTGAGCCTTGAGATATGAATATGTTTGTTTGATTATAAGATATACCTATGGTATGCCAGTCAGAATACCCATGCTAACAGGGTAGTGTTAGCCTTTGTGCACATCGTATCTGAAACCCTAGTTGGTCGGGGGAGTCACCAACTTGTGTGGACTGATCATCCCACAGTACGGAGCCTCATGCTCATTGCATTCTGATTTTCTGAAGAGCTTTACCTATTAAATTATTGTTATGACCTATTTGAGAAACTCCTTGTAAGAACTTCGAGCCGATTTGATATTATACTTCTCTTTGTTGTATTATCTCGTATGTGTATATTGGATATTATCTACTCACTCAATTGTTGAACTCACCCCCTCATTATTCATTATTTTCAGGGTCGTAGCTTGCTAGCAGGTCATTTTTGTCCTACTCTTGGAACCTGCTATTTTGGTTGTAGTCGACACTTTTGTTCATATGTCTAGTTAGTGCTCCACGATTATAACAATACGTAATCAACTCTTGTATAAAGACAATCAAATTATGTTATAAAGTTTACTTTGTTATTTCCATTGCGTTAAATTCTGAAGTTGAATGATAAGTTCGTGTGTAAGTTTGGGTTCGCATAGGGTGTGGAACCTTGGAGGGGGACCATGCCTATGTGCCGGTCACGGATCCGGGAATCGGGTCGTGACACAATCCTTGAATCGGATCGTGACATATGAAAGGCTTGTTATGACCTGTTCCTTCAGCGTCAAGTTCATCCTCAATGAAATACAGGTAGTTTGAAGCGTGAATCCTCCCTACTAATGCTTCATAGTTCTTTATTCGATATCTTGAGGTATGTAAGCCTCATTCAATACCTTTTGTAAGGCATTGTGATGGGGCTCTGAATTGAGTATTAATGACATGATAGAGATCTTGGCAGGGGTCTTTTTCAACTGGTCAACCACACAATACTCACTGTGCTTATCAACTTCAGGAACTCATTCGTTTCCTTCTCTGTCACGGGTTTATTTACGTCCAGCTCTTTTTCAAAACCCATTGCCTCTTTACCCTTAACTTTTCTTTGTTTTTCCAGCTCCTCGGGCATGAAACAATGACTGCTTGGGTTAAACCACCTATCTCGTTTTGGAAAAAAAGAGCTTCGAAATTTGAGGTAACAACATAATTTCCTGGCATTACCCTATAGTCCACCTCCTTTGCATATGAAAGGCTTATATAACACCAACCTCGAGAACCCACTAGCTGTTGATTGGATCCTACGCTTCTCTATCCTTGTTATTTCTCCATTGCCTTCTCTATTATTGATCCTTAACTCCCCTAGAGTTAGCATCCTCGTGACCTTCTGATGAAACCCGATACATTCATCAATGTGATGTCCTTTCTTGTTATGGAATGGGAAAAAGTTGTTTTTGCCCATGTCGCACTCGGTTGATTCCTCCAAGTGTCCGGACTGTACCAATATATCGTATAGTCTGGTCATGGTCACTTTTAGAGTCATTTCTTTGCTCTCAACTTCCACTGCATTTACCCCACTACTTCCTGCAGCATGCTTGGGCAAGGGATTCAGATTCACAGTGGGTGGATCCTCAAAAGTAACCCATCAGATCTTGATCAACTGCAATACCTTTCTCTTAAAAGCCACACAGGTTTCAATGCTATGACCTGCATAACTGGCATGGTATTCGCAAGTCAAATTGGGGTTGTGCCAGGTAGGGAAAGATGGGCGTGTAGGTGGTACTGGTAGGGGAGCAATATGCCCAATACTTAGTAACTGGGCATATAACTCTTTTAGGGTTATTCTGCAAATTTCTCTTGGTAATATTCCATGTTCTCTCGGTATTTGTTATGTTCGGTCTTCAATGCGCCGAGCTCGGATCAACTTTGCACCACTTCAGATTCATCTCTGTTAATTCTTCCTCAATTCCCAACCTAACATTCTTCTCCTCATCCAACTTTAAATCAAGTTTAGTTATTTTCGCATCTTTAGACTGTATTTGCTCATCTAAAAATGCTCTCCTCTTATCGCCTTCCATCACCATTTCTTCCATTATTGACTTGTCTTTTCGGGTTTTGCGCAATTCCATCTGAAGCTTTTCGATTTGTCTTCTCAATTCCTCTTCATTGTCAACTCTTTTCCTCTTAACAGGCTTTTCTTTAGTTTGGGGAGACTTGACTTCTTCATTGTTCGCGACTGAGGCAACTAAGTCTCTCCATCTTGCATACCCTTTGCTTGTACTGGGATCTCCCAAACCTTTTATTTCTAACAAAACTAGATGCTTCCAATCTTGTTTGATGGCCTTCATGACTTTTTGTGCAACGGGATCCTTAAACAAGCCAAAGAACTGAGCAATTCCCTTGGTCCTTGGAACAAACTGCACGCCCCCATGTTGTCTTACCACGAGAGCAGGAGCATAACTCAGATAGCCGGTAATCCCTACCAACGGAACCCAACGTTGTTGCCCACAACTCATTAGGACATTCATTTCCTTGACCCAAGGGGCTCTCCATTTGAAACCACTACTGGGTAAAATTTGTAGCTTCTCTGCCCAACCCTAGTTATCTAGACTTCCTCATTCTTCTTCTTCCACTATCTCCAAAGGTTTTTGGTTAAACCACCAAAAATTATTAAAAACAGGTTTTTTCATTTCAATATGGCTAACCATCCAGATATACAACAACTGCATGCAACATCTCATTGCTCCTTTCCCAGCTCTTCGATAATGGCTAAGTGTTATGATGGATTCAGCCAAAATAGAGGTCACTGGGTTGATTTGAGTATTCTCATATTCTACATAAGCAGTAACGACTTCTAAGCTTATTATACCTATTTGACTTGGGAACAAATCAATGCCAAATATGTCTAGGCAATAAGTCTCTCCTTTTCCGCTCCGGACTTCTTTTCTAGATCAAATTCTAACATCTTCTATTTCAGACCCACAACATTCTTCTCTAAAAATCTTTCCAAGTCAGAGATTCTGAGTAGCTTTGACAATTCAGGGATGATCTTGTCAGATCTCAAAGGAAAATAAATTCTATACAGATCATTTGGAAATTCGGTCAA
Source organism: Salix suchowensis (assembly GCA_029030765.1). Taxonomy (NCBI): domain Eukaryota; kingdom Viridiplantae; phylum Streptophyta; class Magnoliopsida; order Malpighiales; family Salicaceae; genus Salix; species Salix suchowensis. The sequence goes on along the minus strand of JAPFFH010000004.1, from coordinate 3,330,982 downwards.
CATCCCATATTCCTCCATGGTAGGACATAGGTCTATGCTCCCAAAAGAGAATCGACAGTAGTCTGGGTCCCAAAAGTGAACTAGAGCTCGCATCGCTGGGCTTAAAACTTCTACCTTTGTGATCTCCATCAGGTGTCCATACTTTCCAAAGAATGCATTCTTATCCACATTCAGAAAATGAGCCGTTAACTTGTTCACCTCATTCATGCTGCAATTCAGATTCTTGATTGGTAATAGCCTTTCAGCATCGCTCTTAATACAGTCTCCTTCAGACAATTGTGACAACTCAGAATTTTTCTCATATTCCATGACAGAAAGTTTAGTAGTGGTGGTCATTTTGTTCACAAGACCTGTAAGTTAAAATGCTATTTAGACCTTTTTTTTTTATATGTAAAAAAAATATTATGGAGCATACACCCCAACGATAGGTTCTAGTTCCTTTATGTGAGATATAAGGTAAGTTTACTACTTGGTCTCTAAAGAGGGTCTCTTGTTGTCCTAGTGATCACCTTCATAAAGGTGATATGGGGGTTTAGCAGGTAGCGGGATGGTACATATACCAATCACTACCAGTCTAAACACTCAACAAAGAGTTGGGGTTTACACAAACTTCAACCTTGACTCAAGTCATAGGTAAGCTGCTAGTCCCCCACTCAACTTAAAGTTTAGTGTGTGCTCTCAAAATAATAAAAGCGATGCATGGCAAGCCATATTATGATGACATGATGTAAAGATGCATGCAAAAATAATCAACAATATAAAGCATAAACAAACAAATTGCCAAGCCTAGTCCAAAGTCCCCAGCGGAGTCGCCATCCTGTCGTAACCCATCGCGAGTGCGCGGCGTCGTGACGACTCTCCCCGTGTGCAGGGGATATCAATGTCAGGGGTATTATCTTTATTTATGTCAAAAAGGGAGTCGCCACCTAGTATTATGGTTACCAGGAAACCTAAAACTGGTCTTTCAGAAATTTATTTATCCAAACACCGAATAGTGAATAATAGCATACTATCCATGGGAATATTTTGGATATTGACCCCTTAGAATTTATTTATCTAAACACCGAACAGTGAATAATAGCATACTATCCCTGCTGAATATTTTGGATATTGACCCCTTAGGATTTATTTATCCAAAAACCGAACAATGAATAATAAATTCCCAAAAATAAGATTTTTATATTTTTGAAATATTGGCCAATACCCTTTGGATTTTTACAAACATGTTGTAAAATCTCAAGATGCAAGAAATGATTTTTTTTTCTTTGCGAAATCAAAGTTAAACACATTTTTTTTCAAACTCATAGATAGTATATATTTTTTTGATAGAAAAAGAATTTTTAAAAATATGCTAGTGTATTGGCCTTATGCAAGAAAACAACACATTTTATCTTTTTATAAAACTAACAAATATTTTTTGCAATTTTTTGTATTTTTTTGTATTTTTATATTTCTTTTTTTATTATTTATTTATTTAATGGTGGGTGGCTACCCACGCCACTCGCTGGGCTAGGGCTGCCAGCCCGCCAACATGGGGCTAGGCTTGCAGCCCCCACAGTCTAAGACTGGGCCTCGACCCACTTATTCTAAGGACATGATTCGGCCCATTTTCTCGAACTGGGCTTTCAGTCCAGATGGGCTGGAAGCTCGTCTCATTCAGTGGTCGGGTCGGGCACCAAACCCGACACGACCATACCCGGTTTACTGTTCACAGTGAAACAATAAATCGGGCTGCATGTAGGAGACAATGAACAGTAAAATGGGAGATTTTTCGAGTGTGATGAATAGCATAGCTGTTAATACCGTTGTATAGAGGATGTCGAGGTGGTTCTTCTGGTTGTGGTATCATCGGAAATGGGGGCCTGTGCTGACCGGAGTTGACGTCGGAAGGTGCACGGGTTGGTTTCTGTTGTCGGGGCTGTCGTTGTTTCTTCTTCAAAGAAGATGACTGAGCTTCTGGAGTTGAGGGGAGGCTGAAGGTGGTGATGAGGGTGGACATGGGTGGATGAAATGGTGGCTGTTAGAGGAGAGAGGGAGGCGCCTGTGTGCCTGGTTTTAGTGAGAGAGGAGCAGAGAAGACCGAGAGAGTGACTAGCAAGAGGGATGAAGATCAACTGTGTTCTTACATAATTTTTCCTTCGTTTTCTTTGCTTTAGCTTGTCTGTTCTTTGCCAAAACTCTGTAAATTTCACTAGAATTTTCCTGTTTCCTCTGTTTCGTTTTCTCTCTCTTTTCTTTTTTTCTCCTTTTTTTCATTGCAGCTGCAAACAACATATTTATAGGGGAATGAAGACATGCATATTGTGTGTTATGTGTAGCTGTAAATGCAGAAAAAATGAGGGCTGCAGAGGGCCATTGCAGCCCTGCGTTTCCTGCACTGTTCAGGTGTCGAAACAATGCAGGAACATGTAACTTTGATGTTATGAGGGTAAAGTTTGATTTGGTCCTTAACCCTATAATTGTTCTAATTGCATCCCCAATCAATTTTAAACTATTTAATTTGTGCAATTGTATCCCCGTCAGCATTTCGAGATCATCCTTAGCTTTGTGCATCTTTTTTATTTTGGTCCCTAATTTCTGATTTGCGCAATTTAACCCTCGATCGAACATTAGACTCTTAATTTATTCAAATTGGTCCCCGATTTCGTATAATTGGATTGAATAAATTCAAATTAGCCTCTGAAAATTTCATTCTTATCAATTGAGCCTGAATTAAATTTAAAAACTTGATTTCTCATTGACAAAGCCTCTTAATAAAATTCATTTGACCAATTTAAAGTAAAATTAAGTTATTGCGTTTAATTAAATTATTCGATTAGACCCTAAATTAATCCTCATATATAATTACATTTTTAATTAGCCAACGATTAAATCGAACGGGCCCATAAAAATATAATTATATCTTTGACTTAATTTTTACACAGATTTATCCGATAATAAATTATTATAGACTTGAATATGCGCTTTCTTTCATTTCTGGGCACATATGAGGTACTATCGAGCTCTCGAAAAAACATCCAAAATTTTACCTTGATTTTTCTACCGACACCAGCCTCTTTTATTTTATTTTTTATTTTCGGGTAGTTTTGGAAAATGACCCAAAATTGGGTTATGACAACTATTATTGCTAAAACAATAAAAATTATTAAATTATCCTGAGGAAAAAACTTAAAAATATTAACAAAAGAGAAAGCAAGAAAAAAACGAAATTTACTACTACTATTATTATTGCGTGAATAATGGAAAAATAAATTCAATAAAAAAATTAAAAAAAAGCCCAAAAACTTTAACAAAAGAACAAACAAAAAATAAAAAAATGATAAAAAAATATCAGCTAAAAAAATCATTTGACATGAAAATAAAAAAACACTAATAAAAAAACCAAAAGAAAGAACAAAGAAAAAAATATCAATTTTCAAATGATCATTAACAAAACTAAAATTTAATAACAAAATTTTTGAAAAAAAAATATCTCAACAAAAGAGAAAATAATAAAAATTAAAAACAAAAACTAAGAGCACATATATATAAATATGGACAAAAATAGGAACTATTAAAAAAATATAAATATTAAAAATTAAAAGTATAAGGGCCTAAATAAAAACCCAATATATTTTCAATTTCAATCAAATGACAAATTTGAAAAAAAATAAATCTTCTATACCAAAAATATTAAGGGATTTAAAAGGAATCCAAAAATTAAAAGAATAAGGACTAAAATAAAAATGTAATATATAATTAATTTCAATCGAAGGACACAATTGAAACAAATCAAAACTTACATAACAAAAATAAGGACCACACAACACAATTAAAAGAACAGGGATTGAAATGAAAACGACATAAAACAAGGGTTGTTGTGTAGTTTAGGGTGAAGGAGGGGGGGAAAAGTTCAACCGCCCACCGTCTCATCTCCGATCACCTTTTGATTGCATGCGCCACACCATGAGGAAGAGGACACGACGGTGCATGAACGGAGATGCCAGATGGACATTTTCCAATAACGGATGACACCGCACGCTCTACCTGAAGAAGGCGTGAGGCCAAATACTGTCTATCGCATGTGTCACACGCGCTTACAGTAATCGGAGACAAATAATAAAAAAAAATATGGTCAATTACCGTAACACCCTTATAACCAACTCTTCATTTTTGTCTTATTGGGGTATATCCATAATTAACCATTTTAAAAAAAATATGAAATTCCCATGCACCCCTCCTGGCAAGAGTTGATTTTTGTCTTTTTTGAGGGATATAATGGATAATTTACTATGCTGAGAAATATTAAAAAATCAATAAATTGATTACTCAAATCAAACCGAATCCGACCGAAAATATGCAATTACCGTGGCACAACTCCCTGGAGCACCTGTTTTTTTTTGTCTTTTGGGAGGGACATAATGGTTATTTTACTGTGCAAAAATATAAAAAAATTAGTAAATCGGTGAACCGAACAATCCGAAGCGTCACTATTGTAATCTATAGTGATTTATCTCGCAAGCTACAGTAACTGGACCATAATCTCTTTTATTACATAGTATAATATAGTAAAATAAAAAAAAAATCTATCACCACTATATACCTATTACAATAAAAAAAACTGAAGAGAATCTAAAGTATGTCATTTTTTACGGTAATAAATCATTTTTTATATCTTTAGTAAAAGATTATTTTCTTTTTTGTGTGTGTGTGTGTATAATTATTGTATTTTTTTATGATTTTTCATTTGGATCTTATAGTTTTGAGAATCACTAATTATGTTTTAATCAAAGTTTAATATTAAATATATTTTATATATTTTTTAAACTGTTTGAGTTGTTTATGTGAGAAATTTCATCAAAAAATATAATTAAATTTTAGAGAAAAAAATTAGTTGCAAATAAATATGAAAATTGTAAAAATCAATATCATTTTTTTTAAGAAAAAAATTAATTAATTAATTAATTCACTAGAAAACACACCCATTGAATAAAAAAAATACTAAAATAACTAGGTAAAACATTGTAACAATCTATCACAAAAAATTTTTTCCTCTAATGTTCTAGCTACTACTAATGGCTGGATTCTAGTGTTGTTGTTTTTTTTCAAAAAAATTGTTTTTTTAATAAACATTGGGGTTAAATGATTATTAGATAGAATGGTTGAAATGAAAATCAAAATTACTAGATTCTTTTTGGCATAGCTTTCCAATGTTTTTTTCCTTCATGATTTGATCTTTTTTTTTTTTCTTTAATGGTTTGATTTTTTTTTTTTTTTGGTATAAAGACCACTATTTGTTTTTCAATAATAAGTTAAGAGTTCATAGAGTTTCCATATACCTTCAAATTCATTAAATATAACTTATCCCACTTTTATTTTATTTTTTTATTCTTGGGAAATAGTAAATTACAATGATGGGTTTCATTTAATTTTTTGAGTGTGGGAGTTTTTTTTATCTTTTTTTTTCAATTTAATCTTTCAACGATGAGTTTCATTTAATTTCTCACCACTTCTTTTATTTCAGTTTGTTTTTGAAATGATTATTTTGGTCTCAAATAAATTTTTTAGTATTTTTTATACCTACTTTTTTGAGCTTTTATTTTTTGTTATTATATAAAAATATTTAAAAAAAAGTTATTAAAATGAGTTAAGTTTATAACCCGAGATGTGAGTTTGACATGTTAAATCAAACTAAACCAGATTGATCCAATATATTTATCTTTCAATGTTAAGAAATAAAATATATCATTTAAATTTAGAAAAGAAAAATAAATCAAGTTTTTATTGGTCATTCAAATTGTATTTTTACTCGTGCATTTGAATCCTTTGATTTAATTTTTAATATATTAAATTGATTAAGTCATGTTTATAAAATTTCTTATATAATTTTCTTTATATTTTGAAGAAAATTAGTCTAGCTCACAACTTCATAGGGGAAGTAATTAATGAGAGCTCCTTATGATAACAATTATTTTTAAAATATATTTATTTAAAAATATATTAAAATAATATTTTTATATTTTAAAATTTATTTTAATATTATCATATTAAAACAATATATATATAATTTTGGAACGAAACAACAAACTTCGTACGATGTTAAGTTTTGTCCCAATTGTACCACACACCAAGCATGATATGATTTTATTGAGAGGCGTAAAGGGTAACGAAAATATCAATCACAACAGCAGCAACTTTTTATCAAGCGTTGACAAAGAACAGCCATTGCTGAACACAGATAATTTGTCCTTCGTCTACACAACAGTGAGTTCCTTTCCTATGCAATTCAATCCCCACTTCAGCTGTGCAACCCCCATTCCCGTTATAAACCACCACTGCTTCTTTCCTTCCGATCTCCGATTTACTCAGATCATCATTTCAAGATCTTGTTGGAGCTGCTAAGCAGCATTCTCTGCCTTTCTCTTTCCTTCCAGTTTACATGTCATCTACTTCTTGCAAGTTCTCTCTCTCTCTCTCTCTCTCTCGTATTGTTCAGCACTTCTTGCTTAGACTAATGGATGATTTATTTTCAAAGAAATCAATAACATGGTGGAATCTGCAGTTGGTTTCCCTTGATGGGATATAGAGAGAGGTTGAGGAAGATTTCTTGTCACTAATGAATTGACTAGAGGAGATATTCCAAGAGGTGTTGATGAGATTTAGCCTCTAAATTATGAGGGAAAAACAAAATCAAGAAGAAGCGTATGGGGAACTCACGGGAAGAGGGGGTTTGGTGTTTTGCACTGTGGCTTCTTGTTTTAGGAAGTCCAGATTTTAATCCCTAATTCAAAATAACATCTTTATAAGGAAAAAACCAGTCGTCACTTGCAACTCTAGTTTTTAAAGTGCAGGGCCAAATTTATGAATACAGGTTCCTCCAATAAATAGTAATAGGTGTTTGTATACAAGAAACTTCACCAGGAAATTTAGTTGTTTTTGTACTGTAATTGTAAATAGGATGAAGTAGGAAAACCTTTGGTTCCATGATTTTCTGGTCCATTTGGAAACTGGAAATGCAAATGAAAACTTCACAAGGCAGAGCTGTGTTAGCATCTGCAGAGGCAATTAATTACCTTTGGAATCTCAGAGAAATGTAGAAGAAGTCAATTTTCATATTTGAGAGAGAAAATGGGAATGATTGTTACGATTGATAGATTACAAGGAATTAATCAGAAAAATCAATTCAAAGGTAACAACAACAAGAACAAAGTCTCAATCTCAAGTTATTTAGATCCTTTTGACAAAGCCCCAAAACAAAATCAACTCAAAGCTACTGCAAACAATTTCTTGCGGCCATGTGAACTTCTTAGCAAGAACAGGTGTCTTGAAATGGTTGTCTTTTGACTTTACGTCTGCTAAAATGGAATTCTAACTTGAGTTCTTTATGATGGAAATTATCTTTTGTGCGTCTCATGACACACTCATGTTCTTGATCATACAAACCCATGAACATGGAGATAGGTCATGGGGTTTGATCATGGGTATCAATTGATTGATCATAGCTAATTATCTCCTTGATAGAAGGAGAAAATTAGAAAATAAATTAATAAATGGGGTCCCTAATCTACCTATAAATAATAGTTTGTGTACTTCATCTACGACTACTGATAGACATAAATCAGAAGGTTCCTTTCGTAAAACTTTTATATTTTAAAATTGTATTGTTATTGCTGATTTGCGAAGGGGTGTGTTGCTGATGCTATTGGGATTATTTTTTCAGTACTTGAGCAACAATGGTTGAAGGTATTTATAATCTAAATTCTGCCGCACTATGTGTTTAACAATGATTAAAAGGTATTTATAATCTAAATTCCGCTGCACTATGTGTTTAGTATTCGATTATATAAAATATGTTTAACACTTTCTCCTGTTCTTGCTAGTGGGGTCTAAGCATCCTGATCTTTAACAGTCAAATTCCTTTTCATTCATAATGGAATAATGATGCTTGTGAATTCTTACATCCTAAGCAAGGAAAACAGTAGATATGTTTGTAAAATAATATCCTGAGATAAAGTTATGTTCAGACAAACTTTAAATGGATCTAACCACACCGAAGATCACAAAGCATTTCTCTTTATGACAAAGGTTATCTTTATATATTTCCTTCAAATTTTCTTCCAATTAAGTATCTTGCTTTTTTCGTCATAACTTTAATACCACTAGCCCTTGCATTCCTTTTGATGGACACTAGCTTTCAAGTCTAGCTTGTGGCTGAAAGGCTGAAAAACAAAGTGCAACATGTACTGCTATCGAAAGGATGGAAGGATATAGCGCCTTCCAGTTTTTTTTTGTTTTGGAAGATAATAAGTATTTTAACAATTATTTTAATACATACAAATTATAACTTTCGCATTTAAATATGTGAATATTTGGCTTCCCCTTGTTTTGCTCATTCTAAATAATTTTTTTTTAAAATATATATATTTATGACAAAAACGATTATGTGATGAGTTTTTTACATGCAAAATTAAAGAAAAACATGTTTAAACAAATTATTTTAGCTACACGAATCTAGAATTTGATGCACAATCAGACGTGGAGCCCATTACAGATAACAAAAAGATAATCTAAAAAAAAACCTTAGATAATAGAGTTATATCCTTCTATTAAAAAGGGGCACGGGTTTTAATATTTGTAGACATGTATGTACCCATGATGTTATAAAGAAGCAACCGACCGAGCAATTAAAAAAGAGAGAAAAAACCACAGTCCATCCAACTGAGTTCCATTAAAAATGTGGAAGCTCAGATGATAGAGTAAGAATTGAGGGAAGGACAAGATCTTACAGACATGGAAATGGAGGATTGGATAGAAAGTATGGGAGAGGGAGAGTTGATTGTTATTGATGAAGCTGGTGGATCAACAATTTCTCAAGGGCAAGGAGAAGATCTTTCAGACACAGAAAATTTGACAGAGAGCATAACCGTAGAAGGGTATATGCTTGTCAACCAAGGTAGAGTTTCTTCGGAAGGGAAAGAGACAGAAGTTTCAGGTGTGGGAGTGGGGGATTTGACGGATGAATTCATTATGGTTGCCGACGAAAGTAGGGTTTCTGAAGGGCTTGATACACATAAAGCTAAAGGAGAAGCATTACTGACAACAGAGCTGGTAGGTCAGGGTTTTGACAAAAACAGGGAGATGATCTGGTCTTGGTTAATGAACGATGAAGTCTCAAGTATTGGCATTTATGGGACGGGCGCTGTTGGTAAAACATCATTGGCAACGCATATCCATAACCAGCTTCTACAAACACCTACTTCTTTCAAGTGTGTGTTTTGGATTACTGTATCACAAGATTTTAGCATCAGCAAATTGCAGTATCTTATTGCCAAAGCTATTAATCTAAATCTTTCAAATGAAGAGGACGAGAAGAAAAGAGCTGCCAAGTTGTCTAAAGCATTAGCTGCGAAGGGAAAATCTGTTCTCATTCTAGATGATCTGTGGAATCATTTTCAAATAGAAAAGGTGGGCATACCTGTTGATGTGAACATGTGCAAGCTGGTTCTCACAACTCGATCATTGGGAGTTTGCAGGCAGATGGGTTGCCAGGAGAGAATCAATGCAGAGCTCCTTACTAAGGAGGAAGCTTGGAATTTGTTCAAGGAGAAACTTGGGCATGATGCAGCGCTCTCTCCTGAAGTTGAACAGATGGCAAAACTGGTCGCAGCTGAATGTGCTTGTCTGCCACTTGGGATTATAACAATGGCAGGAAGCATGAGGGGAGTGGATGACCTGTGTGAGTGGAGGAATGCGTTGACAGAATTGAAACAATCAGAGGTTAGGCCACATGACATGGAACCTGAGGTATTCCGTATTTTGAGATTTAGTTACAGGCATTTGAATGACTCGGCATTGCAACAGTGTCTCTTATACTGTGCGCTCTTTCCAGAGGATTTCACCATGGATAGAGAGGACTTGATAGGGTATTTGATTGATGAGGGAATAATTCAACCTATGAATAGCAGGCAGGCAGAATTTGATAGAGGTCAGGCTATGCTTAACAATCTTGAAAATGCCTGCTTATTGCAAGGTTATATAAGCAAAGAAAACTACAGATGTTTCAAGATGCATGACTTGATTCGAGATTTGGCTCTCCAGAAACTCAGGGAGAACTCCCCAGTCATGGTTGAAGTCAGGAAGCGACTAAAAGAATTACCAGGCAAGGATGAGTGGAAAGAGGATCTCGTGAGAGTTTCGTTAATGGAAAATCACCTCAAGGAAATTCCCTCGAGTTGCTCACCAATGTGTCCCAAACTTTCAACATTGTTTCTAAACTCAAATATTGAGCTAGAAATGATTGCAGATTCCTTTTTCAAGCATTTGCAAGGGCTCAGGGTTCTTGATCTATCGTGTACTGCTATCCAGAAATTGCCAGGTTCCTTTTCCGATCTAGTGAATCTCACTGCATTATATCTCAGAAGGTGTGAGAAGCTGAGGCATATACCATCATTAGCAAAGCTTAGGGAGTTGAGGAAATTGGATCTCCGCTACACTGCACTTGAAGAACTGCCTCAAGGCATGGAAATGCTGTCCAATCTCAGGTATTGACAATGAAATACTTGGATTAAAATTCATTGATCTGAAATAGCTTATTAGAGAAAGGATAAAATGACTGACATCAATCTGATATACCATCTCAGGTATCTTAATCTTCATGGAAACAGTCTGAAGGAGTTGCCTGCTGGTATATTGCCTCACCTCTCCCGTCTGAAATTCCTCAGCGTTAACCGGGAAATGGGATTTCTCAAGACAGAAAGAGTCGAGGAAGTGGCCTGTTTGAAGAGGTTGGAAACTTTGAGATACCAATTCTGTGATCTTTCTGACTTCATGAAGTACCTCAAATCTCCAGAAGCCAGGCAACCTCTAAGCACATACTTCTTCCTAATAGGACAACTAGGCGTGGATCCAACCATGGACTATTTACTTTATATGACACCAGATGAAGTCTTCTATAAGGAAGTTTTGGTGAATAATTGCAATATCGGTGAAAAAGGAAGGTTCCTTGAGCTCCCAGAAGATATTTCAGCTTTGTCAATTGGAAGATGCCATGATGCAAGAAGCTTATGTGATGTTTCTCCATTTAAACATGCGCCTTCACTGAAGTCCTTCGTGATGTGGGAGTGTGACAGGATAGAGTGCTTAGTTTCGATGTCAAAATCCTCCCCAGATATATTTGAAAGACTTGAGTCTCTATACCTTAAAACTTTGAAGAGCTTTTGTGCCCTCGTTACAAGAGAAGGATCTGCTGCACCACCACTGCAATCGAATTCTACCTTTGTCCATCTCAAATCCTTGACAATAGGTGGATGCCCAAGCATGAAGAATCTGTTCTCCCTTGACTTGTTGCCAAATCTCAAAAACTTGGAAGTGATTGAAGTTCATGACTGTCACAAAATGGAGGAGATAATAGCTGTGGAGGGAGAAGGAGGCCTTATATCTGACGATAGCAATAGCAGCAGCAAGAACAGCTGCACAGTTACCAATCTCTCAAAATTAAGGGTTTTGAAATTAAGCAACCTACCGGAGCTGAAGAGCATTTTCCATGGGGTAGTGATCTGTGGTTCTCTACAAGAGATTCTTGTGGTCAACTGCCCAAAGCTTAAGAGGATTCCAATCTCCGATCCGGTCATCGGCATCGGCCAAGCACCTCTTCGAAGAATCCAAGCATATCCGAAGGAGTGGTGGGAACGAGTGGAGTGGGGCGATTCCAACAGCAAGAATGTCCTTCAACCCCTCTGTGTGTTTCAGGAGGCTTTGTATTATTAATGGGAGAAGAAGGCAGGCAGCTGAACTATATGCATGGTATAGCTCTCATTCTGTATCTCGTATCCTTCTAATTCATATCTGTAGATATCTTCTTCCTCATCTGTCTCGTTTCAGTTTCAACATTGTTAGTGTGTCCAAGTGTCTACCTTCCATTGTTTTTCCATTTTATCATTCCTCACTTCCACCTGCACCATTTTTTTTTATCGCAGGTCTAAAGAGATTTGAGAAGCAAATAAATTTGGGAAGAGATACATGCAGCCTTAAAGAAATTAAAGCAATACTATGGACAATCGGCCAAATGTGGAGAAGGAACAAAGCCTCCGGAGAAAATACAGTGAAAGGCATCAAGAGATCATTCTAGTAACTGGGAGAATACGTGTGTGTGTGTGTGTGTGTGTGTGTGTGTGTGTGTGTGAGAGAGAGAGAGAGAGAGAGAGAGTTTGACTGTAAAATTAATTGTGATTGTGAGAGTTTGACTGTAAAATTAGTTGTGATTGTGACTTTGTGAGTGAGTATATCTACGAGTGTTTTTACTTTAAAATAGTTGTGTTTGTGATTGAGGTGTAGATTGTTTTTTAAAGTATATTAAAATATTATTTTATATTTTTTTTAAAAAAAAATCATTTTTGATATTATTATTATTATATTAAAAATAAATAAAAATAAATAAATCATGTAAAATGTAAAAAAAAATTAAAAATAACACCTTAAATTGCTTGGATTAAAGGCCAAATAAGTTTCCATAGCTAACTGTCTTGCTTTATCTCTGTAGTTTCAGCAACTATCATGGCTGTTAACTCAACGGTATCAATTTATTCCTTTGGACACGCTCCACAATGCTGCCCTTATAAAAAAATGATTTTTACTTAAGAGTGTCAGGATGGGAAAAGCGTCTCTAGCTCCACTGGGACAACGGATGTAACATGGAAGAGACAGAAGCCTGTTTTGAAGCACGGATAGTTTATTCCAGAACTGGAAATGAAGCTGCAAAGAGCTCCTCCCGTTCGAAGGACGCTAAAATGACAATTGTTTCGAAGATAAAGCAATATCTGCAAAATCTCCATGTAAATTCAACGTATCCTAGAAAATTATATATAAAAAATGTCAATAATATAGTTTTATCAAAACTAAAAAACGAAGGAGAAACAAAAAGTTGACTCTGTCAGGCTTTGAATTGTATGGTGTACGTGAATAGGAAGTTCCACTATACAAAAGCAGGGACTTTACATAGTAAACGGCACTACTAAAAAAGAACAGCCTAGCCCTATCAAAATTCACTCCAACTCAACTAACTGTTATTGTTTCTCGAACTTTCAGGAACTTACAAATTTACAAAGTTTCAGGGTAAGCAAAATTGGATGCTTAACATATTACCTTGCGTGTTTGTAATTTGATTGAATTGAAAAGGCTATCCAACCATTTCCAGTGGAAAACTCTAGTGACCTTGAATAACTGGAATGCACGAACTACTAACAAACAATCAAGGTGGAATGCAGAAGGAAGAGCTGAGAGCTGGAGGCATGACACAAACCAGATGGGGGCCAGGAGGATTGCAGCTTATATTTGACTCCTCAACATTTGGTAGCCCAAGTTGAGGAGGGCGGACATAACCAGCTACCAACGGCACACATAATACTGAGATAACTATTCTTGAACCTGTCCAATATAGAGTAAAAGGGAAATCACTAATGGTGCATCGTTGAAAATAAATGATATCTATAAGCCACTATATATTTCATCTAACAAAAACTGATGACAGAACTAAAGTAGTTTTGGAACCTTGGATTGTCGATAGAGTAGCATGCCCGCGCTTTCTCCCAGCAAGCATCCAATTTTCAGAATTTGCACTGACTTCATACAACACCTCACCCTGTTGACAAATAGCAGAGTATTTATGAATTCATTGCAGGGAACAACATAATTTACATCATCTAACTGATATGCACAAAGGTGAGAATTGCAAGGTTCCTATGTTCTGCCTCACATTCTCTCAGAGATTTTAACATCTGAAGTCTGACATCAGGAGCCCAGAAAACAAAGGTCAGCAGTGATATCATCAAAGTGTGAATTCATTACACTAAACTCTGATTGCAGAGAAAACAAAAAAAAATGGCAACAAATAGATGAATCATATGTTCAAGTCATTTTAAAATTTATGCTACACAGATGTGTGAGAGAAAAAGGAAAGAAAAAAAAAGAGTACAAAAAAAAAAAAAAAGGAGAGCTTGCAAACAGAAATTCATCTCAAGAGAAACAGCAATGCTTTGTGAACGCAGGTTTTTTTGTTGCAAAAATTCAAAAATGAGAATATAAAATCCATTCGGTTTTCTTTCCCAGCTTCAGAAAGAAGGGATGTCAAAAGGAGGCGGGAAAGGCAAAAAAAAAAATATCGCACTATTAATAAAGGTTCCAGATATATGCAACTTGTACCAGATATATAAATAAATAAATACTCAGCAAATTTTGTTTGAAAAACATATAAGCAATTTAGGGCAACAAATCACATCCAATTCAACAGTGACCGTGCCAATGCTCAGGGAAAGGAACAACAGGTAATATACCACTCCAACTGAAATGACTAAAGCAAATACCCTGAGATAACAGAGTGATGCATTAGCAATGAGCAGTTGCGGGTAAAACCAGTGCTGATATTAACACTAATACCATGCCTAATACTTGCACTAAAAAGAACAAAAGCAGTAAGTATATAATAATCATGACAATAACACCTACGTTAGAGAATGTTATTGTAACTCCAGGATAGTTGCAGGAACTTCTCATTTTAAATTTCTATCAATACTTACATTGTGTTCAGAAATTCCATTGTCCTCAGGGCCCTTCAATCTTTCAACTCTCCACTGCATGGTGATGAGTTGTCCAACTCTGAGGCCAGTGGAAGGAAGAGGAAGAAAACCAACAGCTAGGCAGGGATCAAGCACTGGTCTCTGCAGTACAATAGCACTCTTGAAGAGCAAGTCCTGCCTGGCATCCTCAGTTTCAATGCCATCCACGGCAACAGGAGGATGTGCTCCATTCGTTCTCTCACCATAAATTCCATATCGGATATTTAGTATGCTCTCTGTCTGCAGTGCTTCCACTTCATCTGTAATCCAAGAGAATTTTTAAGACATGATGCACTGAAAATACAAAGAAGCAACAGATGAAATGCAATGTGTACATAACATTTATATCAACAAGAACCAAGTGTAGGAAGGGAAAATAAGAATTTAGAGAATTTATAAAAAATTAGGATGGCTAGGAACAAGTTAAAAGAAGATCAGCAGAAATCTATGGGAAGACACCGTTAGGATGAAAAAATATTTTCAATAGCTCAAATGTTCTTCAACTCCACATCTAAATTCACCTAATTGACCATGCTGCTCAGCTCCTCACCCCTCAATCTTTCATTGAAACCAAGAAGAACAACATTATCCTGACTAAATCACAACTAGGGGATACAAACAATTCAAATTTCAATCTTGACATCAAATCATTCAGGGTTCCATAACAAGAGCCCTGAAGAACTTCACACCTGAACAGAAGAAATTAAAAGGTCCGTAAGCATGTACCAGAGGCGGAATCATTAGAACAACTTGACTACCTTTCTTTCAGAAAATAAGAAACAAAGAGAGAGAAAAGGCAGCACGTGAAAGAATATAGAAAGATTAAAATCATTTGTGTTTGCTGTTCGGAGAACAATTCTCCAATTTCCACATCTGCTTTGTTCTAAAATCATTCCTCCAAGGAAAACTAAAAAATGTGTCCACAAATTAATAGCTTTTGAAAATTGAAAACAAGGACCTTGTTTGGATTGTCCTTACAAGGATAAATGGTCAAGAGATTAACTAACTGATGAACCAAACAAGGCCTTATTTCCTAAAGAATTTGGAAACAACTTAACAGTATTTTTCATCTTCCTAGAAAATTGAAAACACACATTTCTGATATACAATAATCAGTAAACATGATTTCTCTGTTTTTTTCTGGAAAACAGGAAAATCCTCCATAAGTAAATGTGAATAAGCAAGACACTCACCTAATGACATTAAAAGATCGATGCTCAGTTTCAACATAATAGCATGTTTTGTGAATGAATGAGGTGTCTGATTGACTAAGGACCAGCTATGAGTACGATAAATTCTTTTCAAGTACAATAAAAAATATATACCTTTGTCAATTACTTTTCCCAAGCGAATACTGAACATGATTCCTGCTCTAGAGGTTGGAGAAATCATGAGTGGGAAGAAGCTTGAAGTTGGTCTTCCAGTTCCTTGTCCAGTATGAATAAATCCATCTTGAAGTTCAAGCCAAGCATCATATATGGTCAACGTAGCCTTCACTTGGGAATGCAGTATCACCTAGAAGCAGCACAAACTATTCTGAGGTTCAAATGAAATTGAAAAGGAACACAATAAATATAATTTGTGATATTTATAATTCTATCATAGCATGAAATAAGAACTAGCTAAAAGATGGACTCCCTCAATATAACCAGTTCGAAAAATGCATCAGTTTGGTGGGTAAAAAATATCCTAGCTTAGCATATTCGCAGCATACCTGTAACAGCAGAGTACCATCATTACACTTGTCCACAACACGTGTGCTCACATGGAAAGGATCAGTGAAATGTACTGCTACAGTTCTGCAGATCAAGGCAATATGATTTTTCAAGTTTGGATGATTAAATACTTTTTTTAGGTAAGTGAATGAGAAAAAAATAACATCAAAAAACTTATTATCAGCAGTATAATCAGGGAAGTGATGGGCAATGACAATGCCTTTCAAATATCTGGTTGTGGGATACTCCAAATTCAAGTTTCAAAGCAATTGTCCTCATGCCATCTAGATTGCTTTGTTTCTGAGGGGTGACTGCCACAGAAGGAAATATGTTACAGGATAGGAACATCATCGGATACAACAGAAAGTATATATGCAAAAATTTATAGAATCGACAAAAAACTGCATATCATTATTATCACCTGAGGATGATCCTCTAGGGAGCCTGTCACTGATTGCACGAACAGGAATCCAGATAACGGAATCTGTGTCACTTGCCCAAGCAGGAAACTCTATTCTACCATTGTCAAGTTTTAACTGCTGAAATTCTTTTATAGAAGCCAAAGAGCAATCCTTTTGCGTGCCATTAGAGTTCGTCATTTCAGCACTGCTCTGTGATATATTGACACGGGTCTCCATCTCAATGACATGTGACTCTTCAATATTCAGACCTGGACCAGTATCAATATACAAGACAGCACCTTTGAGAGAGTAGTCAATTGGCCGTACTATAACCCCAACCCACTGAGTTTCATTTATCAGTAAAGCAGATGAAATAGCTGCAGCAAGATCAACTAGTGGTCTTGGTTTGAAAACCTAAGAAAGAAGGGCTTTATTAGATAAGCAATACAATGCACCTATTTAACCAAATGGAATGACCAGAATACATGATCCTTGTATGAAACATAAAACCAATACCTTGAGTATAGGTCTAGTGGGCTTTTCATAACTCATGAAATCATCACTGTCCGCTGGGCCAACCTTTGAAAAACTATGAGATCTAAATCTCAACTGACCAATCTGCCCAGTAAGAACCCCCAAGACATAGGAACCTGGTCTTTGGGGAGGTAAAGCGAGGGTAATGGTATTCCTACCAGGCTTGAGTATTGTGGCAGTAGAGCTCCTTAAAGCCTGAAATATGAGAGGGTTTCTTGAGTTGTGAAGAATTCTGTACATATCATGTCTGCTCTATAAAAACAAGTCACAACTCTAAATGTCCAAGAAAATTTTACCTTAGCACCCTCATCAGCATTAAATGTAGCAGTCAAAGTGAGGCTAAGTGAATCAAGAGTTATATCATCAGGAAAGCCACTCCATACAGTAACAGAGAGAATACCAGGATCTCCATCACATAACTCCAAGGGAGGTCCAGGATTTCCAGAAAACGTAATCAGTGATGAAACATCCAAGGGCACAGGGTCCTTCATCTCACTTCGTGCAAGACGAAGAACCTCAGCCTGAAATGCTTGGCGCTCCTTTGTTGAGAATAAACCTTTATCTAAAGACAGCAATCTCACACAAGATGCTAAATAGCCAGCTTGATCATTTAGCATTTTCTGGCACTCAGCTAAATTGGGAAGGACATCAGCCAATAATTCCTGCCATCCTTCGCCAGCATAAAGGGCACAAACTTTCTCATAAGACTTTGCAGCTAAATCAAAATTTCCATGCCTGAAGCAAACAGCGGCTATTTCACCATCAAGAACAACTCCATGCCTTTTCCACCAGGAATGATGGTAATTGTCAGCAGCACCTTTGGTTAGCTCAAGATACTTTTGCTGCCATGACAGCATAAAATTGGTGAAAAGAGAGGGGAGTGGGTGGGTAATGAACTAAAGAGTTTGTTTGACATTGCAATAGTGGTTGCTTTTCAAAGTGTTTTTCTCTAATAATGTTTTTTTTATTTTTTAAAATTCATTTTGACATCAGCACATCAAAACATTCCAAAAACACTAGAAAAATAAATTTTAAGAAAAAACAATCATATTTTTGACAAATAGTGTTGTGGCCACAATGCCAAACACCCTCTAAGCACTAAATCCACAACCTACTAAACTATAACCTTGAACTGATCCCTTTCAGAATTACCAACTGTTCAATTCTATTAAGAATATGAAAAATCAGTTGAAACTTAGTACTGAAAATAACTTAATCTAGCAATAATCTTCCATCATTAATGCATTCTTTTTAAACAAGAGGGATAACAATATGATAATTAGTTACGGCACACCATTGAACACAACATTTCCATGCATTGACTGTCAATATATCTTTTGTCAGAAGTAGATGGTTCTCATTCCAATATTTAACAGCTGCAATGCCATGGTTAGAAGGTTTTGCATTTAATCAAAGCACAAAACTAAAATGGCTGAATATACAGAAGTGAAGAGAACCTGAAGCAAAAGTGTATGGTTTGCTGTGGCAAAGTCTCTATTCGCACTACAATGGCAATTCTTTTTTTGGCTTCGTTTAGATAAGATTTCAATTAACAGTTGGTACTTGATTCTTTGCAGGATGATCAGGCAGTCTAAACAATACTCTTTTAGGAAAGTAATTTCAAATAACCAGCAAGATTTTGCAGATTAGTTCTGCAAATAGAAATTCTGGGAATTTGGCTGATGGTATGCTAAGCAGCTTTTGCAAAAGATTTAAGTTTCCATTGTGATGAGATTAGCTTAGTGCAGATATGTGCATGTTCTATGGAAAGAAAGAGACAGAAGAATTCACAGGTCAAAAAACCCAGGCAATGCAACTCTGATTGCACAAGTCATTATTCAATGCAGCTATGTTTTTCAAACAAACATTCTCCAGCAAGCTGTGTCGATCCTAGATATAGTTGTGCCAGATGAAGTTCAGCAACTCTGTTAATCATTAGTTGCTCTAGAGTATTTTTACCATTGGTTTTGTTTGCTTTGTAGTAGGGTGAACTCCGTAGTTCCTTTCAATTAAAGAAAATTTGCATTCATCAAAAAAAAAAAAAAAAGCATATCTGTGTTTATATTGGATTAAATAGATACCTCAAACTCCTCTACAGATGACAAAGCTTTCCAAAGATCTGCATCAGAAATTGTATGCTTCAGAGCATGTTCGGCAGCAACATAAATCTCTGCAAGTCTCATAGGTCGATCTACTGAACCATCAAAAGTTCCGGGTGAAGAATTAGTCCGCGACATAGAAATCGCATTCATTTTCTTTGATGGGGGGGTCCTTGATGAAGCATCTGAAGCTGATCTGTATTATATATCAATTAGATAAATAATCAAACTGGCATGCACCAAAAAAAAGGAAATGGTGAAAAAATATGAGATATCAATAAAAGAATCTTGGAGAACCCATAGTACTACATTGCTTCAATTCCCAAGTCCATTACCCATCAATCAAGGCTGGGCGACCATCAAACACCTCAAACACATTCCCAGCAGAAAGGGAAGCCCTTCGCCGATTAGCCTCTCGCAGAAGTACAGAAGGTTCAAGAGGCAGTGGCTTCCTCTGGATGCCAAAGTGTTTGATTTTAGGAGTAGCTTGAAGGATCACCTGTACAAAGATAAACATCGCCATCAATTCTATCAGGGGAAAGTTAATAGCCATTTTTTGAATAACAGGTGAAAAGTACATCATAAAGAAATTGGACTTAAATGTTTAGCTACCAATTGGGTTTAGCTATCAATCGGGTTCACCATGAAGAGATACCATTAATTTCCTTCTTGCTCATTTGTAAGATTGTTAAATCATCTAGAAGCAACAAGCTTCATGATAGTCATCCTTAGTTATTAGCAGATGAGGTGAACAATGTATGAAATAAAAGAAAACTACAGTAATAACACAAGCATACAGTAAGAAAACAAACAAATAAGAGATATATACCAAAGCCCTTCTGTTGGTTCAATTTTGGACAGAGCATCCTAAAGCGTACCTTTTCCTTCTCAAGAACCTCAGGGGAAGCATCAAGTGGAACCGAAGGCCAAACCGGAGGCTTGGGCCAAGTAAGCATGCTGAGTAAGGCACTGTAAAAAATAAAAGAATACAA
This sequence comes from Salix suchowensis, assembly GCA_029030765.1. Lineage (NCBI taxonomy): Eukaryota > Viridiplantae > Streptophyta > Magnoliopsida > Malpighiales > Salicaceae > Salix > Salix suchowensis. Next base: position 3,310,653 of record JAPFFH010000004.1, on the reverse strand, counting down.
TTTAGAAGATACACACAACATAATAGTTTGTATAAATAGCTCAATTATAACTTTTGTCACTAGAAAATTTACTTACTAGTTATAGGACCAAGTTAAATATAAACAAGAAGTAGTGAGTAGATTTGAACTTTGTAATTGGATTTATCACCTGTTGACAGGACTTTTTTCTATATCTGCTCCATATCCGATCAAATAGGCCAGCCTCATGAACTGCAACAATCATAATTGCATTTCATAAAAAAAAAAAAAACCTTTCTGTAGCAAAATTTGTAGTAACAAAAGAACTCAAACTGCCGTGCACAGTAGTCTAAGTACCAGGTCTCTGGTACAAAAAAAAAAAAAAACAATTCTTTTTTTTTCAAATGTCTTTCCTGCTTTGACAAAAGAGAATAGGTTCATATAGCATAAAAATATTGAAAAGGTAAAGGATGCAGCACCATTTGCTGCTTAGAAAATGGTGCCAAAAGAAAGTTTTTTACCTTAACTCGACATAAGGAATAAAGATCACCCTTAAGGCGGTAGAACTCTTTTTCTATATCAGTTGCCACGAGTCCATCATAATTAGGAGAAGCAGTAGCGTTGATTATAGCCAAGCAAGCAGTTATTACCCAAACTTCTCGCATACAAAAAGGTAGCATATTCTAAGAGGAATGCCAATAGGAGAGGGAAAAGAGAGATCAGAAATAAAATCCTCTGAACTATGGTAAAAAAAAAAACAGCAATACGAATACTTAATGAAACAACCATCATATACCTCATGCAATGTGAGGGCCTTTGAGAAGCCAATTATAAATGAATGACCCCTTGATGCAACCTCAAAGGGACGATTCAGCTTGAATAAAAGCTGCAAGTCCAACAGAATAATTAGATTACATAAAAAAATTCCCAAGAATTGAACTGGATTCCTTGAAGAGTAATGTATAAAAACTCTTGTGCACTTTTGGTGTGAGCACACCCTGTAGAATGCAATATTTAAACAAATGGCTACAAAACCAATTCCTGTGACACAAATCAACCAAAACTTCACACACAACTGGGGCTGTCTGCGGACATGCTTGTGTAAGCATGTGTGCGTATTCACAAAGTGTGCAAGCACATATAAAGGTCATGTGAGCACGCATACACACACAGAGAGAGGAGGGGGAAAACAATAGCACTTAAAAAATCCAATTACATATCCAAGATCCACTCAAACTGTTCTTTACTTATGAGTCACAAGGACAAAAATAAATTAATGAGCAAATACCTAAATTAACTGTGAATCCTGAAAATTAATTATGAGAAAAGAAATTCAAGGAAAGTGGTAGGGCATAGACAAAAACATCTGCGTGGTTGATAAAGCAAACAATCAGAAATATTTCTCTTTCATTCTGGAATTAACTGCATCATAGTTTACCATTTTAGTGGATTAAAATAATTCTCAACTTTCCATACCTTTGATTGGTAAGCAAAGAGATACTGCCTAAATTCAAATTCTCTAAATGAATCATCTTGTACAATCTGCGTCAATGGCTTATTTTCATGATTAAGCAGTGCTGCCCAATCATCACCATGGTCAACTCCTCCAAATTCTCTCTGTTTTCCAGGCATATTAACTGCATGAAATTTGTGTAAATTATTGGTCCATTATTGCTCAGGAAGCATAAAATTTTCAGCTATTCATCAATGCTAAAAACTCCTACTCCTACAAGTATAAAAAACAACCATACGTATGAAGAAAACTCAAAGCAGTGATCATGAGAGCTCAGAAAGCTCCAGTGTTGAATATTTATTTCTTCAACACCTAAATGCAATATAAAGGATGTTAAAGTGCTTCTATATAAGATTACAGAAATATTGCTATAATATTATCATTCATGCTCTAAAGTTGTCAACAAGTACAAAAAATTAGACACGAAACAAAAACACAAATTAGGAGAAAGGTTCAGGTTAGAAAACTCAGACATACATGACACAAAATATTAAGTTATCAATTTGAAATCATAATGTTCAGAGAAAAGATCTATGACCATTTAATCAGTCCTAATTACAATTTAATTTATGATTCAAAATACAATAAGAATACACTAGTTTGGTTTTTACAAGACTTTCAACATGAAAAATATAGGCATATATAGTAGTATCGGATTATTAAAAAGAATATCTCATCTACAATAAATAAATTAAGATTACTATTGCTCTATTATTTGAAAACAGTGAAGATTTACATGTTTTAAATACTTGGACAAACAAGGTGGTAAATCATGCAAACAACAACAGCATTGGCACAGACACACATGCTTACCTGTTTCCAAATAACAGAGTTCCAATTCATCATATTCACGCAGAGCATCTTCATAGAGATGAGCCATCTCAAACATAAAAGCCAAGCTTTCCTGAGAACAGAACATATATTTAGAGGTAGGAAGAATTGCTGGAATAACTGAAGAAATGTGAAGCATGACTGAGGCATATGGCTTAGAGGTGAGCATCCCCATTTCAATTATTAGGGATCATCTTAGGGATCAGTAGTGATGTTTTGTGAACAAACAGAAATGATGGGCTACTACAAGAAAATGTGTCATAGATATGCCTTTTCAAGATAAATAAAATATTAAGAAAAAAGAAAAAAGAAAAAATGGGCAACAACAGTTTAAATCCAAACCAGGCATTTCTGCTGGTAACTATAGCACATTTGTCAGAGTATTGAAATAATTTGAGAAAAGGAATACCTTCAATATAAAGAAATTACAGAAATTCCAGACTGGCATGAACCGTTGTTCAGTGAGCTTACGTATCTCATCCTCATAAAACTGTACACGCCTATCCAAAGTGTTTCTGGCACACTCCATAATTTTCGATTCTAAATCATCCCAAAAATTTGCTTCAGGGCCATGAATATCATATTTGCAGCACCTGGATAATGCACATGTTCAAAAAACAGACAAAAAGAAAACCAGACCTTCTGTGAATAACACCAATCACCACAACTAAAGCATTTATGAAAAAGAGAACGAAAAAGAAAAAAAAATACTGAAATATTGGAGCAATGGTCAGTGAAGCAATATTCAGCTAGAGAGAACTAGAGCAATGGTCAGTGTACAATCTTATTTAAGTTTTGGCCTTGCATTTCCAATCATATAACCCAATTTAAATCACTCATGTAGATGAACATGATACCAGCATTCACAATTGCTATTCAAGTCACAATAATGCATGAATATATCAATACATCACTTTTTTTTCAATTCAATGGTAATTGTAGTCATATCTAAAAATCAAAACATCACAAATTTTCAAATGAAGCAAAATATATTGCTTTACCGGAATGCTTAAAAAATTAAACCAAAGAAAACCTCCAACAAATAATGCCTCAAGAAAAGCTAAGAATGCACGAAAAATCCAGCTAACAAAATGCACCGGCTGAATCAAAACAAAATTTCAAAGTAAAATGAAAATGCTTTACCTACAGCTACATGCTTACCTCTCCCTTCTTTTCGTGCTGAAATCAACTTCGAGCTTAGCATAAACCTTTTTCGCCATTTTAACAGCATTATCATTACTCGGATGCGCTCTCGACACAAACACAATAAACCATTCCTTCTCATCATTTTGCACAATTAACTTCAACCGCGGCTTAAGTATCGTTTTAAACTCATCAAGATCCTAATTAAAATAAAATAAATACGCAAAATAAATCCTTTTGAAATGTATATATACAAATAAATAAATAATAGGTCAAATTGCTAGTTTAATTAAGTAAACACCTCACAAGTGACTAGAACAATAGTAGCATAAGGTTCGCGAAACCAAAACAAAGACTGTTCTTGAGGAAACCGACTGCGGAGTCTTGAGTCAGTAGTTAATATAAATTCGCAAGGAAAATTCTCTACGAGAACTGGATTTCGAGTCTTGTTATTTAAACTAGCTCTTTTAATTGGAACTCTCTCTTCGAATCCTGATTTTATGTTCGGCCATAAATCACTCACATCTTCAACTGCCAAAAACATAACACTAAATTAATCAATCAAACAGAAAACAGAAAACTGATCAGGAAATGCGAATCATTATTTAGAGTTACCTGCAATGACGATGTGATCGCAGCTATTTTTGATAGTTTGAAATTGAGCTAGGTAGTTTGCCATCGTTGGATCTGTAGAATTTTATTTTTTTTTATCCTTCGAAGGAGCCCATCAGATCGGATAGAGACTCAGTGAGCTTTGCTTGGTGTGATATTCAGTCTAAAAGAAAGTTTAATCTGGGTAGTTGGGGATGGTTCACAGTCCGGGGATCTAGTGCTACGCGACTCATAAATCATAATGGTTGATGTTTGGGATCTGACGCCTTGGCCGTTGGATTGCTCAGCTGTCTTTTTGATGCGTGGGGTCGTGATGGAAGGTGTTTGGTGGTGGGAATCATGATGTCCGATCACGGGATATAATCAGCTTTGACATTGTAATTAGCATTGAGTTTCACTTTAATACTTTAATTATACATTATTAAAATGTTTGCCCGCATTGCTTGTTTTGTTATGCAATTTTGTCCCGCGTGTTGGAATTGCTATTATACAATGATTAATATTGCTAGAGTTAAATATATATCTTGTCAATTAAACATAATTTCATACATTTTATCCACAAAAAAAAAAAAAATTATTTTATTAATTTCTTATGAAAAAAAAGTTTATTTTTTAATTAGAAGTAAAATGTTAAATTCTTTTTTCAAATTCAATTTTTTAGTTCATTAAAAAACAAAGCAAACTAGTTTTGTGATTGAGAAGTTATAAATATGGTTAACATAGCTAAAAGTCCCTATATTCAGAGTCGGAAAGATGAAAATAAATAATAAAAAATTAAATCTCATTAATTTTTTGAATATTGGGAAATCATTTGAACATGGAGAGCAAATATTGAGTGAATTATCGAAATCACACAACTGAACTAATCATTTGCTCATGTTGTGTTGTGTTTTTTTCTTATACATAAAAATAAATGTAACAATGTGCTACCATGTTTTCTAATAAAAATATAATTATTGTGTAAAAACCCAAAACAAAACCTAATATTTATATGAAATTTTTAATTAGTAGTTGATATATTACTAATTACATAATAATTTAGAAAACAAAACATATGATAACTTACATTTTATTTCATGATACATTCAAAACCTAATATATATATATATATATATATATATATATATATATATATATATATATATATATATATATATATATATATATATATATATATATATATAATCTTCTTTTATCAATTTAAGGTGTGTTCTTTATCCTTACATTTTTATTTGATGTTTTGCATGTATGTTAGGGTTATTGAGAAAAGTTATGAGATTAGAGTTTTTATAATATTTGATTTTTAATTATTTTAAATAGTGGATGTTATACTGATAGAAAAACATTGGAAGTGATTTTACATGTTTTTGGTGGATTAATTTGAAATGATAGTGAAATTAAGAAATTGAGAGATAAATGATGAGCTCGCAAGTTAATGTCACCAAAATCTAGTCTTCTAGAGAGTCTTATAGTTGGAATGGTCATTTATCTTAATATGAGCTATATTAAGAGTTATAATTATTTGTAGGTGACCACTTAAATTTGTAAAACAATTTTTATTTATAAGACCATTAAAATTTTCAAACCCACTCTCGGTTAATTAGAGAGCGCTATTCACCTCAAATGTTTTATAACTTCAAGCTTTATTGTTTTTGTTTAATATGTTATCAAAGAATTTTGGTGTATTTTAATATATATTTTAAGAATCTTTATAAATTTATATATATAAAGACATTTCAAATTATTGAATATTTCATAGTTAATATATGGATTTTGGTTCGTGATGTGGACGAGTCTAGAAACACCAGCATGGTCCAATGACTCGGTCTAAGACAAAGACATTGAAAGAGACATTGAATGCATTAGTTTTGAAGATTTCAATCACGTCAGAATTGAAAGGTCCATTAGAGTATCAAGAGGAGATCCTATTACATTTTATCCATGTGCAAGAGGGATCCAATACAACCATATTTGAGCCCTGAGGACAGCAAAGAAAACAAAAAAAAAATCCTATTACAACTTAGAAACAACATGAGTGGATACCTCTTCCTTTTGTTTCTAGGATAAAGAGACTACATGGAAGGCTATAAATAAGCCTTAAATCAACTTACTTCCTTCTCTTCTTTTCATGACAGAACATGGATTTAATATTAGTGGTTTTATTTTATTTTGTTAGCTACAACCCAAGGTTTGTTTGGGCTTAATTAATACTTTATTTTCAGCTAGGATCCAAGACTTGTTTGGATTAAGTTATGAGCCTTTCAGTTTAGGGTAGAGTCAGTTTTGAGTAACCTCATATAAATCCACATAAGAGGTCCATTAGAGTTAATTTTTCAAGAACTATTTAAACTCATGTAACCTAAATTTTGGCAGCCTTTGATGGTTATTATTTCTGAATTTTTCAGTTTGAACATGTGAGAGTGATTCTTATATTCTTCAATTCTTGAATGAATTGAATCTGACTTATCAAAGATTAGTTGGCTTCATGACATCATTCTACTCATTCCAATAGTGTTGGTGTCTTGGGGCAGGTTTCCATTATGTCACACTCCTATGAGACCTATTCGAGCTTTTCTAGAATCAAATCTCAATCTTGATTGTGGGTTGCATGACCATGTAATCACGAGGTTTCGCATCAGTTGGTATCATAGCTAGGCTCCGACACAATGTTATATCCTTATGGTATTTTCATTTTTTTAGTGTTGCTTAAAGTTTTTCAGTGTTTGTGTCCATTTTTTTATTCTTTATGTTTGCATCATCTAGGCAAAAAAAAAGAGGCTATATTTCATCTTGTTATAATTGTCTCTTATCATATCAGTATATTAAAAAAAAAATTAGTTGAAATTTGAAGGATCATTCAATTTTTGTTGCAGAAAACACAACTATGGTAAAACATAAGCATACCACATCAAAATCAATTAACAATTCATATCCAGTCTATTGGGGGTAAAAGCACATTATATGTCAAATTATTTGGGCTTATTCAATCACTCATCCAAACACAAACAAATATTCGGTCAACACTCTAAATAAATCAGACCATTCAACCGTAACTTAAAAACACTCAAATATGGCCAAGAGTGGAGGTAAGACAAGAAGAGTGAAGAAAGTCAGAAATAGTGATGGGACTTGTGTGGAAAAACTAAAGAAATAACTCAATTTTTATGTTAGAGAGGGTGAGCCAGATTTGCATTTTTCACTAACAAGCTAATGATTTTACTTGTATACAAAGAGGCTTACTTTAATACAATGATCTCGATCATTTTGTGTCTAGTGTTGCTATTTCTTTGTTGCAGAAGTTTGATGATGTGTTCCCCGATGATACTCCTAGCGGTTTACCACCATTGAGGAGGATAGAGCATCTGATTGATTTCGTACTTGGAGTTTCAATTCCTAACCGACCAGTCTATAGAAAAAATCTTGTGGAGATGAAGGAGCTTTAAAAGCAAGTTGATGAGCTAATGGAAAAAGAGCTATATTTGTGAGAGTAAGAGCATATGTCATGTACCCATGCTACTTGTGCCTAAGAAGGATGGAACATGGAGGATGTGTATTGATTGTCAAGCCATCAGTAACATCATGGTAAAGTATAGACATTCCATTTTTAGGCTTAATGAAATGTTATATGAGTTACATTCTCTAAAATTGACTTGAAAAGTGAGTACCATCATATTAGAATAAAAGAAGGTTATGGGTGGAGAATTGCATTTAAGATGAAGCATGATTTGTATGAATAGTTAGTAATGTCGCTTGGACTTACAAATGCACCTAGTACATTTATGCATTTAATAAATCATGTGCTGTGTGCATTCATAGGTAACTTTATGGTTGTGGTTGTTGATGACAATCTGATCTATAGCAAGAACTTAATTGAGCAATTTGATCATTTACGTAATGTACTTAGTGTGTTGCAAAGTGAGAAATTGTATGCTAATCTTAAAAAGTGTGCCTTTTGCATGGAGAAAATTGCATTTCTTGGCTATGTTGTAACTGAATAGGGTATTGAGATGGATGAGAAGAAAGTTAAGGTCATCCAGGATTGGCCTACACCCAAATCGGTAAGTGAAGTAAGGAGTTTTCATGAGTTAGCTAGTTTTTACAGGTGTTTTATAAAATATTTCAGTATAATAGTTGCACTCTTGAATGAAGTTGTTAAAAAGTCAGTTGGGTTTAAATGAGGGGAGGAACAAGAATTGGCTTTTGTTTCTTTAAAACATTATGTTTTGCACCTGTTTTGGCTTTACTTGACTTTACGAATAGGAATAGGTGTTGTGTTTGATGCAGGATTGGAGACCTATTACGTATTTTAGTGAGAAGTTAAGTGGAGCAACCTTGAATTATCCCACTTATGACAAAAAAAAACTCTATTCATTGGTAAGAGCACTTGAGACATCACAACATTATTTATGGCCAAAAGAGTTTGTAATTCATTCGAATCATGAGTCATTGAAACATCTAAAAGGACAAGGTAAATTGAATAGGAGACATGCAAGTTGAATTCATGGAAACTTTTCTTTACGTAATCCAGTATAAACAAGACAAAGAAAATATCATAGATGATGAACTTTCGTGCAGGTATGTTCTTTTACACACCATGAATACTAGATTGTTAGGCTTTGAATATATGAAGGAATTGTATGGTAATGATTTTGACTTTGTTGAGATTTATAATGCATGTGGACATTTTGCTTTTGGTAACTTTTATTTTATGGATGATTATTTGTTCAAAAAGAACAGATTGTGTGTTCCTGCTAGTTTTTTACATGAATTGCTTGTTCGCAAAGCATATGGGGGTGGTTTAATAGGTCACTTTAGGGGTGTTAAAACCTTGGACATATTGCATGAGCATTTCTATTGGCTAAAGATAAAAAGAGATGTGCAACGAATTATGAACAATGCATTGCTTGTCAAAAGACAATCTAGAGTACAATCGCATGGACTATATACACCATCATCTGTGCCGATTGAACCTTGGGTAGATATCTCTATGGACTTTGTTTTTGGTTTACCTAGGTCAAAAAAAGATAGAGACTCTATTTTCGTTGTGGTTAATAGGTTTTCTAAAATAGTGCATTTCATTGCATGCCATAAACCAGATGATGCATCTCATATCGTAGACTTGTTCTTTAAGAAGATTGTATGTTTGCATGACATTCCTAGGAGTATAATGTCATATTGTGATGTTAAGTTCCTTGACCACTTTTAGAAGACCTTGTAAAGAAAGTTGGAAACTAAACTCTTCTTTTCGATAACATGTCATCCTCAAATAGATGGAAAAATTAAGGTAGTGAATAAAGCATTATCCCAACTTTTGCGTGTTGTAATTCAATTTTTTTTGAAAAGCTGGGAAGAATGTTTGCTTTTTGTTGAGTTTACATATAATAGAATTATACATTCAACCACTGGTTTTTCTCTTTTTGAAATTGTTTATGATTTTAATCCACTAACTCCTATAAACTTAATTCTTTTACCTTTTGAAGAAAATGTAAGTTTAGATGGTGAAAAGAAGGCAAAGATGGTGAGACAACTCCATGAGGGAGTTCAACTACAAACAGAAAAAGAATAGACTTTACGCTTTCAAAACAAATAAGAGATGTAAACTAATTATTTTCTAACCCATTGATTGGTTTGGGTGCACATGCGTAAAGAAAGGTTTTCTAACCAAAAGATCAAAATTACATCCTTGTGGTGATGGTCCATTTCAAGTTTTAGAGAAAATCAATGACAATGCATATAAAATTGACCTTCAAAGCGAGTATGGTGTTAGTGTTATCTTTAATGTTGTTGGACACAAATTTTGATTTGAGATTGAATCCTTTCGAGGAGAGAGGAAGTGATATGGAACAACCTAGAAACACCAACAAGGATCTATTATATGTTCCAAATGGTCCAACAATACGATCTAAGATAAAGATATTGAAAAAAGGCATTGAATACATTGGTTTTGAAGGTTTCAACCACGTCAAAATTGAAAGGTCCATTAGAGTATCAAGAGGAGACCCTAGTATATCTTATCCATGTGCAAGAAGGGTCCAATACAACCTTATTTAGGGCATGGAGTGAGGACATCAAAGAAAACAAAAGAATCCTACTACAACTTGGAAGCAATATGGGTGATTACCTTTTTCTTTTTGTTTCTAGGATAAAGGAGTTGCATGGAAGGCTATAAATAAACTTTAAATCAACTCTATAATATTTTACTTTCTTCTCTTCTTCTCAAGACAGAACATGGATTTAATATCAAGGGTTTTACTTTATTTTGTTAGTTACAAATGAAGGCTTGTTTAGGCTTAATTAATACTTTGTTTTCAGCTAGGATCTAAAGCTTATTTAGATTAAGTTATGAGCTTTTTAGTTTAGGGTTTTGAGTTAATTTTGAGTGAATTCATATAAGTCCACATAAGGGGTCCATTAGGGTTAATTTTTCATGAACTATTTAAACTCATGTAACCTAAATTTCGACAGTCTTTGATGATTATTACTTCAAAATTTTTCAGTTTTAACATATGAGAATGATTCTCGTATTTTTCAGTTCTTGAATGAACTAAATTTGACTTATCAAAGATTAGCTAACATTGTGACGTCATTCTACTCATTTCAATAGTGTTAGTGTCTTGGGGCAGATTTTCATTATGTCACACTTCTACCAGACCTATTTTGACTTTTCCAGGATCAGATATCAATCTTTATTGTGGGTTACGTGACCACGAGGTTCACATTAGTTTAGAAAGTGAGAATAGATTTTATAATTTTATTTTAGATGTTTTAATATATTATTATTAATTAGTTTTTATGTAGAATTTGAATGCATGGAATGTGTTTCATGAAGAGTTTTATTTCTACATGAATTAATTTATTTACTTAATAAACAACTTCTAAAAATAGTTTCAGTTAATAATTTTTGATATATGTACTTTAATTAGTTTTACTTGAAATTAAAACATTTCTTATAAAAAATTATAATGTTATTATTTTTGTACCATATTTGTCATTTGTTCTACATAATTATTTATGGGTATTTAATTATAAAAAAAACAAATATTTTAGAAGTAAAACAAGGGGATGTAATGAATTGGTTATAGTGGATGTGTTTAGTTATAAAAAACATTTTTTTACAGTGAAAAAATTGAAATGGTTCATTTATTGATTATAAAAATGAATATTTTTATTGAAATAATAAGAAATATACCAAGATTACAATTTTTTTCATAAAAAAATCAAAACTTAAAAAAACTTAGGATCTTAGTAATAAAAAATAACTATTTTTTCTTTTCAAGTGAAAAAAATGAAATGACTCATTTTTTAAAAATAAAAATGAGTTTTTCATTAAAATAATATGAAACATACCAATATACCGATTGTTTTCATAAAAAATCAAAATCATAATTTATAACAATCTTAATATTTTTGTATTTGTTATTACCAACCCAAAAAATTAAATTTATGATATCAACTAAATATAAAATTATTAAAACATAATTTTAATTTGTATATAAAAAAGTTAGTAGTATTCATGTTTTATTTTATTTTTAAACAAAATGAAACTTATATTCTTACTTAAACAACACCTTAATTTTATCACTTATGATTATCTTTTTTCTTTCTTAAAAGAAATTTCATATTCTTCTTTATCCCAATCACACTTAGGGTGAGATTTTTTTTTCTTTTTTTTTATATGAAAATATTCATGTCAACTACACCACTTGATCTCTTGGTGGCCTGGTCAAACACCAGCCTCCAAATTGATAATGTTAACCACAAAAAATGGGAGAGAATCCTAAACCTTCATGCCCTCTCCACCACTTGATTATTTGCCCAGTGCAGACCAAAACTATCAACATGTTTCAATCTTAACCTTGAAAAAATTATATGGCTTACAAAATTTGGTGAAAAATAAAATACACTTCCTGATGAATCAATCAATTAGAGATATTAGGAACGTAATTTTCATGCCCATTGGAAGTGTCTTGACCGATCCATCTTATTTGATTAAATGACAAAAATATATTTGTATTTGATAGTGATATCAAAGATAAATTGAGTGACTTTTTTTTTTATAATCGGGGTGTTCGGGCTAGCTTGCGCGTACCGCAACTAAATCTCTAGGCTCACTGAATATCTTGTAAGCCCAATGAGCAGGTAAGGCACCGCGGGGGTGACAGACGTGCCTGACAAGGTTTGAATCTGGGGTGGGAGGAAGACAAGCCCCCTCTCTAACTACCAGACCAAGACCTTGTTGGCAAATTGAGTCTCTCTTAATCTTATTTGACTACGGTGAATATATATATATAAGGATTTACCATACTTGTATAGGTCAAAAACTCTCGTAGATCCAAGATTTGAGATAAAACATTGATAAAAAAAAATATTGATTTTTGTGGGACAAAATGAGGTTGATATTATTTTAAAAAAGTGGGTCAGCTCGTGTTGGCCATAAACAACTCGTGACTTGAGTCTTTTCTTGGGTCGAGTTTTGAATTAAGTTTTAAAACATGATAATAATTAATTTTATTTATGTGTTGACTCATTTCAATCAAGGCTAACCCTCTCTACCTATAACTTGGTTTAACTAGTAATTTGAATTTTAAAATTCTGATAATAATCACTTTGAACTTTAGGTTGACTTAAATCAAACCGGGTTGATACTCTCGACTTGTGAACTAGGCTTAGCCTCAAGTCGATCCCTGAATAAAATTTTAAAACTATGATAACAATCATGGATGTAGGTCAACCATCCTGACCCTTGGCCAAGGGGTTTGCCTTCAATCGACATTTGAGTCGGATTTTAAGACATTTCTATCCTTACATTGATTAGGTCAACAATTGTACCAACCTGTGACATGAGTTTTATCTCGAATTAATCCCCGAGTTGAGTTTTAAAACTATTATAATAATTATTTTTATTCTTCTATTGACCTAAGTCAATGATTAACTCAATTCATGACCTAAGCTTTGTTTCATTTTGGACCTTTAAGTTAAATTTTAAGACTATGATAATAATAATTTTTATTTTTATATCGATGTGGGTAAACTCATATTGATCCTCCCGATTTGTGATTATACTTTGCCTCAGATTGAACGACATGCCTTAATTGAGAAATTGTGAGATTGAAAGTTGTTTACAAGAATATTTAAAAATTAAAAAATAATACATATATTATCTCTAAAACTTGTCTTCTCTATTAAAAACATAAAGATTGACTTTAAAATTTCTTAATGAACATATTTATTTTTACATGTATATATGTATAATCCAAGCACTTTTATACATGTACTGCTTCTCTCTTTCTTTTCTGTCCAAAACAATAACCAACCACTGTCTTGATGGAATATATTTACATATAATTAAGATGGAAAATACTAATAGATAGTGATAGGAAACGTTCTCGAGGACCCTCTATTACTAAGAGGATTCAATTGATTAAATAGTTAATTTAGGTATCTAGTTAAACTATGTGTATACTTAGAGGACTAATTTTATATTTTCCCAGCTGCTGCTGGCCTTTCTTTTATGTGGACTGCATTCATTCGCCACCTCATAATATTTCAGAGCAATAATGATCCTCTACATTCAATCTCAAGATAGAATCTCATCACCACATCATCGAAACCAATCAACATGTCTAGTTGCCTTACCCCACAAAGCAATCCCTCATCACAGCTGTTCATCAATATAAACCCAAGTAAGCCTAATGTGATATCATAGTCAATATTACACTGAATTAGAAACCTATCATTATAGCCTAACTGCCTTCACACACTCCAATTTGGAGAATCAAACGGTTGGATTGATAACTCGATCAACTCAACTCAGTTCCTCCCAACCTCAACCCGGTAGCCAAAAATGGCTTCTATACACACCATTTCTCCTCACAGTCTCCTTCCTCTTTCAAAACCCAAAAAGAACATTTCAAAAAACCTGCAAAACCCTCAGTTTCTATCCCCAAAACTGCCAAAGAGCCAAGGTTTCTCTAGAAACATACAGAGCTGGCACTTGAATTCTGTTTTCCAAGAAGAGCTTGATGTTATTCCAGTACAAAGTGGTGACAGTGTAGACCAGCAAGAAGGGATGGGGGCGAGTCAAGTAGAGAGAGAAGGGACCGAGTTGGCTTCTCAGGTGAGTGGGTTTGGGGGGAGTGAAGGGCAGCTCTCTTTTGAAGGATTTTCTTCAGCTTCAAGTTCTGGTCTTGATGGAGAAAGTAGAGAGAGGGAATTGGAGTCCGAGAAGCTAATTGATAGGACCATAAATGCAACGATTGTTCTTGCTGCTGGTACTTATGCTATTACCAAGTTGCTTACCATTGACCGTGATTACTGGCATGTAAGTAAAATCTTATTTATTATGTGTAGTTAGATCAGATCAAATCATACTTTGTTGCTTTTTATGTTTTTTTTTATTGTTTTCATGCTATTTATGAAGTTTTTCCTGTTGGACAATACAAGGGTATCTTCATTTCTTCTTATGTTCTTCATGCTTAGTTTTTCTTGAAAAATAAAAGTAGCTTCTAGTTAATTTCCCTTTTCTTGGCTTTGGAGCAATATGATTTTTGTGGCTTTCACCTTTAGCTTTGGATTTGTGTCCTCTTGCTCAATTTAATGCAATTCAGACCTGATTTTTATGGAAGCTGAAGGCTCTGTTTAGGAGGCTAAGACTGCTAGAAAATCGTGGTTATGGAGATAAAGAGTTTGGGACTTATAGGTCAAACAAACATATGCAGCTTGATATTAAGGTGTTGAGAGAATTCTTGTTTTTTTGTACAGAAAGATTCATCAAAACCCTGAATTGGTATTCTGGTTGTTTTAATTCATCCATCCAAACCTTTTTGGTGTGTTTTAGATTTTAAGATGTTGCATGCTATTGATGTTAACTTTTATTTTTTTCTCATTTCCGTAAGCATTGCAGAATGACATAATTGGATGTGTTTTTATTTTCTTAATATCTTTTTGTATTCCTAAATTCTGTAGTTGTTTATCCATCAGATCTACAAGATCTAATTTTCACTTTTCTACCAGGGGTGGACACTCTTTGAAATATTAAGATATGCACCTCAACACAACTGGTCTGCATATGAGGAAGCTCTAAAGACAAACCCAGTTTTAGCGAAAATGATGATTAGTGGTGTGGTCTACTCCGTTGGGGACTGGATTGCACAGGTCTGTAAATTTTGATGAAACCAATATTGTGGTTTTCTATTTTATTTCTTGTGTATACATCCTTTTACTTGGCTGTTTCTGTTTCATCTTCAGTGCTATGAAGGTAAACCAATTTTTGAGTTTGACCGCACAAGAATGTTTAGATCAGGCATCGTTGGCTTTACATTACATGGCTCCCTTTCACATTACTATTACCAGTTTTGCGAGGTGATTAATGTACTTCAAGTTTCTTTTGAAGTTTAATAGGCATAACGATGTATTCGGTGATTTACTCAAATCAGTTTACTGTCTTCTAGGAGCTTTTTCCATTCCAAGATTGGTGGGTTGTTCCTGCCAAAGTGGCCTTCGACCAAACTTTGTGGGCAGCAGCTTGGAACAGCATTTATTTCACAGTGTTGGGATTCCTGCGTCTGGAATCACCAGCCAGCATTTTCAGTGAACTGACAGCTACATTTTGGCCAATGCTTACAGTAAGAGAACCTTCTGCCCTTTCCTCTTTGTTTCCAGAACCAAATCTTTGATCCAGTGTCTGCTTTTACTATCACCTGGTAATGGAGTTAGAAAGGCTGCTATTACTGGTTTTGAACATTTCCTTTCTGCATTAATAGTTAGATGTTTGAGACCCATGAAATTTATTATACATGGTGGTCTCATTTGCATGGCTCTATCTTCTATTCATAATTTTTAAATGCTAGTTTGCAACCATTCTAAAACTTTAATGAGCGCATAAATTATTTTATAACTGACAAGCCTCAACACAACAAGTTTCAAATTTGTTGATTTTCTGTTCAAAATGGTCAAGTGGTGAGGAGCATTTTCGTTTTCAGTTTATCTATAAGCTGAATTATGTGCTTGAAGTCTGTTTTTTGTTTATTACTTGGACTATTGGATTGAAACACATGAATTTAGTAGTTAGTTTTTTCTTGTTCACAACTTGGCTTAATTCTGTACTGTTTAATGTGGTCTGCTGTGCAGGCAGGATGGAAGCTTTGGCCATTTGCTCATCTTATTACATATGGTGTGGTTCCTGTAGAACAAAGACTCCTTTGGGTGGATTGTGTAGAACTCATCTGGGTGACCATACTGTCCACGTAAGTAATATTGTTTCTTTCTGAACTGTCATGCATTAGGTAATGAGGACTGGAAAAACATTGATGGACTCTTGTAGGAAATCTGATTAAGAAACGCATGCTAGATGAATAATTAACAGTTATAAGTCCCAGATATTCGAACACAATGTGGATATTTCTATTACACAACTGAGATACACTTTTTTTTTATACACTAAATATTTCCGAGTGAAATATGGATGTATATAAGTTTTTTGTTGCCTAATGCATTTCTGGTTTGGAGATCTCCAGTGGTCCCTCCTGCAATTCTGCTTGAAATTGCTTTAGAATCTTACAGGGTGTTTGAGAGTGTTGTAACGATTGTATTTTCAATGTGTTTTTTTATTAAAAAAAAATCAAAATAATATTTTTATTTTTTATTTATGTTTTTTAAATATTTTTAACATTAGTAAATTAAAACGATCTAAAAACATCATAACAATTATTTTGAAGCAAAAAAGCCTTCTTAAATTTTGAAGAAAATCTAGTTGATACTCACACACACCTTTGGAGATGATTGGAATTATGGTGTCTTCTTTTCAAAAAACATTTTCGCATGAAAATGCATCAAAATAAATTTTTTAAAGAATTTGATTTTTTTGACATCAAAACTATAAAAAAACCCAAAAAAAAACATTAATTTGATTTAAGCCAAAACCATTTCTAAAAAACACCTAAAAATAGAAACAAAAGTTCTACCACAGTGTCGTTAATGTGGTTTTGACATGTTGAGATGCAAATCTAAGTGATAAAATATAAAAGCAAAGTGTTTGTATCTAAGATGAACCATAACCCATTAGTCTAAGCTTTTGGGTTGGAGATGGTGCCCATCATTGCATGTAAGTTTTTGTGCGTATGCTCAATGTGGGCAGGGAGGACCAGGCATCTCTCTGAGCACAAGAAACTCTCTAACATGACATGGCACAGCAAAGTCTTCTCTGTCCTTATTCTGTTTATTCTGTTTGATCATGTGATAAAAGGGTTTATTTTTTTTAACTTGAATCTGAAGTTCCAAAACTGCTGATTTTTTTACTCTGTTAGCTATTCAAACGAGAAATCGGAAGCACGAATATCAGAGGCAACAGTAGAAGCCTCTTCCAGTTCTCTGTCCCAAGGTTCCCTTGAGGTATACCGCATAACTGTTTTATAAAAAGTCTTATTTGGATACACCAATGGCTGCACAAGAATGTCATGATATGCTTTCAGTCGTCTTCTCTTTTTCTAACCCATTTCGTTTTTCCCTTCACAGGATTAAATGAAGTGCAAAAAATTACGAGCAAAATAGAAAACGGGATGGTTGCTCAGCTCAATGCAGCCATGAGGGCTTAGATCTTGATGCAAGAATAGCAATGCTGAAAGTTGCTGGACAGACTAGACTGGCTATCGTATATACCCCCACGCATCCTGCAACCTTGCGTATTTATGTTTTATATGATGATTATTGTACTCTTCTTGAGATACTTCCTTCCTAACAGCTGTAAAAATCATAGCAATGGAAAGTTCCCATGAAATATGGAAGAATTTTTCAGGTAAGCATGTGCAACGAAATGCCTGATCACCCAAATGAAATACAATATCAAAACCCACCATTTCCCCCTCTCTGATCTGGCAAGCCATCCAATGGCAGCTTCATTTTCAAATCTGCTGACAAAGTTGACAAATACAATGGTGATGATTATCTGAAACCACAGTTGCCGTCTTCCATAAATTAGAGAAGGGGAAGAAGAAAGTGGATGATGGAGCCACTGCGACATAAAGAGGCTTTTGATTCATTGATTTGCTGTCTCCATTTCATCAATCCAGACGACTTCAAGTTCTGAATTCGGAGTGTAATTACTTGTTTGCCCTCCTATGGTTGGAGTTGTATAGGAGGCTTGATTATGACTCAAGATAACCCTGATCAATAACGTGTTATTCGTTTCTTCTTTCTGAAGCATAAAAACAATAATTAGACACTGAATCCCAAGTGGACACAAATAATAACATTGCAAATAAAATAGAATATAAGATTCCCACTTGGCTTTAACAGATTTAAAAACAAAGAAAAATACAAATAAACTAATATAGAAAAAACATAAGAGAAATAAATATGTGAAGAAGGCTGTAAAGAAGAAATCAATCGCAAAAGAACCATCCTTCTAAGTTGGTCTTGGTTAGCCTACCTTGTTGCCACTTATTTTTCTCCCGGTTTAAGAGATGTGATGATCGCTAGCCAATTCATCTTTTTCATCATTAATTTTTAATGGCTTTTATTGTGGTTGATGCCTGTCATTATTTGTCTAGAGACTTTTTATTGTGGTATTCTTCGTTGAAGATTCATTATTTGCCTCCCAAGTCTTATTCTTTAGGTAACGTTGCACGATAAGTGAGATACATGTATCGTTCACAAATATGTTAATGTTGCGCCTACTGATGCAACCATTTTTCAACCCCCCCGACAAACCTGTGCACGTCTCTGCGAGTTATTCATGGCAAGCAAGAGGGTAAGCAGCGTAGGATAGTCAAGCAAAGACTATAGTCTCCACAAAATCATCCTATATATATCCTCCCGATGGACAATCTCTTCTGCTACCGCATGAGCTTGAGACCTTTAGCTTAATTCTTGAGCTTTCCATAACAATCTTTGTGATTTCAAAACGAGTCCACTGCTCTAATCATGAATCCCTGCACATTGTGTTTGCATGCATTTTAGTGCCCGTTAAAATGTAAAATGTGGCTGTTAATTTCCCGATATGGAAGCTGTGTAAGTAGAGATAAAGTGGGTTTGTATTTAACTTGGTATTGTAGTTTGTCTATAAGTTGGTAAAGATCGGGGCATGTGTCCTTCTAAATTAATCGAGGACTGTAAGAGTAAATTATACTAAAATATACTGAAATTATTAGTATTTCGAATTCTAACATGGTATCAGAGCAACTCTGAATTTTTTTATGAATTTTTCTTCTCGAATCGAAGTTTGTTTTCGAATCCTAGAAATCCCAATCCAACCCGGAAACACAAACGAAACCAATCAAACCCAGAAACATAGAAAGTTCTATGAAACCCAGAAAACTGTGAAGTTCAACCACCCGAAACATCAAACATTCAAATCATTCTCCATAAATTTCACAGTTCACAAACCAATCCAGAAATTTCACAGAAATCCAGAAATTCAAACCATTCAAAATTAGCCCACAGATTCAAACCATTCACAGAAATCCAGAAATTCAAACCATTCACAGCAAACAACTCCAGCATTTCATAGCAAACAAAAACCAACAAAAATGGAACTTAACCCAACCAATCCACTGACCTCAAACCCGTCACCGCCAATCATTGTTCATCAAGACAACTCGGCATTCACAGTGAACATTATCCTGAATGAAACCAATTTTGCATTATGGTCACAACTTATCGAAATGTGAATCGGAGCTCGAAATAAGTTAGGATACCTTACCGGAGACACTACGAAGCCTGAACCAGGCGACTCACGACTAGAATCTTGGGTTACCGAGAATCATCGGGTCAAAAGTTGGTTAATTGACTCCATGTCCCCATCCCTAATGCAAAGATTTATTCGCCTCCCGACAGCTAAGGATATCTGGGATGCCGTTGGCATGACCTTCTACAACGGCGTTGATGCAACTTGCATCTTTGAATTGAATGAAAGACCTTTTAACATCCATCAAAATGGACGACAACTGTCCATTTATTACATCGAACTAGTGGCGATCTTCCAAGAAATCGATGGCAGGACTGCACCTCAGGCCTAGGTAGTCGACGAAGTCCTTCAACACCACCCGACCAAGACACAACTCAGGGTCCATATCTTTCTCAATGGGCTTCACCCTGGGTTTGAGCAAATCTGTGGTGAGATCCTACGAAAGGACCAAACAGCTCGACCTTGAGGGCGCATATGTATGTGTATGGAGAGAGCACTCTTAGAAACAAATCATGGAAGGCAATGGAGGTCCCCGGGTTCCCCGAGCACTCGGTGATGGTGACAAGGCACCATCGCTCGACGGGGGAGCACGGGAGGGAGGGTCACCTTGGGGCGACGTGATCTACCTTTGGAGGAAGTGAAAGGAAGGAGAAATTAGGGTGTGAGGATTTTAGGGCTGACAGGGTTGTGTTTGGGCGTGAGGATTTTAGGGCAGCAGCTGACCGGGTGTGGGATGATCTGGTTGCCTAAGTTGACCAAAAATACAAAAATACCGGTGGACTAATGTGTTCTTATTGTGATGAAATGAGACATTCGAAACAAAGGTGGTATGAAATTATTGGCTACCCAGACTGGTGGGACTTTATGAAAACATCTTGAAAAAATATCTGAAAATCTCTGGTCCACCTGATGGAAGCAGATCCAGCACAACCCACAGCGAATATGGCCCATCCAGCTATCATCAAAAATGATTTTGCACATTCTGTTATTACAAAAAAATAGTACTTGGATTATTGATACAGGTGCATCTAATCACATGACTACAAATTCTAATAATTTAACCATAAACCCTATTTACGGACAACTATATGCACTGTTAATGGTAGTACCTCCCCTGTTACGGGGGGGAAGGGTCTCTCATTTTAACTAACACTATTACACTACATACTGTCCTTATTTTTCAATCTCGTGCGTATAATCTCCTGTTGGTTAGTCATATCACGACTACCTTTGAGTGCACGATAACGTTTTGGCCTTTGTTTTGTGTTTTTCAGGACATTCTAACCCGAAAGATTCTTTGTTATGGTGTTAGATAGGGTTACCTGTATTACTTGGAATTAATGAAACAAGGAGGGTTAAAATTGGGTCATGCGTATCAAACTAGAAGTACAGATCAAGCTCAGGCTCTCGTATGGTTGTGGCATCGAAGACTCAAACATCTTTCATTTGAGTACCTTAAGAAGTTACAACCACATTTATTTTCGAGTTTAAGTATTTTGGATTTTCAGTGTGACATTTGTGAACTGGCGAAAAGCCACCGTATTTTCTATTTGCCTAGTTTGAATAAAAATGTTGAACAATTTGCAGTTATTCATTCTGATGTTTGGGTCCTGCAAAGGTCTTATTTTTTTTCTAATGCATGGTATTTTGTTATATTTATCGATGAATGTACTCGAATGACCTGGATATCTCTCCTCCAAAATAAAAGTGAAGTACATCATTTCAGGAATTTCAGAAAATGGTGCTAGCCCAATACCAATGACACATTCGTACACTTCAATCAAATAATAGTACGGAATTTATGGATCAAGTACTAGGTAATTTTTTACAGCATCATGGAATTCGATATCAGACATCCTGCACATATACTCCACAGCAGAATGTCAAATAGCGAAGCACAAACTATTTCCATAATTTGCCTGTTCTTTTTAGAAATTGTTTAAACTATTATGTTAGTTTATTTATTGTTAAATTAAATTGCTTAATTTTATTGGTAATTTTGTTTAAACAATGATGATACATGCCTTCATTACATATTAATTGTAATATTATAATGTGTTTTTGGATATTTTGTTGTAGTGGATAGGGAACAACAAATTGATAATTTATTGAGTTATGTGATTAATCTTGTTCACAAAATCCGAGAGCAAATTAATTATATGTATCATTGGATGTTTAGACTGGCCATGAGTGGTGTTTATGAATTCTACATCGAACAACAAATGTTGATCATTCTCAATTCTCTGTCTGCGGAATGGTATCCGGTGGGACAGTCATTGGAGTATAGGTTGAAATCCTTAGATTTCAATAATCTCGCTGATGAAATGCTGCTAGAGAGGGAGCGTCTGTATGCCGAAAAGGGTATACGGCGCACTGGAAGAAGCGCAAATCATTTGGATGTTGCTGCAAAATTCATTCCATGGTATTTTGAGCAGGCTGAACTTGGAGAAGATAACTTTGATGAAATAGATGATGTAATTGGAGACCCCACTTATGTTCCTACAATATAAGATAATTCTAAGAAGTTTATTATTCTTAATATTGTATTTTTTTAAAAGATAATTGGTTGTTTATTTTTGAATTGCATAAATTATGTAATTTAAGTTTTTATTACATTGTATGCATGTGTGATAATATAAAAAATGAATTGATAATAATTCATTGATAATATCTGTAATCTGATCAGTGGGAGTTGTTAGTTGAAACTAATAAATATAATGTTGCACTCATTTAAATTTTTCAATAATTAGACCATACAAATGGGAATTGATTAAGTGTTTAGCATTTATTTTGTTTCTATAGTATGTGTTCAATTATTATTTGTTTAATTTAGAATGGAGTAACAATATATGTGTCTATTATGATTGAAGTCGAGTATGAAATTATTCATTTGTCATTAATGACAATAAGCAAATGAGAATTTCTGATTTGAAGTCTTTGTTTTTGGCGACAATACTAAGACTCGTATAGTGTATTTCATCTAACAAGAAGAGAAACGACATACACTCTTTGTCTTTAGAAAAAGAAAAGAGTATGCTCCACTATAACATGTATTTCATACTATATGTGCTGACGACCATTACAGGAGTAAAGAAGGGATCTTTACTTCTTTATTATGTGAGTCCTAGTAATTATATCTAAGATCTCAAAATCTTACCCTTTATGACTTTTGACTATATCATGAGATGATGAATAAATGATCACTACTTTAGGAGTATATCCCATGGTCATGGAATGATTCGACTTGAAGGAATACTCTTAGGAAAGCGAGTTAATTCAGGTCTAAGTAATGTGAGGTGAAAGAAAAAGTAATTTTAGTTCTACACTTGTTGCTTGTATTCACCGGCCGGGATCATATCATTTGAATAAATTTGATATGATTTAGAATACATGTAATTGTCACGATGGATTGAGTACAAAATTCTTGAGGGATTGAATTGTACTTATGTGTAACTAAAAGTGCTTGGAGTTTATGAGTACACTCTAAGGAATAATTAATTATAAAGAGATGTCTCCTATATGGCCTATATTAGATTTATATAGATTGGAGCTCCTTTCTCTGTGTGTTTCAGGTCGCACGGTCCGTTTATCAAGTATGAAATTTCTGTGCAAGTTTGAAATATAATGTATTAGATAAATTTAGCCCTTCATGGGCGAGTGAGAGATGTTGGTTATGCGGTTTGGCATTGGTTCGCCCATGAGGGATGAACCTGGTTTATTTATCTAGAGGTGTAGTTTGGCATTGGTTCGCTCATCAGGAATAAACCTAATCTATTTATCTAAGGGTGTTACTTATTGATAATCGTAAGGTAACCACTAAGTAACCTCTCCTATCTAGTATAAATATGGACTTCCCTCTCCATAATGATAACAAGTTATTCATATAAGTGAATATAGTCCTTTCTCTCAAATACTCTACATTAAACTTGCTACGATCTGTAAAGACGTTCGTGTCGTGAAACATCGCTTTGGTTCTAGTAATCGAAGTGGTCTTGAAGCAATTGATTCAGGAACAAGGAAACAGAATATCACAAAATATCATTGGGGTGAGGCAGTCAAATTCATTGTGTACTTAATGAATCGAACACCATCCACTGCAATTGACTTTCAGTCTCCTCAACAGAAAATGAAATCTCTTCTCTTAGTTCTTCACCTTCCAAATATGGAGCCTCGGGTATTTGGTTGTACGATATATGTCCACGTCCTTAAAGTTTTGCGAAGCAAACTAGATCCGTGTACAAAACAGTGTGTGTTTGTAGGTTACTCGGAGTTTCAGAAAGGATATCGGTGCATCAGTGCTGTGATCCTCATCATCGAAAGCTGCATGTGACCTTGGATGCATCATTTTGAGAATTCGAACCCTACTATTCAGGGGGAGTTCTCGATTCTTCTCTTTAGGGGGAAAGTAACAATGAAGAGAATGAAGATATATTCGAATTAGAGGAAATGAGACCAAGTTGGGATGATAACCTGGAAGTCTGCACAGACCGAAATGATCTCAGTAACGACCCCCCTGTGTCTCTGGAATTACCAACGCCTATACCATTAATCGAAGAATCAACTGAGAATGTCTCTCCTCAGTCCCCTTAGGTAAACCTAAATCCTATCTTTAATGAGATAAATGAAATTCTTGTCTTAAAAAATAATATGACCAATAGATACCCACAACGACTAAACTGGGGAGTCCCAAAGAAACAGTATGAACCTGATCTAAAACACAAAACTAAATATCCCATCAGCAACTATATCTCTACCTATAGATTATCGGAATCATATGCATTTACTGTTAATCAATTATCCAATGTGTCTATTCCTAGTAATAAACAGGATGCATTAATAGACCCGAAATGGACTAAGGCGATGAATGAGATAATGGAGGCACTATAGAAAAATAATACTTGAGAGCTATGTCAGCTACCAAAAGAGAAGAAGAAAGTTGGATGTAAATGGGTGTTCATAGTGAAATTGGAAGCAGATGGGAGTATTGATAGATACAAAGTAAGGCTAGTAGTGAACGGATATACGCAGAAGTATAGAGTGGATTACCATGAAACTTTTGCCCTAGTTGCAAAAATAAACACCATCCGGATTCTCATATCTATAGCAGTGAATCGAGACTAGGCCTGACAACAATTCGATGTCAAGAATACCTTCTTGAATGAAGATCTTGAAGAAGAAGTTTACATGAAATTTCCACCCGGAGTGAAAACCAGGTGCTCAGGTGAAACAAAAGTATGCAAATTAAAAAAAGGTATTATATGGTCTAAAGCAGTCACCCCAAGCATGGTTCAGAAGATTCTCATCCACGATGAAGGAACTTGGCTATAAGCAAAGTAATTCAGATCATATTTTGTCTATAAAGCACAAAGGAGGTAAGGTAACGACACTAATAGTATATGTGGATGATATGATCTTAACAAGAGATGATCCAGAAGAAAGAAAGACTCTACAATAATTTCTGACATCGAAATTCGAAATGAGAGACCTCAGACAACTGAAGTATTTCTTAGGGATTGAGGTATAAAGGTCCAAAACGGGGATATGTCTATCACAACAAAAATATGTGTTAGATTTATGGACAAAAACCGGAATGCTTACATGCAAACCGGTAGATACACCTATGGAAATGAATCACAAACTAGGACAAACAGAAGATCAGAAGACAACAAACAAAGGATGTTATCAATGGCTAGTTGGAAAACTAATATACCTATAACATACTCAGCCAGATATCGCCTATGCAGTAAGTGTGGTAAGTCAGTTCATGCATTCACCAGGAGAAGAACATATGGAAGTTGTGTATCGAATCTTAAGATATCTGAAAAGTGCACCAGGAAGAGGACTTCTATTTTCTAAGAAGGAGATCCAAGATATTAAAAGATATGCAGACTCAGATTGGGCAGGGAATCAGATTGATAGAAGATCAACATCAGGATATTTTATATTCGTAGAAGGTAACCTTGTCACTTGGAGAAGTAAGAAGCAAAAAGTGGTCGCAAGGTCAAGTGCAGAAGCAGAATATCGAGGTATGGCTCATAGTGTGTGTGAATTACTATGGGTTAAACAAGTATTACAAGACTCGAGAATTGACTATGGAACATCTATGGATCTACACTGTGACAATAAGGTAGCTATCAAAATTGCTCATAATCCGGTTCAACATGATCATACCAAGCATGTTGAAGTCGACAAACACTTCATTAAATCGAAAAATTATACAACTTCCATTTGTTTGGTCTGAAAATCAGCTGATCGATATTCTCACAAAGATAGTTCCGGAAGAGCCTTCTATGATGCAATTGACAAGTTGAGCATGATAAATATCTACGCTCCAACTTGAGGGGGAGTGTTAAAATGTAAAATGTGGCCGTTAATTTTTCGACATGAAAGTTGTGTAAAGTAGGGATAAAATAGGTTTGTATTTAACTATTTTGATATTGTAGTTTGTCTATAAGTTGAACTTGCAATGTAAGAGTAAATTAGACTGAAATATACTGAAATTATTAGTATTTTGAATTCTAACAGTGCCCATGTCCACATTCAAAAAGCACCTGCATGTTTGGCACTAATTATAAAAGCACTTCAATAATATTTAGCTTTTATTTTCTGGGATTTCTCCTCTCTCTTAATGAAATTTGGAGAATACCTAATCATCCCTCTTTTTAACACCAAGAAAAGGTCAACCTTGTGAATTTCTAAATTCATCACAACTTCAAGAACTCATTTATTAATCTCGTCGATTGAATCTTCAACGAAGCATACCAATACTGTATGAAAGTGTCAGAAATATATTGACTATCCAAGCTGATCATCCATGATTTCCCAGAAGCTTGAAAAACAACGATTAATTCCATATCAGTGCTGTAGTCATAAAATGGTGAAATATAATAATAAATTAAAAACTGCTGTTAATTAATTCATATTTATAGACAAAATGGTTTCTCGAGAGAAACACAGAACAGCCATCAGTTAAAACTCAGTACTCACAAGAGAAAAAAAGAAGAAGAAGAGAGAAACTGCAAATGAACTAGGCCATGGACATGTTACAAAGTCGACTAGGCGTTGGCCGGAAGTTAAACCACCGAAGGGTTAACCTCCGATTTGGTGGCGCTAATGCCCTAGTTAATAACTCTTTATTTGCCTGATGTCTTCTCAACTTGCCACTGCGCACCATGTAGCCATGCTTGCTACACCTGACCGACCCCGGACGATTTGAGCACGCACAAGTTGAGCGTGGCCGAGGAGGAATCGATGCACCCTGATGATTATTTCTTCTAGCCCTGTTGCCCTCACCAAGTGCCTGTCTGGCTGGAAGCTGTAACCTTCCCCTGGCCTCTTTCTGAGACATGGGTTCCATTTTCTGAGCCGAGAGAGAGAGAGAGAGAGAGAGAGAGAGGTATGATTTTGAGCTGGCTATGGAGAAAATTGCGTTGACACAGCTGGTTCTGCAAATGTTAAAAGCTTTTTATACAGAATTGCAATGGTGCGTGATGTATTGACAAGGCTTGTTCTTGAAGACTTTCTCATGATTCCGTGTGGTTGGCATATTAAACACTTGGGTGGTGTGTCATTCGAGGCTTGCTGGATTCAAGCCTTTGTTTTTGACTTTCAAATGTTGGACTACTCGGAAAATTAATGGCTTCTTTGACGAGCACTATAAAGCACCTACTCCAACTCCAACTAATATTTTGAACAGAACCTTCTTCTTCTTCTTCTGTAATTTTTTTTTTATTTATTCCCTTTGCCAATTCAGTTTTAAGAGAATTTAATATATATATATCGACCAATAAATTCAAGGAAAGTTATGGAATTACATTTGCTTGTTTTTTCTATGTATAGGATATATTTGTAATTGTATTTCAAAAACGTTTAGAAAATAGATGAATATTTTATTTTTATTGTTATTTTAAATTAAAATTAAAATTAAAATTTTTAAGTATTTTTAGATTATTTTTATATGCTGATATCAATACTAATTTTTAAAAAATAAAATCATATTATTTTGATATATTTTTAAATAAAAATTATTTTCAAAAACAATCTCAACCACACTTCTAATTAGATATATAATCATTGGGGTGTTTGATATAAATGATAATTAATTTATTTTATTTTATTTCTAGTAAAAGTTAATTTAAATGTTTCTTGATATTAAAAAAATGCTTATTTTTTCATTATAATAAAAAAAACCTTACTAGAAATAAATCAATCTTATTAAAAAAAAAAAAGGTGACCTAGTCAAAGCCCAAGAAATGCTCGTGCTATTTTCATAGAACAATTCAACTTATCGAATCCTAGCCAAACCCACTGCCAGCTATATTCAACCCAAATCCTCAATTAATTAATTAATTAATTAATTATATGATGATGATGATGATGCTTGACAAATATGTTTAATTAACTTAATCTTTTTGCCTAATTTCTCTGTGGGGGCAAGGCTAAATGCTCAACTATGAGCAAGCTAGGATTATGGGGCAGCTTGGCCCTTGTCAACTACAAATCATCAATGGTCCACTCCATGGTACTTTTCTTCAGCCCGAAACCTTCTGTCAATTTGTGGGGGTGTAGATGGGTTACATTTCAAAAGTATTTAAAAAATAAATTTTAAAAAATAAAAAATATTATTTTAATATATTTTTAAATAAAAAAATACATTTAAAAACAAAATCAAAAACAGATGTGAAAGCCTGTTCTCAGATCTTGAAGCTCAATCGTGGGCCTGAAAATGGTATATAATATTAGCTGGCTAGCCGTGGCCTCATCAATGTGAACCCCAATCCTTTCTTTCTGGCACCTTCATTTATGAAAATGAAACAGCATTCCTCATCACTGCTATTAATTTTCAACAACAAGACCAGTCTGATCAAAGGAAGAAAAAAGGACCGTCCCCTCTTTTCTTTTTTATAAGTACTTGATAATTAACCACTCAACTTATTAATATTTTATGCTCTTAATTAAAGCATCGATCATAGGAGAGCCGCCTGTATATATGATTTTCAAGTGTTTGGGAAACATAAAAAAAGTAGTGTTTTTGAAAACTATTTTATTTATATTTTTATATCATTTTAATATATGGATATGAAAATTAATTTTTAAACAAAAAATATTTTAAAAAGCAACATCAATCATATTTCCAAAACACAACTTATACAATCATTTTTTTATACGAGGAAACCTCACCTTCTAAAAAACACACTTTATAGGCGCAGGTGAGCAAGTAAAATCTTGACTATTCCAGGCTCGTATAAAAAGTATTCAAGACCTACTATATAGATTGCAAGCAAGCCCTCTGCATCATGACAAAACTCTTAAGAGCTTATGCAATCATCATGTAAGCATGCATTTAAATTATATATATATATATATATATATATATATATATATATATATATATATATATATATATCGTGAGGCTAATTATAACTATTATTCTAGAAAATGTATTTTGTAGGTTTAAGTGAACGAGTAAAACTCGATTGTCTTAAGTTCTTACAAGAATGCACGCCCTGACTCGAACTCGAAATCTGCTATATAAATTATAAGTTCTTTATCATCACGTCACATCATTTGAAACTTGTGGGATCATTATGTAAGCATGCATCTAATTTATTTATTTTTATCGTGGAAGCTAGTTGCAACTACTATTCATCTCGAAATCATATTTGCAAAACTTTCAAGGAGATTAGAGAGCATAATTCTAAAACGAGACCGGGATCAGACGATAATGCCAAATCTCATCGAAATATCAATTTACATTCCAAAATTAAGCAGTAATGTTTTTTTCACAATTTTTCAAAGTTGTTTTGTACTCTTTCCTTGGAAAGGAATGCAATTAGAGGAGATAATAATTTTGAGTGGTTCTGAGATGACGATTCCTTTCGATGATAGCGAGAGGTTCTCACAGTGATCAGCAAGATGAAAGCCATTTGTAAGGTAGCCTCTTGCTGTCAATACTTGTGTGACCTTTGCCTCTGGTCCATGGAATATACTCAGCGAGCTATGTCTAATCATTCATCACTTGGCCGATGAAATCAAGAAAAGGACACCCACCCCCTCAAGCTAGCTAGCTAGCATCTTTTGAAGATTACATCAATGATTTACAATATATTTAATTGATCTTCAGAATAAATGAAAATCAATGCTCTCTCCATAAGCATATATCATAAATTAAGCTCTGTCCTCCATAGCTTTCCATACAAATGAAAGTTTGAAGGAAGATTTTTATTCGGAACTAATATAAAATCATTTTTAATTAATAATTTTAAAATGACTTTAACTCTATTTAGCATTGTGTTTCAAAAATATTTTTATTAGAAAATCACAACCATACTCCAAAACAGATATTTTCTGGATTGTAAAGTCAGCAGTAAGACATACCTTAGTCCTTAAGTTATATCCATTTTTGATAATTTTTCAACCAAGAAGAGGTTAGTAAACTTCATTTTCGACTTCTCTATTTTTTTTCCTTATTATCATCATGCGACAACCATGTGTGTCAATTTAGTATATTAAACATCTGTGGATGATACATCACCACCACTGTATTGCTCTGTGTCATCTACAATTTTTGTTATGTATTAATCAGTTTCTATTGCAGTAGTCATTAAATAAGCAGGTAGAGGAACTCCGGCCAGGACCATAGAGTTAGACAAGAACGATAAAAACAAGCCAGTAATAGTAATTATGATTGGTCCATTCCAATCGTATTAATTAGCCCGTTTGATTTACACAAAATTTCGAACTATTTTCTTGCAAAATGTTGTACCTTGAAGAAAAAAACAGAAGGAAAATCAAGAACAAATCAAATTTCTGAAGAAATATGTTGTTCCAGATTTGATACAAACCTAAAAAGTATAACCCATAAGAGAATTATACTAGCTAGTGCCATAATCACAATTCACGCATGCTTTTGCTACAGATTCTTCTCAAACATGAATATGGTTGGAGAAGATAAAGTAGCCAAAAGAACGAAGAGCTTTTACCTTCTAGGGTTTATGCATTCACCAAAAAAAATTATGCAAAAGATCAGCCAATCATCATCGACCAGTAAAAGGAAGTACTCATCCGACAATCGTAATTATCAAATGACCGAGATGAACACAAATATACAACGAAGGCAAACCATAACCAGTAATTTATACTTTTGGAATAATTGAGCAACTTTTAATAAAGTATAAACTGTTGTACATACAATTTTAATCTTATCATCAGCAAATTTATTTCTCTATGATATCAGGATCCCACCTCCTAGTTTTCTTATTTGCTTCCTTAATAACAATATAATAAAAGCAAACATTTACAGACTATATATATATGAGACTATATATATAGATATCTCCACCTATATGATTTTTATCTATGGCCTCGCTTCAAATTGGCAGCTACATGTTTCAATTGGAGAAACTGGAGGCCATTGAATGACTCTCTAATCTCTTTCTAACAATCAAAATCTCAATGTACCCAGAGAAAAGCTGATATAACTACTAACCAATCCAAGACCGTCTATATAAACAAGTATATAACCTGATCACCGTTTGATCAGTGCTTCATCGTATTATCCACTGGGAATGGATTCATAGGTCTAAATATAATATATGCATAGAGAGACCAGTGAATTAAGATTAGTTTAAGAGTACCAGTTCATGTCTGGAATTTGATATGGTGGCCTAAAAATCCCATCTCCCATAGACCCCAGCATTGTTTGCTGGTGCAACTGAGATGTCTGTGGAAGTTGACTGAGCAGAGTAACTATGGAACTATTCCCATCAGTCCTCACAACACTTTCATCTCCATTGATATCCCCTTGAAATCTCTTACTCGATGAAGGGAAGGCCATGTCCTCGTCCATCCAATACAGTGATGGGAGTGTTCTTTTGAGTGGAAGCATATGCAGGTGATCTGGCTTGGATACTGGAGAAGCTACGCGAGACATAGAGCTGCTGCTTCTGAAGATGCCATCGTTGCTGCTTATGATTCCTTCGAATAAATTATGGTCTTTGTCAAGCAATGTCCCATAATTTGTGCCTTTAGCTGGATGATTTGTTCCATTCTGATGGCTACCAACCAGAATCGAAGGCGGTATTGATCCAAGCATATCATCCATAGAATCATCTTTATCGTGATCTATTGGTCTCTGTGTGTTGTTTTTCTTGTATATTCGACATAACACCCAATCATCAAGCTACAAGGGAAGGTAAGAAAAAAACAGTAATCGCCATTAGTCTTACCGTGTTTGCGAAAAGACAAAACATATGCAATCAAAAACTTTGTAGAAAGTGATCACTAATTACCCTCAAAGAGTTTTTCTTGATTCCCAAGTCACATCCTGGCGGTTTGTTTCTTAATTTGTTATCAGTCAACCTGTATTCATGCATGATCCAATTGGTTTTGATCCCTTTAGGAGGCTTACCACCATAGAAGACTAGAGCTTTTTTTACCCCGACTTTCTGTGTACCCCCTAAAGTTAATATTGGCTTATCAGTTCCTGTAGCCTTCCAATACCCTGAAGTTGCTGCTCTGTTTGGCCTAGCTCCATTCGGGTACTTCCGGTCCCTCGGACTAAAAAAGTACCATTCTTGCTCACCAAACGTGGCCTTAGCTGAAAAATAGATGAACCCACCATTTATTAGGCCTTTATATATATAGATAGATAGATAATAGTACGCAATATGTAACAAGAATCAGATTATCAAGTTGGAGAATTTGGATGTAACCTGGTAATTCCCATGGATCAAACTTGTAAAGATCAACCTCTGCAATAATTGCCACAGGGAGAGGAGCAGAAGTGGTCTTTTTCTTGAGGTAGTGAACAACCAGCTCTTCATCTGTGGGGTGGAACCGGAACCCCGGTGGAAGGTTTGGTTGTTGAGAGCCGCCGCCTCCGGCACCTCCGGTGGATGAATCAGTGCTTTCCATTAACTGTTAGAGAGGTGAGTTTGAGGAGTCCGGAGATGATTTCGAGGGTTTATTATCAGAGAGCACGCCACAATTTAGAGAGGTAGTTCAAATGTTTCATAGAGGTGGCATGCTCTTTCTTTTATAAGGACAGAAGGGGGAGTGACCACATGCGATGTGTGTTTAGGGCAAGAAATAAAAACCAGGGGACTTTATCTTAACCCCGAATCATGATCTGACACGTGATAGAGTGGAGGGGTTGATTAGTAATTTTGACTGCTCTGATTACCTAATTACCTATGTTGTTCCAGCAAAATTCATGCAATGGTTGACAAACGCATGCACTGGTCAGTGAATCAGAAGAGAGTGATGATGTGGGGGTGATGGGCGGCTGATAATGACGCAAACTGGGAATAGAACCGTGATCGAAAGACACGTGTGATCCCAAAGTCTGGCACAGACCGACACGTAGGAGGACCCCCCCCCCAAAAGTAAAAAAAAAGAAGTTAAAAAAAACAAAATATTGACTTATAAGTTAATTTAGGGCATGCCCTCCCCCCCTTTTAAAGCCAATTTCTTAGACTTGGGGTACTAGCTTATGGGATGCCTTTAGTTTGGCTCACACACATATTTAGGCCCTTTGTTTGATTTTCAGTCTTCAATTAATTCTCCTGCTTTGGTTTTGGTCCAGATTTATGAGCATAGTCAAAACTTAATTAAATCATTTTAATTGGTAAAGGAAGGGTGTAAATTAGCTTGAGGATATTATTTATTTTTATAATGGTATGAGCATGATATACGATTTTTATAAGCCATCCTATCATAATTGAATTTAAATATCATTTTAAAAAAACTTAGATTTAATGATAACCAATCATTCACAAATATATATATATATATATATTTAAAAATTATTTATTTCATATATCACTAATGCTTTTAACACAACCAATCTAATTTCTCAAGACTATAATTAATTGGATGACATAAATTTGTTGGGCAGGAAGTATCACATTTTATAGGGTTCATAAATATTTGTATCAAAATTCACTTCATAACTTTTTTCGAAGGGCGTGGATGGTGTCTCTTACACATGTTTTCAATGTCTATTTATTACAAAGACAATTAAAAAGTGAAAAAAAGGTGTGTTTCTCTCTCTCTTTTTCAGCTCCTGTAAGAACAATACCATGTCTGTAAAAAGTGGAAAGAAGCAGAAAACAATGGATATTTAAATGGTGGAAGATGAGAGGTCTCTGCGGGGCTCCGGTCCTTTGACCAGCAGCTCAGCAATGGACACCAAGAAACGAGTTTTGATACCATAACCCTCGTCGCTGGAAAATGTTGATGGTGGAAACTATGACTCAGTGGGGTCCAATGCTTCTTGATGACAGACCAATGGGACCCATTTCTTATCAGCAGGAGAAACATCAACCCTATCACATCTCCCGTCCTCAGTACAGGGTTTGGATTTAAAATGTTTTTTTTTTGTTAATTTATATTAATATAATTATTAATATGATGACTATAATAATTATTAATTATTATTTTTTTAGGAATAAGAAGAGAAAGAGTGTGTGAAGTTTACTGTGTTCATCACTTTTAATGGGGTCATGGCTTGTATAGCTAGACAATAACTTACCTAACCCCGATATTGGTTCTCCTGTACCTCACTTTAATAATAGATGCTCAATAACTGAATCAACATGGGACCTTAAGTTACATCACATGACTCATGAAATGATCTCGTTTCTATGATGAAGAATATAAAAAAAAAAGGTCATAAACAACATAGCTCGACTAAGATAATATTATTAAATTAATATATTTTATAATTAATCAATTTTTTTTGGATGCAATGAAACCCCGCATCTTGAAAATCTCATTTTGTGTGTCCGGATGAGCGAGTAAAAATCCGATTCTCCCTAGAGTTCTTACAAAGATGCATGCCCTGACTCGAACTCAAGACCTGCTGTGTAGATCACAAACCCCTTGTCATCACGCTATGTCCCTTAGGAACTTATAGTTAATCATTGGTTATATGTGAAATTACTATATTCAAATCACAACACATATTAATCTTGTAAATATTGTTCAATCAATCCAACAAATATACACAATAATAAACATTCATCTCAAATTTTATAATTTGCCAAAAAAATGATTTGAGGTATAAATTGACATTTTAAGAATGATAAGGAAATTTCTAAGCAGTATAGGGAGCATTGGTTGTGTGGAAATAGTGGTGGTGCATGATCTTCACGCGTTACCGCTATTATTAGTGCATGGAGACACACACTACCATAAGTGACACCAAAGAAATGAATAGATTTGGAGTGATTTTTTGTCTTCCTCTTCTTTCTTATGCCAATAGTTAGTCTAAACAAATACCTACAAGAGAATCAATAAAAACAACTCGTTTTCATCTTCTTCTTTTTTCTTATTCATAGATTTGTACAAAAAAAATTTTCCTTTTTTCTAGTTGTTTTAACAATCAATAATGAAAGAAAGGCACAATGAAAAGAGATAGGCCCTTCTAGTAATAATGGAAGAGTCTAGTTGGGTCAATAACAATGTTAGGTTTATTACCTGGTGGTTTTAGATTTATGTGATTTGGTTTGGTTAGATGAGAGGATAGATGAGTCACAATTTGTTTAAGGTTTGGAAGGCTATAAATTGAAACAAAGGGTTGCATGATGGATTAATTATTTAGGAAGAGGTTTTGATTAAGCTACCAATAACAAAGAAAAAAAACATATGGATATCACTTATCCATGTTAGCTAGCCATGAATACAGAGAAAGGCATAATAAAAAATGTAAGAACCCAAAATACCCTCATAAAATAACCAAATATTATAACAAAATAAAAGGAAAAAAGCTAATTACACTATTAAAATTCACAATTTCAATGATGTTATGGGTAAAATGAAATAATGATGGGATTTATGTAATTCTGTTATTATAAACTATAAGTTGGAAAAACTAAATTTGGGTATGTTTTTGATAAAATAAAATTACTTGAAATGTGTTTGTGAGTTAATTATACAAAATACTAAGATAAAATGGTTTATCATCGTAAACATTTCAATGTAAATATTATGGATGTAGATTTTTTAAAATTCTACTCTCATTGTATAATATATCTTACAGTTCAAATTATAAAATTTTAGTCTCTCAATTTTTTACAAATTCAATTTTAATCCAAAACTTTATTTTTATTTTTATTTTTTGGTTTGAGAGATTAAAGAGAAAGTGGTAGGATTTTGGTGGTAGAGAAAAAAATCTTGGTTGACATCGATTTCAAAAACAAAAGGTTCAATTTTGGTATCAATGAGTTCCATTTGATGAGGGGTGTTTTTGTTCACCTTGCGCAAGATGATAGATTGAACTTGAGAAGATTTTTTATTTTAGGTTGATTTTAGTTTTTAGGCATTTTTTGGTGTTATTTGAGGGCATGAGTGAGCTTGTCTAGTTGTATAGGATATTCTGTAGGTTTTATAGGTAAAACAAAAGAAGTTGAAAATGGAACTTTTTGGAAAGAAAAAAATCCTTGATCTACATTTTTGGTGACCTTCTAGTCACCTGAAATCAGATTTGTACATGACTTCTTGTTTGTCCTTTAGTAATAAAAAAAATAGCCATACTTAATTGATCCTAGACTTTTTTTAAATATTTTTTTGCCTTATATTATGAGGCATTCTTTCAATGTAGCCCTACTTAATTGTGTTTTTATTCAATCACTCTTCCATGTATTTTCTTGTTATCATTTTATTAAATGAAATATTATCTCAAAAAAATAAAGTTATTAGATACAATGAATTTTGATTACATATAAATTGATTCTAATAAAAAAGATCATCAAACACAACATGAAAGATGGTCTATGGTGCGAGCTCAAATATCTTGATCTATATCTATATCTCAATTTTTCCATTTTATTTTTTAGCAATTGTTAGTGACTTATTTATTGAGATTGGTGATTCTTGATTTATTTATTTAAATATGTACATAATCTTTTTGTTTATGATTATAACTTTTTTTATGTCACAAAACTCGTTGGAAAAGTTTGCATATTTATATTTTAGATTTATACAAGTTATTTGGCCTTAGCGTTACCACAATCAAAAGCATTTCTCTTTCAAAAAATAAAGTATGCAATAATTATGAGACGTGAGCTAGATAACTAGTATAGATCTATTCTTAAATCTTTTAATAATTTAAACTTTTAAATACTAATAATGTTTTGATAAAATACTTGAACTTAAATAATCAAACGATGAGGAGTTGGAATTCTACAATGCCAATTATTCTAATTAAAATAACAAACTCCATCACAATTTAATGATTGGTCTGTGTAAACCTTTTAAATTGAAGGTATTTCATTTTAGAGAGTTAGAGATAACAATTTCACCCCACCGACTAACTATCCTATTGGGTAAAAATAGTGTGTGTGTGTGTGTCTATATATATATATATATATATATATATATATATATATATATATATATCAAGTACAAACAGTTTATAATAGGTTTGTTGAAAACATGATATAAGGAAATTAAGAAAAAAAATTAAAAGCTAATAATTGAACATTATTATATATATATATACACATATAATTTTAATGATCATCAATGATTTACTACTTAGCATAGATTATTAATATGTTTACTTAATAACACAATTATATATCTTTAATTCTCAGATAGTTATAATTTTTAAATGTAGCTTAGAAAAATAAAATTACTAGTAGAGCATATGAGACAATCAGGATGTGATTTTGTGAGAAGCAATAAAAGATTAAATATATTCTTTAAATAATTTAAAAAATGAAGGTCAAGTCCAATATTAGGTGGATAGGTGACAGGTGAAAAACACATTTCATCTGATTATTGTTGGGTGAGGTTTGGGTGCAAAAAAAAACTTGCATGAGTTGTATATAAATAAAAAAAAACTACCCGTTACGATCCCTATATATATATATATAATTTTATCCATCAACATAATCTGTAATTACGATACATAAATGCCCTTGTTCAGAGATATTTTTGCAGCACTCAAAAAACATATATGCCGCTAAACCTTGCATGCATAGAGCATTGTATGTAGCTCAAAGGATTTTAATATCCCTTCTATTTTTGAAGGAAATTACTGTCAAAATGCTTGCGAATTTTCATAAATTGATATAGCTAGTTGATATATCTGCACTGGTGGAGGTAATACTACCTGCTTTTCATGATAAGATCCTTTTACTT
Organism: Salix suchowensis; assembly: GCA_029030765.1. Taxonomy (NCBI): domain Eukaryota; kingdom Viridiplantae; phylum Streptophyta; class Magnoliopsida; order Malpighiales; family Salicaceae; genus Salix; species Salix suchowensis. The sequence continues at coordinate 3,272,767 of JAPFFH010000004.1, read as the reverse complement.
TAGATTTGATTGAACCTTTTGACAAGCATATCTTTCGATCTTTAGGTCTGGACTCCAACATTTTTCTACGTGTATTAGGGTTCGCTTCAATGTTTTTGGCAGACATCTTTTTCTTTTTTTCCTTCGTGGCTTCATTTTCCATGGGAATATGTCTTTGGATACCAAATTACAAAGCTTAATCTTGAGGCTAGAGGCAAATCTCCTTGATTTCACGCCATAGAAAATGCCCGATTCCCTCCACTTTACCAGGCACTCTCGAACAAGTGACAATCGCATGACCCTTTTAACAAGCGATGGATATCTCACTCATCTGCTGGCATGGCAAGCTTTGCTATCTTTGCTACTCGTTATGGCAGAGTGCAGGAAATTCAGCAAGACTAAAGTTTCATTTTTTTGAGCTCCAAACCACTTGCTAATCAACCTTGACCACCTAAATACACATCAGTTTCACAAAACCAAAATGAGGCCACCAGGGCTTGCGATGCTGGGACGGCAACATGTATAGCAGGAGCATGAACTATATGTCTGGATTGGATCTTTATAAGACAGATCTTAGTTTATCCCACTTCACAGGCCTTACATGGTTTTAGTGACAGCTTTCAATAAGAAAAACTAAAGTAGAGGCCTGTATACTCATAATCTCTGGTCATTTCAATTGATTTCATTTCTCCAAAAGTTGAGTGCTAGCTTTTACACTACATTCTTGCTCGTGGTGATTTTGTCCCCGTTGATTGCTTGTCATTGTACAAATGCTTTCGTGATTGCAATAAAAGCATCAATAGACAAAGAAACTAGTGATGTCAATACAGCTATTGCGATATGTGATACCTGTTAAGGAACCATCTCACCTAAAAGCTTAAATTTGTAAGTGAGGTCCCAGAATATAATTTATATTATTCTCTAACACACTCCCCTCAAGTGAAAAGCTTTTTGGGCTTGAAACTTGCACATATCCACATTACCTTGTGCTTGATTTTTATCAAATATAATAAGGGGTGGTGAGATTCGAACTCGTGACCATTAGGTCAATAAGGCTCTGATACCATGTTAAGGAACCATCTCACCTAAAGAGCTTAAGCTTATAAGTGAGGCCCCAGAATATGATTTATATTATTCTCTAACAATACCTACCCTTTGATTACCTGCTTAAATCCAAATTAAAGAATATCTGGTCTGTATAATTGCACGTTGTTCTCGAGGCTTCAAATCGCAAAAAGAGAGCTAATCTTAGTAGACAGGCGAGCATATTACAGGGATATTCTAAGGGAAGAAAAGCCTATCTAGTGCATGAATCTTGCCTGGAATTTGAATCGTATCTTACGATATATATTTGACTATTTGTAAACAGGTTCATTTAATCTAACTTTTTGCTAATAAAATACGTACGTGTTGAATTTTGATTTTGATTATTCCCAACAAGGTACACACATATATGCTTATAATATCTTTATCTTTTGGTGTTATTCCGATGATTGATAGAAACATGTTATGGCGAGCGATTGAGTGGCAGAGACTGAACTCAGCTACCAGCCACATGCAATGTACTGAGTCGTTTATGTGTACACAGATCACAATCTTGAAAACCCAGTCGCAGGAAAAAAGTTTGGGATCAAAATGGGAAGTCTGTTTCTGTGATCTTGGAAGGGAAGGATAGAACGTGTGCACGTGTAAGGGTTGTGATCAAATGTCAAAATAGTTCATATCTTTGGTTGGCTGAAGCTTTTGAAGTTTTCTCCGTTTGGTATATATCGCAAAACACGAGAAGTAAATGAACAGGCAAGACTTTCCTCCTCCATGGATCAGACTTGCCAGAATTAGAAACAGATTCCTGAATTTCGTCAAAATCCAGTGCAGATGAAGAGAATTATACGTCCTGCATTTGTTTTGCATTTGGAACGCTCACATTCTCCGCAAGTCTCACATCTGGATTCTACAACACACATAAAATTCAACAGATAAGGAGAACAAAACGACCCACTTTGGTTTAATAATTAAGAACGTATGTTTGTAATTGATAAGCAACAAGAATAATAAAGATGTTTTTATGGTTTTGAACTATTTCAGGTTTTTTAACTTGATGAATTAGTTTACTGAGATTAGGGTGTTTGTTAAGTTCTTTAAGTGCAATTAGGTTAAAGTTTTGATCTTTGAATTATTATTTTTTCAAGTTTTGTTTTTAATTTTTGATATGTACTATAAAAAAATAATTAACATGAAATTTAAATTATTGCTCACTTTTATCATGGTTCTTAAATAATAATACTATGAGTTTTTAGGAGAATGATAACAATTGTTTTTTGAATTATTATGTAGCTAACATTGCCACAAAAAAAAAACAATTTCATGAATATTTAGTACAAAATAAATTTTCTCTTCTTAAATTTTGTAATAGAATTTTGACATGATTCTATCATATTTGTTTTTTTTTTTATGTAATCATATATAATATATTTAAATATTATTTTGATTATTTGTAAAAAAAATAATTGAAAGAAAATTACAATGAGGGGTGAGATTGAAAAGAAATATTTAGAAAAAAAAGGTTAAAATTTGCTAATTGGAAAGCCAAAGATTGAATTGGAAACAAATGAGATTTGAGGAAATATGTTTAATGCAATTAGAGGTTAAATTGAGAATAAATTTTGAGACAGGAGTTGAAATTGGCTAAATATAATAAAATAAAAATCCAAATGACCAAATTAAAAAAAAATGATATTAAAGTACTATGTTAATGCAATAAGGGACAAAATTGATAAGAGCTTCCAAACTGGAAAAACATGGTAGTCTAGAAGGATTTAATTTTGTTATACATATCAGAAGTTGATATGGAAGAATTATAATGAGCACGTGATGCCTAGCATGTCATGTGACACTCATATTCTGGCGTGCAAAACCAAAACTAGCATTTTCTAGGTTTCGTTACCACACACACCGATGACTCTATGTTGTTTGTTTCACATTCGAAATGGATGGTAAATTTTTTTAATTATATCATTTTTTGTTTATATTTTTTTTCATAATATTTATAACTAACAACATGTTTTTCTTATAGGCTATTAGTCTTGGATATGAAGTAGATATTGCTAAAAACGCGTGCAACAACAGTTTGTGAATAGTCGTACTCATCAATTCAGGGTATGTTGATATTCTTCTATTTCTTTTTCTTAAATTATTATTTCATTGGATTTTTCTAACGTTGTTTATATTTTTTTCATTCTAGAGAACATGTAATACACAGTTGAAGGAGAAATACTAGGACGATCCTTCAATCCATCCAAACTTCAATGTGGATATGTGGTTAGAGGCTTGATCATTCGGTGGCCTCATAGAAATCCAAACTCTGGAGTTACAAGCTGTTTTTGTCGAGAAATTGTGTGATGAGACAATCAAACTAATGATGAGATGACTGGGCTTCATGTTGAGATGGTCGAGCTGTGCCAAATGGTTATGCAGATGAATCATATTAGGGTGATCCATGTGCTCCTCCTTTTACATCTTGCGATCTTGACCAACCTCTTCCTCCTCCTTCAGTGTCGTCTTTGTTTTAAATTTATTATATTTGAATTTTCAGTGTCGTCTTTGTTTTAAATTTATTATATTTGAATTCTGAATGTTAAAAATTCAATAATTTGTAACAAATATTCGGGTTTTAATTTAATTTTAAATATATTTGATTTTTAATTTATTTTTATCTATTACCGATGATTATACTAGTAAAATGATATCACATAAAAAAAATTATCAGCAAGGGTTTTATAATCAAAAGGTTTTTGTGTGTGTGCTTCTCTGGTAAAGAATTACCACTAATATATATCTCAAAAAAAAAAAATAGCTCCAGAATCTAGCACCGTGCATATATTTGTTAACAAATGCTATCGCCATGTAGCATAGTAGTAGGGCATCATTAAAGATAGCCCCTAAACCCCGATGTCAATTAAGATATCCCTTTTCAAATTTATTTTTTCACACAAATTGAATTTGGTCTTTCAAAATTTTTAATCTTTCAATTGAACATGAATTAAGCTTTAAACTTGATCTTTTATTAATTAAACCCTTAATAAAATTAATTTGAACAATTTAAAGTATAATTAGGTCTTTGTATTTAATGAAATCATTCATTTGAACCCTAAATTAATTCTTAAACATAATTACACTTTAAATTATCACACGATTAAATCAAATTAGCCAATAAAAAAAATAATTATATCTTTTGACTTAATTTTTATGCAGATTTATCCAATAATAAATTATTTTAGCCTTGAATCTACATTTCCTTTCATCTTTTGACACAATAGAGGTACGATCGGGGTCTCAAATCCATTCAAAATTTTCAACTTGAATTTTCTACTAATACTAGCCCTTTTTTTATTTTATTTTGAGAAAGATTTTAGAGAATAATCCAGAAATGAATGATGACAGGTGAGCTTTACGCAACCAGCTTGACAACAAGAAAATAAAAGCCCTAATTCTCATGTTCGAATCAATCTTTTACTAGTCATGAAAATATATTTCCCTTTCACAATGGAAAGATAACGCATTAACAACGAAATTTATCAAATGACTGGTAGAGCTTAACGTAGCTAAAGAAACAAGTGTTGGTGGAATTTTTTTGCTTTGCCTTCGCATGGGATCTGTGAGATGATGTGCTTTCTAGCCAGGATTACTTTCTGAAATACAATCTGTTTTCCCTAGCTGGTTTTGTAATTCATAGTGTTGCACAAACAGTCGTTGCCATTTTCATAATCAAGGACTAAAATTGGCTTGAACCACACAGATAAAGAGATGAAAGAGACGCATCAAGTACATTGAACCGACCAGAAAAGCTATCACATATCTTGCAGCATCCCAATACTTCACTTCACACCACCTTGGATGTGAGTTTAGGGTTTGGTGGTGATATGAGATAAATTCCAAAGGCCATTGTCGTCAAAATTGTTTCTTAGAAGGCATAAGATGTGGTCCCTTTTTTTCTATAAGATTGAGATAACCCATTGAAAGAAAAACAAATACAAAGTTTAATTTACAACAAACTCAATATTAAATAAAAAAATCAATTAAAAAAGACAAACTCAAGTTAAGTTGGGCTAACATGTGAAACTCACACCCAAGTCATTAGAGTATAATAATTTCATAAACAAATAAATAAAAAAAATAGTGAAGCTCCATTTCCAACAAATTTAGTGTTGAAGGATGAAATAATAATAAAAAAAAAGTTAATTTCATGAGCCTAGATTTCTGATTTTAGACTCTAAAAAACTGGTTTTAAAGTCATTTTAACCAAAAAAAAACATTTCATCAACACCTTTGTTATAACCTGGTTTTGAACCCTTTTATTTTTTTATTTTTTAGGGGTTTATATTTGAAATTAAAATATTAAGGGGTAAATTTAATCAAGAGATTGTTCTATTAACTTGTGGAAAAATAAAGACTATAATGTGTTTTTACCATTCTCTTTGAATCATTAATTTAAAAAAGATCATTATGATGATTTTAGTTATTCATCTTTATCTTTAAATTTTGAATTCTAATCAAATGTAAAATTCAAAAAGAGAATGAGTTTTTTGCAACTTTGTTTTCTATATGCTATGAGACTCTTGCATTATAATTGCAAAATCTAGTGCATCGAAAAGAAGAGGAATTAAGAAAAATATTTAGAGATACTAAAAGGGAAAGAAAAAGAGAGAGAGAGAGAGAGAGAGAGAGAGAGAGAGAGAGAGAGAGAAGGAAGGAAGGAAAGAAGCTCATCAAATTAAACGTCACAGTTTCTCCCACTCCATCTCCAGGCACAGCACCAAGTAAGTTATTCTTAGCTTGTTGCATAAAGTTAGCTGACATTTGCTAATTTAATTGCTTTGACACTATTCACATTGCTTCCCCATTTTATTTTATTTCTCTCCATTCTAATCATAAACCAGTTTGGTCACTGCTGACGAAGCTGGGGAATGCTTGCAAAACGCCTTACGCTCTGGGAAGGCCTGGGCAAACACCAGGCCAGCATGAATTAATCCACGCTGGGAAGGCTTGGCAAAGCCTAAAGCATTCGTCAATTAATCCATACAATATCTGACAATCACAGATATATTCTGTTATCTATTATGACTGACAGAATTGAATAAGCTTCGATACCCTTATTAGCCTCATCAGAGGTGTTTAAATACAAGAGAATGCACAATATAGTTGAGATAAGTATGCTAGCTATCCTGAGATTACAATTTTGAATTTGAACTTTGAATTTAAATAGGAGTCCTGATAGGATTCTAATATCCCCCCTCAAGATGGAGGTCGTGACCGAACTCCAATCTTGGATTTTAATTCCATAAACCGTGTGCGTGGCAGAGGCTTTGTAAGAGCATCTGCCAGTTGATCCGTGGAAGAAACATGAGTTACCCGAAGAGTGCCACGCTGGACTTGATCTCTGATAAAATGAAAGTCGATTGCTACATGTTTCATGCGTGAATGGAAGACTGGATTTGAGCACAGTTGTGTTGTGCCAACATTGTCACAATATATGACTGGGCAGCCATGTGAGACGCCAAGATCCTTTAGTAAATAGGTGAGCCAATTGAGTTCAGCAGCGGTATTAGCGACCGCTCTATACTCTGCTTCAGTTGAGGATCTAGCCACTGAGTTCTGTTTCTTTGAGCTCCAGGACACCGGATTGCGACCAAGATAGACCATGTATGCACTTGTGGAAGTGAAATCATCCTTGTCACCACCCCAGTCAGCATCAGAGTATGCATTGATATTTATATCAGGAAGGGCTTGATTCGAAAATGCATGCACTTGAAGAGGTGATTGTCGATAAAGCTGTAGACCTTCATTCGGTGTTCCACAGAGATAGCGAAGAAGTCGCTTGACAAAAATCCAGTGCTCTGTGGTGGGAGAATGCATGTATTGAGATAGTTTGTTCACGGCGAAAGCAATGTCTGGGCGTGTTAGCAGTAGATATTGAAGACTCCCTACTACTGTGCGATATTCTGTTGGATTTTCCAGCGGTGTGCCAGCCTTTAGTTGCAGTGAAGGTGAGGTTGGAAGTGGGGTAATAACTGGTCGTGATGCTGTCATGTTGGTCCTTGCTAACAAATCCATAATGTATCTTCTTTGGGAGAGTAAAATGCCGTGACAATTAGGTATTACTTCCACACCAAGAAAGTAGGATAACTGGCCAAGATCCTTGAGAGAGAATCGTTGAGCTAGACTATCAACAAATGACTAAACAAATTGAGGGTCACTGCCTGTAACAATCAAATCGTCAACATATACCAGCATATAAATAACATGTTGAGAATGGTTCAGTATGAATAACGAAGTATCAGCATGTGAGTTGTTGAAACCACTGGCCAGCAAAAATGTACGCAGTTCTTGATACCAGGCCCTTGGTGCTTGCTTGAGGCCATAAATGGCCTTGCGTAATTTGCAGATAAATGATGGGTGGTCTTGATCAATGAAGCCAGGGGGCTGTTGCATGAACACTGTCTCGGAGAGATTTCCCTGTAGGAAAGCATTATTAATGTCCAGTTGTTGTAATGGCCAGCCGTGAGAGATGGCTAGGCTTAGAACAACTCTGATTGTTGTTGGCTTTACTACCGGGGAGAAGGTGTCAAGGTAATCAACCCCAGGCTGTTGATGAAAGCCTTTTGCCACTAACCTGGCTTTGAACCTTTGAACCGAGCCATCTGAGTTCCTTTTAACTCTGAAAATCCACTTGCACCCCACAATATTCTCTCGTCCAGTAGGTTGCACTAGCTCCCATGTTCCATTTTTCACCAATGCATCACATTCATCTGCCATAGCCTTACGCCACCTTGGATCAGTGAGGGCTTGTTTTACTGTGGTGGGTTCATAGGCAGACGACTGTGTGAGATGCGTGTGGAGGCTCAATTTTTGAATTGGCTTGTGAATATTGTTTCTGGCCCTGGTGATCATGGAATGTGTGGAATTGTGGTTGACTGTGGTGAGGGGTTGTGCATGGGTTTGTATTTGTGTGACAGGTTGTGGGTTCTGCTGTGATGTTGGGTTGGAAGGTGAAGATGGAAGTGAGAGGGGTGTCGGGGAAGGCTGTGGAATTGGTGGGGTGTGTGTCGTTTGGGGTACTGGGGAAGGGAGTGAGGAGATGACGTGTAGTTGAGGTGGTGTCCATGTGTCACCTGCTTGTGGTGGACTACACGTCGTCTGTTGGGTAAGGGATTTAAAGGGGAAGGATGTCTCGATGAACCTTACATGGCGAGAGACATGAATCTTGTTGGTGGAGGGATCGAAACAGTAGTAAGCACTCTGTGTGAGTGAATACCCAATGAAAACACAAGGCTTTGACCTGGATTCAAGCTTGTGGGTAGTGTAGGGGCGTAACCAAGGGTAGCAGAGGCAGCCGAAGATCTTCAATTTGGAGTAATTTGGTGATGTGTGGAAGAGCTTCTGGAATGGGGAGAGAAATTGAAGTGTGGGCGTCGGCATACGATTTATCAAGTACACCGCCGTAGCAAATGCATAGGGCCAGTATTTGAGAGGGATTGATGCATGTGACAGTAATGCCGTGCCAGTCTCGACGATGTGAAGGTGTTTTCTCTCTGATAACCCATTGTGTTCTGGGGTATGTGGTGGTGTGGTGAGGTGAGTGATTCCTGCATCAGAGAGCAAACTTGTTAGTGCAATATACTCTCCACCGTTATCGGAGTAGAGAGTTTTGATTGTGGTCTGAAAGTGGTTCTCGGTGAGTGCTTTGAATTTGGTGAACACTGGTTTAACTTCGGATTTATGTGTGAGGGGGTAGAACCACACATATCTAGTGTAGTGATCAACGAAAATCACGTAGTAACGACAGCCATTTGTGGACAGAATTGGTGATGTCCAGACATCGGAGAAGATGATTTGAAGTGGGTGAGTGGAGACAATGGAGGATGTAGAAAATGAAAGCTTGTGACTTTTATTGCTCAGACATGCATTACAATGGAAATTGGAAGAAACTGATGAAGGAAGAGACAATTTATTCTGAGAAATTATTTGACGGAGAATTTGTGGAGAGGGATGCCCGAGACGATGATGCCAGTGAAAGGAAATGGTTTTGATGGTGGAAAGAGCAAGCAGTGGAGAGGAGGATGGCCACTCATAAATTCCATTGTTAGCATAGCTTTTCAGCAGGATCTCTCCCGTGCGCAGTCTCTTCACCAAAAAATAATCGTGTAAGAATTCAATTGAAACTGCATTTTGTTTGCAAAATTTAGAGATAGAAATGAGATTCTTTTCCATTGCAGGGACACAAAGAACATGATCTAATTGAAATTGATGAAGAGGAGTGGGAAGGGAAGTGGAACCAGTGTGGGAAACCGAGAGTGTAGATCCATCTCCAATCATGATGTCTTCTGTTCCTGTGTATGGAGAGTGAAGAGATAGGTTATCTAAATCAGTTGTCACATGGTGGGAAGCCCCACTGTCTAGTAGCCACGGCTGTGTGTTGTTGCTGGTTGTTGCAACATTTGCTTGGGGAGTCCATGAATTTGGGGGTGGAAATGATGGTGGAGCAGTGTTATGGTGGATGGGGATGAGACGATAGGATGGACATTTCTTGGCAGTGTGGCCTTGAATACGACAAATTTGGCAGTGACCTAGGTAGGGTCTGGGTGGTGGACGGGGACTTGTGGTGTTGGGTGGTCTGTTTATCATGGCAGACTGGTTTTATGATGGGCGTTGATAATGGGGGGTTTGATGGTTGGTTGGGCGCCATGGACGATTGGTGTTACGGTAGGTTAAATGAGCAGAGGCTGGAAAAGATGGTGGATCAGGGGTGGGTGATTGCAGTGAGGCCTCAAAGTTGAGGAGCTTCTCATGTAGGTCTTCAAATGTGATTGAAGAATCTCTGGCTTGAACTGTGCGAACCAGTTCGCTGTAACTTGTGGGGAGACCATCAAGGATTTTATCCGTGATGTCTTCCTCATCCATGGGTGCACCTAGCAGTGCAAGATCATCGGCTTTTGACTTTACGAATTGCATAAATTCAGATACGCTGAGGGAACCTTTGGTGGTGTTTTTGAGCAACATTTTGATTTGTTTGACTCTGCCTCGAGAAGGCTTGGCATAAGTGTCTGCCAGAATGGTCCAGGCTTGTTGGGATGTCTTGGCTTGGGCTATGAAAGGAATCAGAGATGGTGAGACAGAGCCAATGATGGCATTGAGGATCAATTGATCCTGACGGGTCCAGAATGAATGAGCTGGATTGGGGACATGGGTGGTGGTATTTGGGTGAGTGATTGTTGCTGTAGGACATGGGAGAGTCCCATTAGTGTAGCCAATGATATCATAACCGATGAAGAGAGTTTGAAATTGAATTTTCCAAGATAGGTAGTTGGTGGAGGTGAGTTTGAGTGGTGCTTGAGCAGCTGTGTTGATTGTGATGAGTGTTTGTGTTGTGTCATTGGCAGGGATGGGTGTTGGTGTGGTTGCCATGATAGCTGATTCGAAGTGTTTGAGGAGAAAAAAAAAATGTGAAAATTAAACTTGTATGGATCGTTTAAGCTCTGATACCATGACAGAATTGAATAAGCTTCGATACCCTTATTAGCCTCATCAGAGGTGTTTAAATACAAGAGAATGCACAATACAGTTGAGATAAGTATGCTAGCTATCCTGAGATTATAATTTTGAATTTGAACTTTGAATTTAAACAGGAGTCCTGATAGGATTCTAATAATGACATGTTCAAGAACTATTCTGGATTTTTATTCTGTCATCTATGAAATGTGGAAGATCAACATTGTCAGTTTTCAAATCAGACCAGGAGATTTTTTTAATAAGAAAATTGCAGGCATATTCTGTTCTTTTAAAAAAAAAATCTCGCTTCATGAACGTTGTAATCCTGTACCTATCAATGAATGTGGATTTTTTAATTGCTTGATTTTGATATCGAAAGCTCGAGATATTCCCGTTTGAATGTCCAGTCCTGATTAGTTTTTGACCAGGTAAGTTGCAAGAATATTATGTTTTTTAAAATGATTTTGGAAACTTAGGATATTAATGTTTGAATGTTCAGTCCTACTTGGTTTTTGACCAAGCAAATTGTGGTCAGATTCTGTTTTTCAAATTATTATTTTTTTGCACTAAATGAAAGTTGTAGTCCTGTTTAAGTGTCTTGCGTAAAATAAGAAAATCTTGTCGCGAGAATGATTCTGACTCGAGATTTGCAGGTCTTATTCGAGAGACCCAATTCAATATTTCAAGGATTTATCAGAGTAATGTATTAATCTTCAATTAATTCATTCAATGTTACAGTGCAGGTATTTATAGCAATAAATACACTAAAATACTATTGCAGATAAACAAGCAATTCAAGCAATTGACAGCTATGCTCGGTGCTCTGCTATTTAGAAAAGATTGGATTCCTGCGCAGATAAGGAAACAATTGGCGTATCTCATGAAGATTGTACTAATGAAGTTCTATTAGAATTAAAAGTTAATTAAGATTGGATTCCTGCGCAGATAAGGAAACAATTGGCGTATCTCATGAAGATTGTACTAATGAAGTTCTATTAGAATTAAAAGTGTAATTGATGTATAAATACTTACAACATTACTGTAATCAATAAGAATCGTGAAACAGTTTTTTCACTCTTAAATTCTTCATGGTATCAGAGCATTAATCGATTCTGCTCCCTGTGAATTTTTCTTCTTCTTTCACTGTCATGGCTGAGTTGATATCTGCAACTCATGACACCGCTGAGGGGACAAAAAAGAAGACTATCTCCGTGTCCAACAGCTCAGATATTGATTTTGGCACTGCTCAAAAATACAAACACACACAAAACTCACCTAATACTAAATTAAAAAATCAGTTATGCTAATATAGTAATATACAAAGTTTAACAGCTATATTCTAACCGTAATGTTTAACAAATACTTTATTGCCCAATCATACTTTTAATTACTCATCACTTAAAGTAATGAGGTACTAGGTTTTATGTTTGAAAAAAAAATTTAAATCAAATTATTAATATAGAACAATTAAAATGAATCATTAATTGGTGGATTTCAATGGATTTATGGTTATTTTTCAAAACTAATGCCCTATAAAATAAAAAATTGACTTCGATAGATAGCCCACAAGTCTTTCTCTAAAGTGTCAATTCACTATTTCTTATATAATGAACTTTGTCTAGCATTACATTGTTAGAATAAGTATCTAAAAAAACAAGTTAGCAATTGTATTTGGAAGTGGACGAATGTCAATAGCTCTCTATAAGCTTATCAAGCCTGATAAATTAAGAATTTCTAGTTACCTTTTTTTTAAGCAATGAAACTCACCCCTGGAAAATACATTTTATAAGCCTAGATGAGCAATTAAACCCTCGGTTGTTCCAAACTCTTAAAAGGAATGTGCGTCTTAATTCGAACTCGAGATATACTGTGCAGATCGCAAGCTCTCTGCCATCACGCTACGCTCCTTAGAGACACTCTATCCTTAATAATTAAATATCTCACAAGGAGTACAATACAATTACAGCTTAATTGGGATACAACTTATCATTTTAAGACATCTCAAGTCCCGATCATTATTCTTATTGTTTAGCATCACCTCACTTGAGTTCTACCATCACATGTTTTAATAATTTTGTGTTATGCTATCATAAGCTTTGCAATTTGAGCTCTATCAACCATATAGAGACATTGCATATAATATAACAAATATTTTATGCAATAACTTTAGATTCAAAATAGAAATGAAAGCTCACTATGTTCATAATTAATCTCTAATTTAAACACCCAACTATTATCAATTGAAATCAACAAAATATAAATCATGGTTCAGGGTGAGAAATACTTTGATTTCTTCTATCAACCGAGCAGTACTCCTACTCCAATTAGGCACTACTGCAGCATCAAAGAAGAGACAGAAAAGATCGATCAATCGATCTAAATCTACACATCGCCTTGAGGCAGTGTTGTTATTAAAAGAGGATAATCGTTACTGTGAAAAGATAGAATCAGAAAGAACCGATGACTTGCTGGGATCACAAAAAATAGCAATTCAACTCTACCTGGGCTTTCGACTTAACGAAATCCACGAAGAAATGGAAAGCAGCTAGCCCTAGCTATCTATCTCTTGGAAAAAACATATCAGTGCTACCTACTACTATGGGCCGAAATGGCTAGCGTAAGGATTATAATGGGACGCAGAGAATTATGATTAATTTGTAAGAACATGAAAGTGTAATGTTAACGATGACTTGGATTTATTATTCCATGAAAATGAATTTTGTTTATTTTATTTTATTTTATTTCTATTATATACTCAAAATTGGTGTTACCATGCTATGATTTTAATGCATTTACAAGATGGATAAATAAAAAATACATAGAAAAATTAGACTTTGAAAAACATTTTATACCAATTAAATTTATTTTTTTGGATTCGAGGAAATCTCATTCCTAGAAAGCGTATTTTGTAGGCCCAAGTGAGTGAGTAAAACCCCGGCTATTCCAGGTTCTTACAAGAGAGCTTGCCGAGACTCAAACCTGGGGCTGTTACAACCCCAAATGCTTGCCGCTGCGCCACCCCCTCGGAGATCCAATTAAATAATTGATGGCTTGTAAAATACTAAATCTATTAGAAAATTATATAGATTGACAATGACATATTAAAGTTTGGCGTTATGCTCTAAAGAGTTCCAATTTGCTTCTACGTGGTCCAGAAGTGCTTTTTTTCTTTTTGTAAAAATAATTTTATTTTAAAAAAGTACAAGCTCTTTAAATTGAATCTGACTATTCTTCAAAATAATACAGATTTACGAGAGTTTTATTCATGTCCTTCCCTATCAGATGCCTTTTTTGGTTTTCTCTTTTTTAATATAGTGATAGTTTAAAGTATAGTTGTGGTTTTTTAAAAGTATTTTTCGTTTATAAATATTAAAATTATTTTTTTAATATTTTTTTTAAAATATTTTTAATAAAACAGCCAACCATGTTATAAATCAAATGGCTTTTCTAATTGCGGCTTATGCCTATCCGGTTGTAGTTAGCTAAGAATCTTAATCATTTATCGCTTTAACGTGAAAGGTTTCCTTGCCCTTCTTTTTCTTTATTTTTTTTTCTAAATTCATTGAACATTATATCAATCAATCACTTAAAAATTATTTATTTCAGGATCGTTCAAGAGATATACCTCTATCCATTTTGGAAAAGATTCTACACCTACTTTTATCCATATATAAAGCTAAGCTAATTATAGGCTCATGTTTGAGAAAAAAAAAATTAATTCATCAATGTGATTATAAAAAAAGTTAATTAAAATAACTCTTTTTTCTTATAAATAAACTCATATTATCATTTCCATTTTTTATGTTGAGTTAACAAACCAAAATTAGTATGGAGAATTTCTCATTTCGCATGCCCTATTTTTTATTGAAACGTGTTTTTCATATCATAATTATTGTTTTATTAAAAAAACTATTTGGATAAAAAAAATATATATGTTAAATAAAAAAAAGAAACCCATGAATAAAGACATGGATTTTAGATTTTTAAAAATCTAGTTTAACTATCTATTGTAAATTATTAAAAAAAAAAACTTATTTGGTCTTCCTTTACTTTTTATTAGTAAAACAAGCAACTACTAAAAAAAGACATCTTTTAGTGAATTAAAAAAAATGAATATTTAAGAAAAGATTAATTTGTCTAGGAAAACATACCACAGATAACTATCTAGCAAACACTAAATAAAACTAAGCGCATTGAAGTTTATAAAAAAGTTAATTTGAAAATGATTTCTCTAACTAAAAATTAAAATTTCACAATTGGATTGGTGTATACGTGAGAACAAAAATGAAGGTCATAAGTGTATACCCTCAATCTAATTCAAGAATAAATAAAACTTTTTAGATTTGAAATTGAGGAATAATATCATCATCGTGGCAGGGTCGACTACACGTGCAAGTAATGAATTTCTGATTAAGGAAATCAACGGTCAATGCATATCATATCAGTAAAGACCGGACAAATTCTTGGAGAATCTTGAGGAATGATGCCATTTGTATTCTATTTCAAACTAAAATCCTAATTTTTTTCTTCATCAGAGCAACTTTATTTTCGAGAAAATATATTTTATAGATTTAAATAATTAAGTAAAAATTTTAATTATTTTAAATTTTTATAAAAAAATACATATTCTAATTAAAACTCAAAAATTTATTACAAATATCGTGTAGACTGTCTGTCGTTCCTAAAATCCTATCACCTTTCATATTTCTTCACTCTTTTCCTGTCATATACACCTCGCTTTTAGGCCATTGACTTTGACCAGTGAATACGAAACCCTAATCTCTTTCAATGTCATGGCGTAGAACCTTTTCTTTTGTGTTGTTTTTTCAACAATTGGTTTCATTCACGATGCCCTTTCAGAAGAGGAAATGATATAACTCGAGGAAGCTAATTATGTACTAAAAAGAAAGGGGGGGAATGATTGATGCTGAATAATTATTACTCGGTAAAGTAACCCTAAGAAAATTAAAATATAATAAAAAAGAAATATTAAGTTTAATAAAACTTTGATTTAGAGATAGCTTTAAACCTAAAAATAAAATATAGTGGAATAAACTTGGATTAAAGATAACTTTATATCTATAAGCTCAAAGTATATGAATCTCTTAACTACATGGTTAAACACCTCTAACAAAGTTGAAAGACAAATTAGAAAGCCAAGGTACTCATAATTTGTTTTTTGTTAATACATTAGATTATGTTTGAGTTTTTAATACTTTCATCAATTTAGTTAAGAATATCTATCATAACCATAGACTTTAGAATGATTCTATATTTGATAAATTTAGAATAATTAAGCGAAATAGATATAAAATATAATGAAAAATCAACAAAATTATATTAGAAATGGTCACTTCACAGTAACAATAGACACAAATTATCGTGGATTGCTACAATGAAATTATTATCTTACCCTTGAGTGAAACAAATGAGTACCTTGCTTGTTAGAGTGCATTGGTCTTTTCCATTAGCTCATTGATCATTAAAATATTGTTTGGTGATATATAACTCTTTTCTATTGTTTTTTTTTCACAATAAAAATATGATTTTACTCGAAAGTCAATCAAATTTAAAGTTGTTGACTTGTCTTGGTTATGGGGTGCTTTAGTTTTTTTTTTCCATGACTTTTTGATCATTACAAGATTTTCCAAGTATTTAAGTATATTCTATTGTTATTTTGCACTATAAAAATATGCTTTTACTCTTGGAGTCAACAAAATTTAAAGTTGTTGACCAATGTTTTTTTGCTTTTCATTAACTTTTAAACAATAAAAAAAACTTTTTTCCCCCTCAAATCAAAATAGTGTTGGGTTGTTGGATTAGGGTTTTTGTTTTTGTTTTCCCATTCTTGATGTATAGTTAAAATATATATTTGGCATTAGAATTTTTTTAAATCCATTTGGGGGTATTCTTATACTTTTACACAATATGTTAGGTAATTAAGGGTCATGAGGAATATTTTGATATTCTTAAGTTTCAATTTTTTTAATCAAAAAATATATTGGTGCATTTTACGTCATCTAATGACCAAACTTAACCCTTTATCATTTTTTTGAATTTGTCATTATGTCATTTTCCAATTATCATTTTCTTTTTTTCCTCCCTTCTTTTATCTTTCCTGCAAGGTAATGTGTATTTATTTTTTCAATTTTATACCTCTTTTTTTATTTCTTATTCCATTACTGTTCATTTATATAGAATTTTAATTTTGTCCTTCAATTACAATTTCTCTTAAGCTTTTTTTTCACTTTGGTTCTTATTCAAGTATTTTGTCTTTGTTTTATTTTTCAAGATATTATTGTCTTCCGTCCTTTTTAATTTTATATAAATAAACTTTATTTTTCAAAATAAAAACATTTATTTTGAATAATATTATGATATGTTTGGTCTTGCATAATGTTATTTTTTAGGGTGTGACTTTATTCAATCAATTTATTTAATGTTTATCTTTTAGCTCACAAGTTTTTTTTTTAAGTGAGTTTATCTATTATTAATTTAATAAACAAGTTTAATAAATATAATCGGATAAATATCTAATTTTGCATGATTGAATATCTTGATGTATATAGATAAAGATACTGCTTTGTTTTTAGCAATATTGTTTTGTCCATTTATACAGATAATGATCGGTTTATTTAATTAGATGTTTTTATATTTGCTGAGTCAGCAGTTATCCTGGATCATAGCTTGATTGAATTTTAGATGTGATCGTTGGATTAGAAGGAAGAAGTTTTGTCTGTGCGGCGTCCAATGTATAGGAAAGTTTCTAAGGAAGGAAGGCCACAGAAAGTCACTTTTTAATTGGATAATTCTTATGAGGCAACGGAATCATCAGTGATGGTATATGATCAAATCATGATTGACGCCGTCTAATATAAAATCTTAAATAAATAAATAAAAATTGAAAAAAAAATATTTTTAAAATATATAAAATTAGGGAGCTTTGCCTTCAATACCATCGGTATTTATTAGATTTCAACTTTTTTATAACCTCAATCACTATTTTAAGAAAATTAATAATCAAATTAGATTAGTAATTAATTTGATAATATAATTAAAATATATAACAACAAAAAAAAAACAATATCAAATGAAGTTATTAAAAAAATAAGAAAAAAATATTTCAATCTTTATTAACATTTCAAATCATGACCAAAGTTATCATATTGCACTAATTACTATACATGAAAAATGATACGCGTTAAAATTACACAAAAAACACACATTAAAAATCCAAAATAAAAATAATCATAATAAAAGGAATGAAGGTTAAAATTGAAAATAAATATATAAATATTAATCAAAATTAAAAAAAATATATATATAAATATGGATTGAAAGAAAAAGGATCAGGGAAAAAAATCATAATAATAAGAATTAAAATTAGAATATTATTGATTTTTTATTCATTTCTTTACACATTTGTTATTGATCCGTTTAGTACTAGGCTAGATAAGAAAAACAAAATCACATAGAATAAATATTAACTAAATCATATAAAGAAATTAATTTCAAAAATACTTATAAGATAAACATTAATTAAAAAAATATTTTTTTTTAAAAAAGAAAAGAACTAGGTCAAGCTCTAACAAGCCAGGGAAGTCAAGTCTAGTGCCTAGCCCATCAAAGCAGCTACTCGCGGCCAAACTTGCAGCAAGGTCAAACACAAGTGCGCAGGATCCGGCTATTTTGATGAAAGGAAAAACAAGGTCCCAAATTGTTTGATAAATAAATTCATTTCCAACCATTTTTTTAAATAAAAAAACACCTTATAAACCTTATTAAACTAATCAATGACCTTTAAAAATACAAAAAACAAAACCCTAAAATCTCCATGAGATCAAATATGATTTTTTAGACACTTAATTTGAGCACACAACTAATCTAAACTATCAATTATTTATCACAAAAATTTAATTATTTTTGTAACTGATATGATCACCAATAATCACTTTCACTTCTTACACCGGAATCTAGCGACTCCATCTCTTTCCTCCAATAAAAGATTTAAAAAAAAAATTGTATCAAAATTGATTTTTTTTAAAAAAAAAACTATAAGGATTAATTACCTAATCATTAAAAAACATGGAAGGATAAAATTAATTTTTTAAATAAATATCAAATTTGCTTCACTTCTTAGTTTAGTCCCATATATTTTAAGTCAATCATCTCTCATAAAAAAAATACAATTGTGCTAATTTAAGCTTAAACCACTTAAAGAAAAAAAATTAGAAATCAAATTAAAAAAAAATGGACAATGCTTGAATCCACTGTAAGAAGGTGAATAGTAATAGCAAAAATACTTATTTTAGTTTTGTGTGTCATGAAACTTTGAAAGAAATCTTTTGGTTTAGAAGAATCAGTTTCCAAATCTCACTGAGTAGTTGACACGTCATTTCCCTTGTCAAAATCAATTAAACTAAAATGGTTAAGAAAATAGCTCTTCAATGTAAGGCCCCATTATTCTTTCTAACTATTCATCCCATAGCAATGCTAGCATGTCCAAAATTTATTCAGTAGTCGCATCACAGCGACTTTAGGGTTACGTATCCGTACAGTGCCATATCGTAAGCTCTATAAAATTATTTTTAATATTAATATATTAAAATAATCTAAAAATACTAAAATATAGTTATTGAATTTCAGTTGGACGTTCTAAAATATTATTACCATAAGAAAATTGAGAGACCAGTAGTTTCCATAGCAGTGAAAAGAAAAGCGAAGATTCAATATTATTGATTTAATGCTAATAGTTTTCTCATTGAATGCAATTAGGTCATATTATTGCTTTAATTCAATGTCATATTTATATAGAACTTGTTTTTGTCTATTCAAAACCACCCCTAGCTAATAGAGCAGGCAGCCTCCAGCTCTTCTCTTTCGGATTCTGAACCCAAAAGCTAGCCCCAAAGAATCCAATATTTACAGAGACGCCCCTAACCCTGCCTACATTTCTCACTGCCTAAACCCAAACCCACTTCCCGGTTGGGTCGAGTACCTCAACCCGTACGGGTCAAGAAAGCTAGAAGAGAAGTTCGATGTCATCGCGCCCGAGTTTTGTTGGAAAAACCCGGAGTTGCCAACTCTCTGCTGAGTTCTTACCCCACTTTGGACCTCCTCTTCGACCGAGTTCCCCATCCTCTCCGTTGATGAATCCGTGTGGCAGAGCGGGGGCATTGAGGGGACGCACACGCCATTAACATCGGTATTCGAGTAATTCGCGTCGGGATAAGTTTGTAGGAGCTCCGGCAACGACGAGTTGAGCCCGGCAAGTGTCGCCCAGTCAAAACTCCCTGAACCAAGATTCGCCAAGTTGATTTTCTCCTCGTGTTGCATTGGTTTGAGTGGGCTGGTCCGGGGCAAAGCAAAACGCCGGTCATCAATCTCCGGCAAGGAGTCAAGGACATCTTCCAAATGAGAAGACGATGATGGAGATGAACAATTAGCACTATATTCTCTGCTCGAAACACCTGACATGGATTTCTGCGCAGCACTTGAATTCTTCTTATAAATCCGACACAACACCCAATCATCCAGCTGAAAAAGCAAAGAAACAAATAATTAAGAGAACACACTCCCAGAAGGGGGGGAACAAAAACATTTGTATAGCACAAAGTTATGAACGAATAAATATCAACCAACATTAACAAACAAACAAATACCAATCGTAAGGACTGTATGAAATCAAATCAAAATCTGTTTTTGTCGGTACCTTTGTACTTCCACTTTTGCGAGAGGATTCGAGAAGGCGATATTCATGCATGATCCAATTCGTTTTGGTGCCTTTTGGGGCCTTGCCAACGTAAAAGACCAGAGCTTTCTTGATGCCAACTTTACGTCCCTCATTTGTGATAACTTTGTCTGTACCCGTGGCTTTCCAGTACCCAGACCCGGCAACCCTGTTGGGTCGGGATCCATTGGGGTACTTGCGGTCTCTAGGACTAAAAAAGTACCATTCTTTTTCACCAAATATTGCCTTACCTGTCAACAGCAAAAAACAAATCAACCCAATAAATATTGTAATTCCAAGTAATTGATTTAAGTATGATTTTAACTAAAATAGAATATGATAGAGCAGGATTATTAATAATTACTTGGTAAGAACCACGGATCAAGCTTGTACAGATCAATTTCGCCGATGATCGGCAAAGAGAAATGGTGACCGGCAACCTTCTTACACAAATATTGTACCAATAGCTCTTCATCAGTCGGGTGAAACCGGAAACCCGGTGGCAAGCTCAATTGGGCAAGCGGGTCTGTTTCCTGCAATCCCATTCTTGCACACGACTGCTTGTTTGGCTGGAGAGAAGAATTGGGGATTCAATTTTATTATTAATTTTCTGGGTTTTCGCCTCTTATTTTTTAATGGCAAGTTGATCTCGGAGTAATTTATAGAGGGATGAGTACGGTCGTCTCAGTGCTGGGTTGATGGGGTCCACTTTATTCTTATCACCGTTGCAAGCAGGACACGTTCTAAATCATATAGCCGACCTTATCAATGTGGAAGTGCTTGCTAATGTCTACAGTGTGAGTGTGTGTATAGTATTTTTAAATTGTTTTTTCAATTAAAATCACACTGATTTTTTTTTATCTTCAACATTATCATATTACAATTATTCGAGATATTTAAAAAAATCTGTTTTTATCAAACAAAAAATAGATTGGAATGCAAAATCAAAACTCTAGTGCATGAACCGCGATGAAAAAGACAGTGGCGAGTCATCTCTAAAGTAGACACGTGTCAACATAAATATCAGGAAACCTTTAAAACCCAGTTCCAATTCTGGATGTCCCACCAAAAGATTTAGCGCGTCCAACATTTATCAAGTGACGACACGTGGATATTTTGTGGAGTGAAGTTAGGCGTGTAATTGTTTTTATTTATTCTTTGCTTGTTTCATGTCATAGAAAAGAGATTGTGGAAGACAGAAAAAAAAAAAAAAAAGAGGTTACAAATGGAGCTCTTATATTCTGACACGTTATCGCTGAGGGGTTTTACTTTGTTTTTCTATTGGAGATAAGATTAGGGTTTGTTTTTCTCAAAACCCTCCATGGTCTGGCGTACAAGTATACCTCTCTTCCCTCTTTTTTTTGGAGACACTCGCGTGTCGTTTTAACAGCAAGATATATAAATTGGTGGTCAAGATTGATGCGGGGCAGGTCAAAGTTTGAGAAAAGCATAAAAATTAAAGGAGCTGGATAGTTATCATGATTAAGGTGTTCTTTGGAATTTTCTGGGGATGGGAATACTTTAAAGTGTAGAGAGAGAGAGAGAGATGGAGGTCAAAAGATGAGAATTTTGGAATTGTTTGGTGGATCAAGGAGCAAAGGTCACATAAATTTAGAGAGACTTTAGGTATTTTATTTTTATTTTCACGTGAAAAATAAACTTTGACAAACTCGTAAAATACTATATCCATCTTTTACAGCGTTCAATTGTCAAACAAATAAAAAAAGAAAAAAGAAAAATCAAAGAAAGATACAAATATAATAATTAATTTGTGCATGTGGAGCGTGCGTCGATTAATTTGTGTAGCTTGGAAGGCAGAGACTAGAACCGATATTTACATGGGACACGTGAAGATGAGCAGGGTGTTTTTATTGGGTGGCGAGTTTGGCATGAGTACACGTGGATGGTTCTGCTTCGATGAAAGAGTTGCAGCTGTCATGGAAAATGGAGATTCGAAACCTAACTTTGTGGCTGGCACGAGAAGTTTTCTGACAGTTTTTGAGGTTCTACTTCAATGCGTTGATTTAGATATCCTGGCGGTCTGATGATGCAATCTAAAGTCATGCTTCCTGGATGCTTCCACGAACTTGCAGTACTTCTGAATATAGTTAATTTGGCGACTGCTGGTAGAAATCAACGAGGACTAGCTAGCTAGCTTGCTTGCTTGCCAGGTGTGATTAATAACTGTTAGTCAGTTTATATTTATGTTTATGTTTATCTTTGAATAAGTTTATATGATTTGAAATTTGATAATTATGTTAGCTACCAATAATTATTATATTAGTAATTATAGATATTAGACCTGAAATCACATAAAAAACAAATATATTAGTTTTAAATTTTTATCACTGAATCATCTATTAAATGATTAGCGGGAGTGATTTTTTTTATAACCGGGGTGTCCGGGTTAGTTTACGCGTACCACAACTAATTCTCGGGTCCACTGAACATCCTGCAAGTTCAATAAGTATGTAAAACACCGCAGGGGTGACAGGCGTGCCTGGCAAGACTTGAACCTGGGGTGAGAGGAAGGGAGAAGCCCCTGCTAGCTTAGCGAGAGTGATTTTGTATAGACAAAAACAAGTTCTCTCTCTATATATATACGACCTATTTGCATTCAATGAGCTTGGACGAAAAAATATATGAAGTTGGTTTCCTAGTTCAAAGCAAAGGAGATTGATTCGGTAGATAGGGTTTTGTTTTAAAAGGATGCTCGATAGGATGTTGTTGAAGTGCTAGAAATTAAATTGATTACAAACGGAAGAGAAGATCGATTCCGAGCTACACCTTATTCTATGAAATTCCCATATTCTCAGCAAGTGTTTTCATGATTTGAATGTCAAAATAAACTCCAATATGTCCTCAAGAATAATCTATGTACCAAATCATGGCAATCTTTTCCCCTCAATTTATTGATACAAAGAAAAGAAATCAATAACAAGAAGAATTTGTGAGGATAGCAGAGTTTTATAAAATCATGTGATTGTTATAATTTGTATACAATTATATTGCAAGTTTAAAATACAAAATACATGATAATAAATGTTATGTTACCCTATTTTTGAAGTATTTTTTAAATAATATATGTATATATAGTAATATATTTACGTCGTTTTTAGTATTTTCAACATTGTCGTCTTAAGGGAATTCAGATTTTAATGTGGGTTAATTTAAAATTTATTGCAAATATATAATTGTAAAATTTAAAATTTTAGTGTGTGTTTAAATTTATTGTTAAATTTTAATTTTATTATTAATTGTAAACATATCATTGTGGTTTTTGTAAGTAATATATATATATATATATATATATATATATATATATATATATATATATATATATATATATGTTTATTTGTGTGTGTTTTTCCTTTTATTAATTTTTATTGTTGTTTAAATAGCTGATAAATATATATATATATAAAAAGAGATAAAAAGTTTAATTAACACAAAAATCATTATCAATTACATATGAACAAGTCTCTCAAAAATAAAAAATCATATTGTTTGGTAATTTTATAAAAAAAATCAAAAAATATGTATTCGCATGTATATCAGAATCTAATAACTAGTTTATTAAATTCATGAAAATTTGATCAATATTTTAATAATTCATGATAATTAATGGTAAAAAGATCTGGCCTACAAAGAAGATGATATTTAAACATCTAGAACTGATAAAACATTTATCATAATTATTATATGTTTTATCTATTTTTAATTGAAATATATTTTAGTACAGTGCGGATGTTGACATAATTGATCGATAAAAAATGATAAATCAAGGCAGAATACTTAAAAGATCCCGTTGTTCATCAATGGAGGGGCTCACCAACATGGAAATATAATTGAAGTCTTGTTGTACAAGGAGAGGAAGGAGGTGTGGTGGCCGGAGGCAGCCTGGCGGAAGCCCCCATCGTATAACGTCAAAACAGCCCCTTTCATTCCGCAGTATGCATGAGCCCATTGTATTTTGTCAAAATAAGCTGAGAAAAATTATGAAATCAACTTTTTAGGTCAATTGTCGAGAACTTCATAATTTCTGGAGGCCTTCGTTCAAAGCATGCGACTCGTAATTCCATAGCAGCCCACATGCAAAAATCATGGATATATAATGTTAAGCATTCTATCGAGTGTTAAGACTCAAGAACACACACACATTCCCATGATTTACAAGAGAGGAGAGAGATCAATCCATTATAAATTTGATTTCAAACATATCTTCAATTGAAATGAATAATTTAATCTTATCAAATTAAAGATGTAATTCTAGAAACAAGGGGCATGGTTTTGTGTTCTCTCTCTCTTCGTTTCAGCGATGTTAATTTCATTTCGTTTTAATTAAAATGACTGAAATATTTTATACTACTTAAAAAATAAAATAAAATGGTATAGTTTTTATCTTATTTAACGGTTGAAATATTTCATATAAGTTAAAAAAACAAGATACAACGGCATAGTTTTTATCTCATTTAAAATTTTGATCAGTTCCATCCAAATTTAAGCCATAACATTCCGGTTTTGTTTTTTTTTAGCTAAATAATATTTTTTTAAATAATAAATAATTTTACAATATCAATTATATCTCTTAATTCGACCGTTAGATTGAGATGCAATTTTACTAGGAGTCTCTTAACATATTTATGTATATTATGTTAAAATTTTATAGCAAAAAAAGAATGTAATGACTTTGCGAGATTGATGATGACATTATAATAATATTATATATATTTATAATTTGTGCAAATTTTTTTTTAGATTAAATTGCACAATTCTAAATAATTTTATTTTTGGATTTGAATTAATTTTTTTAATTAATATATTTAATTATATATATAAACACAGACAATACAATCCCAAAACAACACATAAAAACACTTTAAAACTAAAACATTTCATTCCAAATAAAAAAATAAAACACCTTTTCTGTCTGTCAGTCATGATTTGATTAATGAAATGAGAATCCATCATCTCAAAGTTGATGATGGGCCGCAACGAAATCGTTACCTAATTAATAAGCACAGCAGAGCCACTTTACAGAGTAGTGGGCATATATTATTCTGAAAGCCCAATACATTGAGCTTGTTTTATTAGAATAATTACTCCTGTTGGATTTCCACAAATTGGGGGCATGAACTCAGGAACCTCGATTTGTGGCACCCAGCTCCATCAACCAGAATTGCTGTAATGGCAGAATATTCTGTGCTGTTAAAAAATAAAATAAAATGGTTTTATTTTTATTTTAGTTTTAATTCTAACTTGTTTTTGAAATATTGACTGGAATATCTCGGTATCGTTCCGGCTTTAAAATCTTCTTTATTTTGATTAACTTGTGATTGTGTTTCTAATTTTGAGATTATATTTGTTTACTTTGTGTTTATATTGTATAATTTAAATTTAATTTATCTTGAATTTTAATTATGTTTGTTAAATTAATATTTTATTTTTTTTCATATATATATATATAATTAATTATATATGAACAGTACAACCCCGAAACGGCATGTCGAAATGCTCCGAAATCAAAGTGTTCCGTATCAATAGAAAAACTAGAATGATAAACAGAACGATATTGACAACCTTCATATCAACTGCCCCTCGACATAAGAGGCATATTTTCTGAGAATTTTATAGCCACCACCGTCCAGAGAATATTTAGCTACAATCATCGTTAAAAAACAACTGTAATCTTCGAGAATTAGAACAATTTATTGGAATACAACTGTCCTGACACAAAACTTAACCAAAAAAGAAAAAAAAGTCCACTCTACTTCTTAGTAACTCCAATCCTCATGAGAGCAAAATAAGCGATCAGGCGATAAACCACAAGCATAATCCCTAATGCAACCGCAGCAAGAACTTGGCCATCAAGCCCCACTTGTTTGATTGCAGGGTAATCTCCGACCAAACAAACTCCTCCAGCACCACCACCGCAAGGATAGGTGTCTGTAGCCCTGAATTGAGACCCCAGCAGCAGCTTGTACGTGTATTGGCTAATGGAGATGTACTTCACCCAGCTAATGAAGGCCGGGACGTGTGTAACGTAGTATCCACCGGCGAGCAGGAACGATAGCATGATTACCGATCCCAGTATGGTCGCAGATTTTTGGTCCAGCACCAGAGCACCAAGTGCTAGCCCTAGACCTCCTGATACCAGCACAGAATACAAGAGAACGAGCAAGGTTTGCAAGAAATTTCCTGGCGTGCCTTTCAGCCCTGCCATCCAGTACGTTATGCTTACAAAAATGGTGGGAAGGACTAGCTCCATCGGGAGGTCACTCACAATCCTTGACATGAAGTATGATGACAGTCGATACATGCCGGAAGATCGCTCCTTTTCGAGCATGCTACGTTCTTGGGGGAAGGTGAAGATAGCTTGGAATAAAGGGAAGAAGCCCCAGAATCCTGAGTAAAAGAAGAGGAGCCCCATCTGCATTTGTGTTATAACGAAATAGTTCAAAACTAATTAACTTCCTGTCGACGAACCTGCTCTCAGGAAATGTTAAATTGTCGCAGAATTTTACCTGATCTTGTAGATGGGATACATCAGATTGCCACCACAGAAGCCCTGAGAGGAGAGCCACCACCAGGACCTGAGCAATCTTGAGGCCAGAGAAGGAGTCGTACCTCCTTTCTTTCACTCCTCTTCTTAGCAGTACAGAAAACTGTTGCCACCAAGTTGTTGCCCACCGTGCAACTTTCTGATCATTTAATCCATCTTGAGGCGGATCATCAATTTCTTGAGCCTCTGACCTTAACTTGTTTGCAAGATTGCTCTTGTAGGCTGACACCAGCTTCTGCTTGACGGAGCCAGGAACGTCACTGTTTGATGATACACCTGCATACGAATACGTTGTCCAAAATCCATTAAATAAAAGCTGCTAGCTAGCTTTCTAGAGCAGTGAAACTATTTAAAACCTTCTCCGGCTCTCTGTTTCGAATTTGTATTTGTCAGCCCAGGCATCTCTTCATTAAATTTCACTTTTTTTACTTGGAAATTAAACTCCCTTTTAATTTCCTATAAGAAAGATCACTTTAAATTTAAGCTGGATGGATTAAACTACCAACAAGGCGGCATCTTCCAGTAATGTTCTCAGCCATCGGAAATAACTCTAGTCTCTAGGGCAGCCCCTAGTGAAATGGGAGATGAGCATGATCAATGGCTCGAGGGATTCGAGCAAAAATATACAGCAAAGCAACCAAGATAGTCTGCTGTATCTAGAAATCTGTGAGCACAGGAAACTGGAAACCTCATAGGATACTTGTAGACAGTGGATCAATTCCAAATCCAGCACAAACACTTAATTCCAATATATAGAGAGTAGAGAGAGAATCATTTCCATCTGAATTGAATTACATGATTTTGGAAACATTTCCTAGTTATGTTTTACAATTTCCCATATATTTAACGAGTCACGAGTCTCGACATTGCTTTAATTCCACCTGAAAATTTTCCAAATTTCAATAACGCATGGGAACATTTTCTGGTCAAACATGCTGCCAAGTGTCGAAAGCCATCTAATTATCCGTTAATGGAATTAAATCAAAAATGGATTCAGTTCATCCATCAAGCAAGGCAGTCATTGTTTCCTGTCCTTCAAGGTTTTCGACATTCTGATTTTAAAAAAGAAACAAAGTGGGTGCCATATATAATCACATTGCGTGCATGAAATTGTCTAATCACATTGCTCATTAGAAACTTTATCAGCTAATTAACCTGAGTCAAGTAATTGTCTATCTGGAAAGTGAAATGCGTACCAGAAGTTAAATCAGATAAAGCTATACACAGTCAGCTAATTAAGTATTTTAGACGCAAAGCACTAAAATTAACAACTACTAACAAAGCATGCAAAACATTTTCAAGAAACATAGAAACACAAAAATCACTACTAGCACACGATTTTAGTAAAACTCCTATATACAGCACATACAAGCA
The DNA here is from genome assembly GCA_029030765.1 of Salix suchowensis. Classification (NCBI taxonomy): domain Eukaryota; kingdom Viridiplantae; phylum Streptophyta; class Magnoliopsida; order Malpighiales; family Salicaceae; genus Salix; species Salix suchowensis. Next base: position 3,244,577 of record JAPFFH010000004.1, on the reverse strand, counting down.
CTGTCTCTTACGTAGATTAAGAAAGAGATTAGTATAACTTTACATACCATTTGCAAGGTCCAAAAGGAAATCAGCAGGATTCATCGGAACTGCCGGAGCATATCCATTGCTGGAAAAGTAATCCATAACTTGCGATCCCTCCCCAAAGTACAGTGGGCTGCCTTCTGATAACAGCAAAACCTTGTCAAACATGTAAAACAACCTACTTGAAGGTTGATGGATGGTCATTACAATTGTTCTTCCTCCTTTTGCAAGCTCCCACAAATTGGACACAATTCTTTGAGCTGTTGTAGAATCAAGGCCCTGATGTTGGCTCATCCAAGAAAAGAAGGCTAGGGTTTATGAGCATCTCTTGTCCAATACTAACCCTCTTTCTCTCACCCCCAGAAACTCCTCTCAGAAACGGGCCCCCAATGATGCTATTCTTGCACTTGGTTAAACCTAGTTGAGTAATCACAGATTCTGCATGCACGATCTTTTCCTCTGTAGTAAAACTATCTTCTAACCTAAGAAGGGCAGTGAAAACCAAAGTTTCTGTCACTGTTAAATGAGGGTAAAGAACATCATCTTGAGTAACAAATCCCATGTTCCTTTTCATCGAGTTGGAGAAGCTCTTGCCATTATAGCTTATGTTCCCATCAAGTAGTCCTCCAAGTTTGCCTCCTAACGCAGTTAAGAGAGTTGTTTTTCCACTGCCTGATGGGCCTAACATGGCTAGCATTTCACCAGGTAGAACCTTGCCTGTGATTCCCTTCAAGATAACCTTTTCTTCTGCTTTGACAATCTTCCCACAAAAACCTGCTTTCGTGAGCTTGACCTTGTAGACCACATCCTCAAACTGAAAGTTTAATCAAAACCAAGATTGCCTTATAAAAACGCAAGAAATGGATGAAAAAATAATAACAAGAAAACATGCAAAGAAACCATCATTCAATAATCAATCCATTTATATAAAAAGAAAAAAAAAAGACACTAAATTAAATTAATGGGAGGAGAGAATTTTTGAATTTTCATTCATCAGTACCTTCAAAGAGACAGCCCTAGTTGCTTTCTTGAAGATGGTTGGAACTTCTGGCTCTTCCTCATTTAGTGCCTCTATGTCAGCCATCTCTTGTTCCATGCTAGCTGGTCCCTCGATCTTCTCCAACTCTCCTGACAAAAAGAATAAGGAAAAAAGAAAGAGAAACTAAACCTCTCTTTCAATATAAATTCTGAAAACAAATGACAGAGAGCCAAGATCCTGTTTTCTTTCTATCAGTGTATATGTAGAGGCACGTATTGTATGTAACACAAAAGATGGGAACAAAATAAGAGAAGAGAGAGGAGAGGAGGAGGAGGAGGAGGCTAGAATGGGGTTCATGCGAGATAAATGATGAGAAATAGCTAGAGAGATCAGTAGGGTTACCTGATCAAACAAAGGGAGAGATAGTTGGATATTTTCAAGAGTACTGTTAACCTGTTGAGCTATTCACGCCTCTATATACTTTGCCTTCAGTTTATTTAATTACCATAATTTTTACAGGTTTGATACATAATTACACCCGAATTTACAGCATCTCCTTTTCTTTTCTGTTATACTATACTTACTCCGATACCATAGTATTTGGCTGATCAGAGACTTTTTTTTTTTTTTTTTAATTATTATTATTATTATTATTATTATTATTTCGAATAGAGGTTATCCAAGCCCGTTCTATTCGGCTGAGAAGCTAGCCATGGGATCTGACCTTAATATACAAGTGTTCTTGCATTTGGTGCTTCTTTAGCTGCTTTATCACCAAAAGTAGGGCAATTTGAAGGTAAATTTTCGTTAAAAAAATAATATAAATAATATTTTAGAATATTAAATTTTAAATTTTTAGATGAGATGATTCTTTAATATGATATCAGAATCTTATAACCTAACAATCGTGATTTTGAATCTCATCACCTCCATTCTATTTAATAAATATCAAATACAAGGTAGTGTTGACCTGTGTAATTTTTCAAATACAAAGAACTTTTACGTAGTGAGATATATTAAAGAATAATATAAATTATATTATGGGATCTTATCATTTAAGATTTTAGACGAAAAGTTTCCTTAAAATCCTTTATTACTCTCTACAATGAAATCTGTCCATTTTTGTTTACTTAACCATTAAATTGATCATGCAGTGTTTCGTCCCTTTCGACTTCATTGAATGTGTGTTCGTAGACGCGGAAACAATCACGTGCATGGTGGGATACGTTCATCGTCAATCGGCTCCTGTGATTCGGTGTTTCTCGCTCTATTTCTAATTCTGCTTACGGGAGGCCTAGGCCTTGAATTAAAGCCCATCACTTTGTCTGTCGTATTGGGCTAGAGTATTCTGTTCGTGGGCCTGTATTACGCCACGGCCCTGGATTATTATGTTTTTTTTCCATAAAAACAAATGCTGGAAGTCACGAGCGTGTTTAAAAAAAAAAAAAAAAGAAAATGGCGACTTGGATTATAAACTTGAGTCGGTAAAATAATTTGGTTTATTTTAATTGGATGAAACAATAATCAATAATGATAGTTAGAGGAACAAACTCAAGAAAAATAATAATAAGGATAGTCCGTGAAAAAATGTTTTTAAATATTTTTATATATATTGTTTCTTTTATTTTTTGTTTTTAAGATTATTTTAATATAATATTGTCAGAAAATAAATTTTAAAAAAATATAAGTAAAATATTATTTTAATATGTTTCTTAAATGAAAAGTATAAATAAAAGTTTTTGATTTTTGTTTTTATATGCTGTTAAAAATTAAATTTTAAGAAATAATAAAAATATTATTTTAATATATTTGTAAATAAAAAATATCTATAAAATAATTTCAGCCGCAAAACCAATCAACATATTTACATGGGGATGTTTTTCAATTAATTTCCAAAGTATTTTTAAAAAAAAATTGAATTTTTTTTATTTTAAATTAAAAATATTTAGTTTTTTTTAGATTATTTTTATATGCTATATTTTTAATTAGTAAAAAAATTATTATTTTAATATATTTTTGAACAAAAATAACTTTAAAAAACAAAACAAAACAAAACAAAACAAAACAATGTGTTTTCAGTGGTTATTTAAAATTTCGTCTTTATCTTGTAATGAAAAAGAAAAGGTGAAGAGAACGAAAAAAGATAAAACATGAAATCTCAACCTCCAAGTGAAGACCATCAGATGAGAAAGGTAGTTGGCTGGTGCAGACTGTGTATCTTCATTGAAGCAGCCAGTAACTTCTTAAGTTCATAAATTGATGACAAGGCAATGAAAAATCATCGAGAGGAGAAAGAAAAATGAGCCTGGGAGTTGAAATAGTGATGGCGGTGGTAGGTCTGTGGGCTTTGTTTCTGCGGCCATTGACAGTGAGGTACGCGGCGGAGATGGTGGAAGTGATGGGTTACGCGGTGAGCCAGATGATGAGAGGGAGGCCTTCCGCTAGTCTCTCCACTTACCTTCCTTATTCAGATTCCTTTCTTCACTAATGCTGGATCGCTGCCTCCATTGAAGTCCAAGAAAGCAGCTGAGATGCAGAAGTACAAGTTATCAAATCAGCTGCCTTGCAGAATTCTCTTGCTGGGTTGCAGGGTTTTCTGGGAAGAGTTTCTAAACATCAATCCCTCTTCTTCTTTTCTTTTCTTTTTTCTAGTTTGTAGCTAAAGGTGACATTAATGAAGTGAAATAATTCTTGTAGAATAAAGCTTCAATCTCTTGAATTGAATGGACAAGAGCAAGATAAGCATCAACATCGATGGATGTTTTTTTTTGTTTCAATGAGGTTACTTTAATGAAAGAAAGTTTATGATTTGCATATTCTCGTTTATCTAAATTTATAAAATAGAGTTTTTTCATATATGAAAAAACAGATGGATTTTTTGTTTCCATATTGCTTTTAATATCATAAATTTAAGAATAATTTAAAAAAAAACAGAAATCTCTTTAAAAACAATCTTATGACTTTCACATTCTTTTATTCCGCCCACTCAATGCCAACAAGTGCCACCTCAAAAATAAAAAGGATGCGATGATACTTTCTGATGACATGACATAATAGTATTTTTGGATGCTAGGATTTGGTGTCGCGTCCCTTCAAAAAAATAGGGCTCCCACATGTTGATGCATGTTAGACATCATAGTTGTAAAATCCGTTTTGGATATCGTTCTGGTTTTTTGTTTGGAACGAAACGTTTTGGTTTCGGTGCATTCTAGCGTTTCGTTCCGGTTTTGTACCGTTCATATTTCTTTAATTATATATATGAAAAAAATAAAATATTAATTTAACAAGTATAATTTAAATTTCAATATAAATGAACTTTAAATTATACAATACAAACACAAAGTCAAAAAAACATAATCTCAAAATTAGAAACATCTCTAAAATTCCAAAATATTATGAAAGTAAAATGTTCGAAAATAAAAGAAATATAAATCAAACATCTTCTACTTCATTAATAAAAGAACCATTTTTTTTTTATCTTATTTTAAACAAAGTTCAAGTATTTTATATATAGTTTAATGATACAATTAATTATATAATAAATAGGAGTAAGTTATATAATTAAATAATTGCTTTTGAAAAATCCTCCAACAACAAAATTATTATTTTTAATTATATTTAAATTAAAATAAATAAATTTAAATATAATTAAAAGACCCACAAATTTGAGATTTGAAATTTAAAATAATATTTAAAGATTAACCCTCCAAAAAAAATATTATTCTTATTCTTATTATTATTATTATTATTATTATTAATTTATAACACCCCCCTAGAAAGTTAGAAACATATTTTTTATTTAGTTATTTATTATTATTATTATTATTATTATTATTACCCTCTATTATAATATTATATACCTATTATTATTATTATTATTATTACCCTCTCATGTATAATATTATTATCTACTTATATTATTATTATTATTAATAATATTATTATTATTAATAATAATTTATATAAGTTATAACCCCCCCCCCACCTTCTTTTTTTTTAATTATTTTTATTATAATAACTAAGTATAAAAGCCCCAACATAACAGTAAAGGCTAAATCCCAATTTCCTTCTCCCAGCCGCCGCCCACCCTTCCTCATCTCCTCTTCTCCATTTATTTTTCTTCCTCCTCATCCTCTTCTCCTTTACTCTCTTCCTCCTCATCTCCTTTACTCTCTTCCTCATCTCCTCATCCTCTTCTCCATTGTTTTTTCTTGGCTCTGTTTTGAAGTTTGAAGGCTACACTGATGCCAGACTTTATCTCTTGATTTTAATTTTTTATTTTTACTAATATATAATTTATGGGTTGAGTTTTTCTTTTTTGTTTTTGATTTTTTTTATTTTGAACCCGGAACGGAATGCCCGGTACGGAACTGGGGCGTTCCGGCCGGAATTGCCGGGATTTTTACCGGGACAAAAACGTTGCCGTTTTGTCCCGGATTTTAAAGTGGAACGAAACGGGATTCACAACTTTGCTACACATAAACTAACTACTTTTTATTTTTTATTAATTATTTTATCTTATTAAAAGACTCAATTACCCCTCGATTAATCTTAATTTGATAAAAATAATGGAAAAAAAAATATGAAAAGATCCATTGCGACCAATTTTAATTTTTTGGTTTTTAACCGTGATTGATTGTTTCATTGTGTGTTCCTTTTGTATATCTAGTCAAATACCAATTTTTTCCATTATTTGACATGATATTTCTAAGAAAAAACACCGTGAAATACCAAATTGCTCCATGATGAGAGTGTTAAAATTTCTTATTCTAATGGTATTTTGATCATTTCAATATGCAAATCAAATGAGAAAAAAAATATTTATCACTTATCAATCTAATAATGACTAAAAATCCTTATGAAAAGATTTCAAAATAGCTATGTTAACTTTTTTGAACGAGGGGCAAAACAATGGAAACATTGTTTTTAACTCATAAGCTATAATAGAAATTTCTTTTGTTTTAGTTTTGAAGAGTATTTTGGACATTTTGTTTCTGTATTTTATTTCTATGTCTAATCAAATATCAAATAACCCTTCTTATGACATTATAATTATGAAAAACACCATTGTGAGAATATAAAAACTAATTTTTTGACTTGAATTTTCAATTTTTTAGATATTTTAGTCATCAAATTATACAATTGAGATGAGAAAAGATTTATTTGTTCCTGTCAATTTAGTAATGTCGAACAAATACTTTTAAAACACAGGACACGAAAAGAATTTTAGAAAGAAAGTAAATGGTTCGAGCATCGATGCCTTTGTCGAGTTCTGAACTTCACAAGACTTATTTTGGTGATGGTGATTTCCTTTGACCATTTCATCAATTCAGGCCGTAGCCATTTATTCTACAGTGAAAGGTCAAGATTACAAAATACGTCCATTGGCATTGGCCTCCTCTCAGATTGCAATACTTTGCCCACGTAAATTGTGCTCACACATATACCTCTTGTATTTTCTTAGCCAAAAATAACGAGTCCCTAGGAATATCAAAACACATGTAGCACAGCCACAACGTAATTACACTGTCTTTGTCCTAATTTTAATTATTATTTAATTTTGTTAATATTGCTTCCATTATCTTTTCTGTGATCTACATCTATCATTTCTTTACTCAGTTACACCTCTGCAAACGTAATGGATTAATTCAAGTCAGATTAGAAGTTTCTTTTTTAGTTTGAGAAGAGAGTCAATCAGAGACATGAACTCGAACCCATAAGAGAAGTTGGGGAAATGTCTCGTTTGAAGATAATAAGGTCAGAAGCTGGAATCAAACCTGGTCTATCAATGTGCCTAACGAGCTAACAAAGATTTTATGTGAAATTTTCTGAAGAACAGATTTAGTAACGGATGGAACTTGCAAAAGAGGGCTGCTGACAGTGAATGAATGAAGGGCTAGATTGCTGGAGATTATGGAAAGCCAGAGTTAACCTGTGCTTCATCGACAACAGCTCGAATGATAAGAAAAAAAAAGATTTCGAACAAAAAGATTTCTTAATTTGAGAATGAGAAGCCCTAGTAAATAAGCATCGATCTGTATGTGGGCATGCGCGCAGTCCACGAACTGCTAGCAAGCCCTATAATTAGATGCCAATTTCTATACTGTAACAGTGATGTGTTTTCGGTGCGGAACTTGTAAGCAGATAATCTTTCTGTCATCATAATAGATTAAACTTGAAGATTTAATTGTTTAACATTGGATTCCGAGAGGTGCATGCAGGGTTACGAAATGTAATATGTAATTACAAAAGGATAGAGGAGGATTGTTCATTAAGAGCAACTTATTACATTAACAGCATGAAGTCTATTTTGTGAAATTTGATGCGAAAATGTTAGGCAACAAATTCTTCCATTACTCATTAACAAGCCTAGCTAACAAATTAATAACACTTTTAATCTTATTACATTTCATATATATTATACAGCTTATTAACACAAATTGAAATACAAATATATAGGCGCATAAACAACTTCATAATGGACGATCTCTCTGTCTTCTTGGAAATCTTCATCTCCAATGAAAGGGACATGTACTAGACATGCAACATTGGAGTGCTTTTAGGCCGGCGCTGCATCTGCTTTTCGCCCTCCATTTCAATCAAGGTTTTGATGACATTATCCGATGCGCTCGTTACAACGTCCGACCAGTTCCTGGAAATCATAAAAACATGAGAAAAAAAAGAAACCAAAATTCAAAGTAAATTTTTCAGTTTGAAAATGAGAACCCAATCTCCATATTTCAAACAAGAGAAAGAAAGTTATGGTGTTCTGTACCCTTTCAAGGAGTCGAAAGTGAGTCCCACAGTGTACTTAGCCTCTTCGAGAGCCCAGTTAAACCTCCGTATATCCTCCATTGCACATTTTCCATTGTCCACTGCTCGAAGTTGCGAGGGCTTGATGTCACAGAAGATAGGAATTACCTTCTTCCTCGACTCCATCATCAGAGCTAATTCATGGAGGCAGAAGTACGACTCACAGTACCGAGGAGAAAAAACAGCTACACCAACCTTACATTTCCTTATCGCGCCATTGATATTATCAAACAACTTATCTCCTGGCTTCATATTCTTGCTGTCCAGGAAAGGATGGAGGTTTAACCGGTAGAAAGTGATCATAAAGCAAAGTAGCAACTGTTCTCTTTGTGTCGATCCCTCTGTGGTTTATGAAAATATCACAAGGTTTGGCAGCACGATTTGCTACCAGGGATCCGGTGGTAGTGGGGGAGAAATCGGGGATGCATGGTTACTACAGAAAAAAAAGAGAGCTGCAGATCGTTCTCTCGGCAAATTTTTGCTTTGTTTTGTTCTTTTAGAAGGGTAGGCTGATGGCTTTGCCTTATATAGAGTGATGGTGGTCGTTGATCGGTAGGGTTATTCTTTCGAATAAAAAATAAGAAATTCCCAGCTCTTCGTGGTGTAATATTCGTTCATCTTGATCGAGTATTTTACCTCTGCTGTTGAATTTGAAGGAAAAATTATATATGAAAAGGTTGAAGATTACAAACAACCGTTATGAAAAGGTTGAAGATTACAAACAACCGTGTGGTCGAACTGACAGGTGATGAAACCACAAAACCTTGACCTCCTATAAGCTGCTTTCTAATGGAAATTCGTTGAACCCTTCAAAGAAGTTATGATCACAATTAATATTTTTAAACTGTGAAGTCATACAGGGACAGCACAGTACCCAGTTAGGTTAATTAACAGCCCTAACTAATGTCGACTTGACAAATACAAGCGGATGTTTTAAATTTAAAATTTTTATGTACTATTTCTTGTATATATATATATATATATATATATATATATATATATATATATATATATATTTTTTTTCTCTAATATTAAATAACATTTGAATAAATTTTATTCAGGTATTACCGGCATCTTAATTTCAACTTACGGTTTATTTGACTATAGGAAAATTCATCAATTAATCTTGAACGACTTCATAAAATAAAACCTTCTTTACATCGTGCTGAAAAGACTACACACATATAAATGAGTATTTTAACAGATTCAAATCTCAATAATTTTAATTTATTTAGTTATTATTATATAATATAATAAGAGAGGGCTGTCATCCAAGATAGTTGAAGTTCAAGGGAGAAAGATAGATTTCAATTATATTGGGGCGGATGTGTATAATGCACAGCACTCTCCTTTTCCTTTATATTCGCGGTTGGACTATATTTTTTATAATAAAAAAAAATTAATTGTGTAAAATATTTTTTAATTATAATATAAATTTGGACAAAATAATAATTATATACATAAATCCTGTTAAGTGTAAGTTTTTTTATAAAATATATGAATCTTAAATGGATATAAATTTGTTTATTTTGTAGGTTTCAATGAAACAACCAATATAAAATTATCATTATCATTAAAAAAGAAAGAAGATTCCAAATATCTGAATTATTGAATTAACTATATTAAGATTATTTTCATTTTGTAATTTAATTTAAATTAAACACAAAAATTGTGAAAACACCTGCAATTATCAAATACAAAAATAACTAGTTAATTTTTTATCACCAAAAAAAAAAGAAAACATAAATGAAAAATTTATCCCTACGTTACCATCATTCTCATTACTGTAATAATTAAAATTATTATCAATATTATTATCCAAACAGTTAAAATCATTAAGAAGAATTGAAGAGAAATTATATATATAGATGTAGGGTTGTACATGATACCTCCCATGTGGTATACTACACATGATTATAATCATATATAAGGTAAATATAAGACAAATATATATACATAATAACATTCCATAATATCAAACAAGGCTTTTAATAAAAAAAAGTGAGATGAAAAAGCTATCGAAATTAAGATATATAGTTGTTATTAATTAATTTTCGTGCTGGTTTTGGATTTAAATCATGCTCTGTTGCCTCTTTTTTCTTTAATTTAAGATCTCTAGTAGCTATATATACAAAGATTATCAATTCCATTTTGGTTAGTTTTTTTATTTTTTTAATTAGAATGAAATATTTTGGTTTAAAAGTGTTTTAACGTCCTGTTTTAGAGTTGTATTGTTTATGTTTATATATATATATAAATTATTTTTTGACTTGATTTTTAAAATTTTAAATTATATCATTGAGATGAGAAAATATTTATTTTTCACAAGTCTTGTGAAAAGATTTCATTCCTAGCAAGCAGTGTAAAAGAGAAAAATCATCAAAACACAATAATTAATATTTTTTACTAAAAAGACGACAAAGCGCTGCATTTTATTTTGTGGAGAAGGTTCTTGGTGTCACAAAGTTCGAAACTACAATCTTCTTCTTCATCTACTCAAGGTCAGAGCACACCTTTTCTTGCTTCCTCGGAGCTTAAACCTTTTGAACATTTCGTGGGTCACACTCTCATTTGGAGAAAAATATATATTTAACAATATAATTGAGATTATTTTTTAATTATATTTTGTTTAAAAACATATTAAAATAATATTTTTTAATTTTTTAAAATTATTTTTAAATATTAAATGATCTAAAAATATTAAAATATTAATTAAAAAAATAATTTTTTAAAATACAATATATAAAAGAAATTATTTTAAGAAAAATTATTTTAAAACACAATATAGAATCGTAAAAAAAAAGTAAATAGTTCGAGCATTGATGCCTTGGTCGAGTTCTGACTTTCACAGGACTTTGTGGTGATGGTGATTTCCTTTGACCATTTCATCAGTTCAGGCCGTAGCCATTTATTCTACAGTGAAAGGTCAAGCTTACAGAATACGTACCGCTGGCCTCCTCTCTGATTGCAATACTTTGCCCACGTAATTGTGCTCAAACGTATACGTAGTATTTGTTATTGTTATGTTATTATTTTATCTAAAAACTTAAATTAGTGTGAAATTTCATAATATAATTTATATTATTTTTTAATACACCCCTCAAATGAAAGTTTTTTATGGGCTTGAAACTTATATAGGTAAACACTACCTTGTACTTGATTTTTATCAATTAGAATGGAGATGGTGAAATTCGAACTCGTTACCGCTGTATCAATAAAGTTACTATATCATGGAACTATTTTAATCTAACAAATTTAAGTTTTTAAAAAGTTTTTAGTTGAGATAATTTTTTAACAGTATTTTCTTAGCCAAAAATAACAAGTCCTAGGAATATTAAAACACTTGTAGCACAACCACTAGACGTGAGATAAAATTTTTTTTAGTGTTTGTTATTGTGTGTTTTCAGGATCGAGTTCTATGATTATTAATATAACAATTATTAAAAATATACATGATCGTTAATTTTAGATCCTATAAAATTGATTAATATACATGCAAACTGATCCGGATAACCACGTTAATTAAAAAAAATTCAGTCATCATCGTGGTTGAATATTCTCATTAACAAGAAGAAGAAGAAATGACCAACAGCTGTGCCATGTTACCAATTGTTTTTCCATTTATGGTTGCCCACAACGTAATTACACTGTCTTTTCATAATTTAAATTATTATTTAATTTTGTTAAATATTGCTTCCATTAGCTTGCTGTAGTATGATTAGGCCGATGTAGTATGTATGCTAGACATCAAACCAAATGAAAATAAAACTTATATTATTTATTTTCTTTTCTGGGATCTACAGCTATCATTTCTTTACTCAGTTACACCTCTACAAACGTAATGGATTAATTCAAGTCAGATTAGAATTTTCCTTTTACATTGAGAAGAGAGTCAATCAGAGACATGAACTCGAACCCGAAGGAGAAGGTGGGGAAATGTCTCATTTGAAGATAATAAGGTCAGAAGCTGGAATCAAACCTGGTCTATCAATGTGCCTCACGAGGGAACTTGCAGAAGAGGGTTGCTGACAGTGAATGAATGAAGGCTAGATTGTTGTATTTGGTGGAGGGTATGGAAAGCCAGAGTTAACTTGTGCTTCATCGACAACAACTCGAATGATACAAAAAAAAAGATTTCAAACAAAAGTCTTAATTTGAAAATGAGAACTGCTAAGCAAGCCCTATAATTAAATGCCAAATTTTCTATACTGTAACAGTGATGTGTTTTCGGTGCGGAAGTTGTAAGCAGATAATCTTTCTATCATCATAATAGATTAAACTTGAAGATTTAATTGTTTGATATTGGATTCCGAGAGGTGCAGGGTTACGAAATGTAATATGTAATTACAAAAGGATAGAAGAGGATTGTGACAAAATTAGCTTTTCTTTCTTCCTCATTTATGTAGAATGGGGTACAAGATATAGTAATACAGGGATTTTTTTTAGGAAGTTACTAGTTTGATGGCCCTGCACGGAGCAAATAATTTGTACAATTATTCAGATTAAAATATTATATTTTTACATGTAAAGTTTGATAAAATAAAATAAATTAAAATACCCTGTTATAACAATAGTAACATCGAAGTGTTAACTTCTAAAATCATAATCATTATTACTGCCAAAACAATTGAAGGTCAATTACCGTAACACTCCCTGTGCCTAAGTCATCAACTTTGTCTTATTAGAGGGTATAACCGTATTTAGCTATTTTAAAAAATATTAAAAAAAAGGTTGCGGCGGACCGGACCGAACCGGGCCGGTTCGGACGAGCGCAATTACATCCGTGACCCTCAGCCGAAACCCTTTTTTTGTCCTATTACCAGGGTTAAAATCATTAAACACTGTTCCAAAAACGAAAAAAAAAAGAAAAAGAAATTAAAATTGTTAAAACACTGTTCCAAAAACGAAAAAAAATAAATTAAAATCGTTAAAACACTGTTCCAAAAACGAAAAAAAAATAAATTAAAATCGTTAAAACACTGTTCCAAAAACGAAAAAAAAAACAAAAAAAAAGCACTATTGAAATCCACAGTGTTTTCACTCACAATGCACAGTGAATTCCCGTCCTCTTTTAGTTTATGTTATAATTTAATGCATATACAATATATTTGGCTATGATCATGTTTTTCCTAACAGGAAGAGATTCTCAAGTCTAGGTTGGCTGATTACGTGACTCACGCCAACACTCTTCCTCAAGTTAATGAGTAGATATCTCTAACACCTAACTTGTTGAGTGCATTATAAAAGTTTCTACTGGAGACTACCTTAGTAAGAATGTCAGCTAGCTGATCTTCAGTTTTGACAAAAGGGAACTCAACAATCTTTTCTTCCAAGTTCTGCTTGATGAAGTGTCGGTCTACCTCCATGTGCTTGGTGCAATCATGTTGATAGGGTTGTGTGATATGTCGATAGCTGCTTTATTATCATAGAATAAATTCATTACAGAGTCAGGTGGGAAACCAACCTCCGTTAGCAGCCTTCTAAGCCAAATAAGCTCACATAATCCTTTTATCATGCCTCAGAATTCTGCTTTAGCATTGGACCATGCCACCATCTTCTACTTTTTACTCCTCCATGTAACCAAGTTTCTTTCCCATGAATGTAAAGTATCCCGAGGTAGATTTTCTATCCAAGATATTTCTTGCCTAGTCAGCATTCGTGTAACCTTTAACTTTTAGATAGCTGTTCTTGGAGAACATTAGTCCTTTTCCTAGTGATGACTTTAAATAATGAAGTATTCAAATTACAGCATCCATGTGTTCTTCACTCGGATTGTGCATAAACTGACTTACTACACTAACTGCGTAAGCAACATCTGGACGAGTGTGAGATAAATAAATAAGTTTCCCCACTAGTCTCTGATATCTCACTTTGTTTGCTGACACTTGGTCCAAATATTCTCCCTAGCCTATGGTTCTGTATAATCGGTGTATCTACAGGCTTACATTAGAGTAATCATGCTTCTGTCAGCAGGTCTAGTACATACTTACTCTAAGAGAGAAATATGGCCCTCCTTCAACATTGGCACCTCTATTCCCTAGAAAATACTTTAGGTCTCCTAGGTTCTTCATTTCAAATTCAGTAGACAATTGCTCCTGTAGCTTTGAGATTTTCTTGGCGTCATCTCCTATAAATATTATGTCATCCACATAGACTATTAGTGTTGTCACTTTGCTTTGTCGATGCTTCAAGAAGAGGGTATGATCCGAGTTGCTTTGATGATAATCATACTTCCTCATGGCAGAACTAAATCGGCCAAACCATGCTCGCGGTGACTGTTTTAGCCCATACAATGCTTTTTCTAGTTTGCAAACTTCCTTGGTCTCAACAAATCCTGTATATCCTGGTGGAATATCCATATATACCTCTTCAACGAGATTACTATGAAGGAAAAACATTCCTTACATCTAGTTGGTGTAGCGGCCAGTACAAATTTGTTGCAAGAGATAGTAGTACTAGAATGGTATTTAATTTAGCTACCAGTGAAAACGTTTCCATGTAGTCTATACCATACATCTAAGTGAAGCCTTCTGCCACTAGTCTCGTCTTGTATCGGTCGATTGACCCATTTGCTTTGTACTTTATAGAAAAAAAAACCCATATGCATCCCACTATTCTTTTTTCCTTTCGGTAGTGGAACCAATTTCCAAGTATTATTTTTCTTCATTGCTTCCAGCTCTTCTTGCATTGCTTTTGGCCACTTCGGATTTAATAACACCTCTTCAAAACTACTAGGAAGGATAATGTTTGAGTAAAGGTCCGGAGCAGTTTGGGGAGACCTTGAGTGGATACATTATACAATAAACTAAAAGAGGTCAGGAAAACATTGTAGCTTGTGAGTGAAAAACACTGTGGATTTCAATAGTGTTTTTTTTTGTTTGGCTCGCATTTTCATACTATTTATATATATTCTATCATAGGAAGAAACAAAGAAAAAGCATGTAGTTCATTGGCAAATGGACGCGCCTGACTTAAGAGGGCGGGGGTTTCGACCCCTGCCTAGCGCGAAATTTTTGATTTTATTTTTGTTTTTTCGTATTTTTGTTTGCTTTTTTGATTTTTTTTTCACTTATGATTTTTTTTTCATTTTTATTTATTTTGATTGTTTTTTTTATTTGTTTATTTATTTTGACCTTTTTATTTATTTATTTTGACGTTAATTGTTTTTTTCACTTATGTTTTTTTTTAAAAAAAAATTATTGAATTTTTTTTTCTTTGATTTAATATTTTCCCCATTATTAACTCAATAAGAAAAATAATATTAGTTTTTTTTCTTGCTTTCTTTTTTTTATGTTTTTTATTTTTTTCATCCTAATAATTTAATAATTTTTATTGTTTAGTTGTAATAGTAATAATATTCTTAGATGTTAAGACTTCGATGTTTTCATTTCGGCCCTTATACTTTTAATTTTGGATTTTAATCCCTTTATATTTAATGTTCATTTTAGCCCTATTACTTTTAATTTTTTATTTTAATCACTTTATTTCTTTTTACTTCAAGAATAATCCTTACTTTTGTCCATATATATATATATATATATAAGTGTGCTTAGCTTTGATTTTTAATTTTTGTTATTTTCTTATTTGTTGGGCTGGTATATTTTTTTTCAAAAAAAAAAATAGTTCTTAAATTTTATTTTATATCTATGATAATTTGGAAATTGATATTTTTATTTTTTTTGTTATTTATTTTAACTTTTTTTTCGTTTTTTATTTTTATTTTTACGTCATATTACTTTTTTTACCTAATAATTTTTATTTTATTTTTTTGTTTGATCTTTTGTTAAAGTTTTTATGATTTTTTTAGTCTTTTACTTTTTTTTCATAATAATAATAATAATAATAATAATAATAATAATAATAATAATAATAATAATAATAATAATTTAATGTTTTTTTCTTACTTACTCTTTTGTTAATGTTTTTTAAGTTTTTTTCTCTCAGGATAATTTGATAATTTTTATTCTTTTAACAGTTATACAAACTTTTCACTCAGCCCGCAACGTAGTGTGATATTTTTTTTTCATAAATTTTCAAGTCAAATTATTTTTTTCCAGTCAATAATTTTTTTTTCATTTATTTTATTTTTTAATTTGTTCTTTTGTTAATGTTTTTAGGTTTTTTTAAGCCTTTGATTTAATTTTGTTTTCTTCCTGTTATTAAAACAATAATAATATTAATATTAAGAATAATAATAATAATTTTAGTTTTTGTTCTTACGTGCTTCTTTATTAATATTTTTTTTATTTTTCTCTGAGATTTGTTGAATAATGTTTATTGTTTTGACAGTGATGGTGATGATAATTTAAAAAGTTAAGACTTTGATTTACTATTATTATAATAAAAGATGTTGATTTTTTTTTCATTATATCAAATTTTACATACTGAAATATTATATTTTAATCTCAACAATTATAAAGATTATTTGTTCCGCCCGCAACATAGTGCGGGCAATCCAACTAGTAGTTTGCTAGTGGATATTTGGACTTTCTTTCTTCTTCTTCGGAGAGTATCTCTTCGGTGGTTTCCCACGGTTGTGTCTGTATGGCAACACAAAACTAACAGGGGAGTCCAGAAATATTAGTATGTTCATATGCAGTAAGGGCACTTACCTCAATGACATTCTCAGTAGGAGGGTCTTTGGGAACTGAAGATTGGGGGGATTGTATGTCATTTCCCACTGCAACTCGCGATTCATTCTCTTCAGTTTTGGTACTACTGTCAATCTGCTCAAATTGCAATTCATTCTCTCTCTTTTCAGTTCTAGTTTAGGTGCTGCTGTCAACTTGCTCAAGTTGCAGTTCATTCTCTCTGTTTTCAGCTTCATGTCCAATTGTGTTGTCATGGTCATGATTGTGTTCACTGTTGTTGTTGTCATGCCTAGTTCCAATACCAGCGTGTTCATCATGCTCATGGTTGTCATGCCCAGTTTCAGTGTATATCAACCAATTTGAGTCTTCCCCTTGATTAATCTCCCCCTGAAGTGAAGAATTGGGTATAGGTAAAGGGAAAAAAATTTCAGACTCAAGAAATGTAACATCTATGGTGATGTAGGTTTGGTTTGTTTAAGGGTCATAACATCGGAAGCCCTTTTTATGCTGACCATACCCCAGAAATAAGCACTTGACAGCACATGGTTCTAGTTTTGTGCGTTGGTTCAAGTGAAGATGGAAAAACACTACACACCCAAAGATCTTTGGGGAAGCATCAATATGGAAGGCATGGATATATGAGCAGAAAGAGTGCGTAAAGAGGTTTTGAAAGTGTAAGATTTTAGATGGCATACGGTTGATTAGGTATATAGCAATAGCCACAGCATCACCCCAATAACTAAGTACCATTGCTCCAATGAGCAGAGCTCGAGCTGTTTTGATTATATGCTGATTTTTCTTTTTGGCAACGTCATTTTGTTGTGTTGTATGGGAGCATGAGGTGTCATAGAGGAGGCCATGTTGCTGGAAATAGGCTTGAAATCTTTGGTTGATGAATTCACCCCTATTATCATAACAAAGTATCTTTATCTTAGAGGAAAATTGATTCAAAACCATGGCATGAAATGCTTGGAACATAGAAAAAACTTCATCTTTTGGTTTTAAGTAGATAGAGCCACGTCATTTGAGTGCAGTCATCAACAAAAATTACAAACCAACGGTGACCAGTCTAAGCAATTTTTGGGGATGGTCCCCTACACATCTGAGTGTATCAACACAAATGGAGTATTTGTTTTATTCAAGCTAACTGGATAAGAGACTCAGTGTCTTTTAGCCTTGATACATGTATCACAGGTGAGATTAGCATGTTGCATCCGTGAGAAAAGTGATGGAAATAGATGTTGGAGATAGCCAAAGGACAGATGCCCCAAACGCTTATGCCAAAGTCAAATCTGTCGTTCATGACTGCTCGTTTGATGACACACATGATTCATTTTACCTAGACTGAGATCATCCAAGTAATACAGCCCCTCCCCCCCTTTAGTACCATGCCTA
Source organism: Salix suchowensis (assembly GCA_029030765.1). Taxonomy (NCBI): domain Eukaryota; kingdom Viridiplantae; phylum Streptophyta; class Magnoliopsida; order Malpighiales; family Salicaceae; genus Salix; species Salix suchowensis. Next base: position 3,226,775 of record JAPFFH010000004.1, on the reverse strand, counting down.
ATAATCTTCTTGCTGAGAATGTCCTGGGGAAGGCAGAAAGTAGATTACATTAACACAACACAATTAAGTTCTTTAGTAACCTGACTTACTAACATCAATTTATTGGAGAGTGAGGGAACAAAGAGTGTGTGGGACAACAACAAAGAAGGAGAAAGAGTCACGGTTCCAATTCTTGTGACTGGATATGATGCCCCCATTGGCATTGGCAATGCAGGTCCTTCTTGGCTGAGTTATGTTGGATAGGTTTTGTTGATCATATATCATATGATTCATTGCTCTGAGTCGATAGTCCAATCATCTTCATCATGATGGATACTAGAGCTGGAAAATACATAGCCACAATTACCTTGATCTGAAATTGAGGTAAAGGAGTCTGCTGATGGAATGAGAGATAGGTGAGAATCAGTGTTGGTTATTGTTGCTTTTCCCAGAACACCACCTGTTGTTGGAGCATTTTATTAAATTCATGCCACCAGTCTAGACACCCATGCACTGAAACAAGTCTCTTGAGTGTATTTTGTACAAAGTGAGTACATTTATTTCCATCAAAGTGGCTTTTAGATCATGAAGATGGTCTAGTTTTCAGGGAGATGAGGTGTTGTGGCCAATTAGATCTCATGCCTTTGATGGCCATGACAGCCCCACTCGCCACTGCTTCTACTCCTGTCACCATGACAAATTATCTTAGATCTTCCCTTTGGATGTGAGCATGTGCCTACTCAATTAAAGGGAAGGGTTTCATGCGAAGAACATCTCTTCGAACATGATCTAGTCAATCATCCAATCCATCGAGAAACATGTACACTCATTCCTCCTGTAAGATGCAGTTGTATTTCTATATATTACTAGTGCATTTCATTGGATTTGGTCGACAAAAATCAATTTCCTGCCATAGACCCGTGTAGGTTGTTATAGTATTTCTCTATAGATCCACCTACTTGTTTCAATCGAGATACGCGGCGTCTGAGTACATATACTTGTGAGGTATCCGTTCCGTCAAAGTATGTTATGGCAACGGAATCCCACACCTGTTTAGCAGTTGGATAGCGAATAAAGTTTATGATGAGAGCATTGATCCATGGAGTTGATTAACCAACCTTCCACCATGGCGTTATCAGTGCGCCACTTCCGAAAGGAGAGGTCTATTTTTGGTGGTTGGGAACAATCTCCATTGATGTACCCCAATTTTTCTTTTCCAGCGATGTACATCTCCATCACCTAGGACCACAATCCGTAGTTTGATCCATCCAACTTGATGTTGCTGGGAACTGTTGGAGAATCATTTGTAGAGGTCTGGACCTTTGTCAGGACTTCTGTCATTTTTTATGCTAGATTATCGAGGATCATTTCAGTGGAATCATCCATGGAGGCTAGGTGAGAAGAAGAAGAAGGAAAAAAATGACCCTTGTCTAATCAAAAAACAGGAAACCCAAGATTCTGCTCTGATACCATGACAAAATTAGCTTTTCTTTCTTCCTTTTTTCTTTAGAATGGGGTACAAGATATAGTAATACAGGGGACCTATTTTAGGAAGCTATTTAATGCATATACAATATCTTTGGCTACGATCATGTTTTTCCTAACAGGAAGAGATTCTCAAGTCTCAAGTCTAGGCTGACTAATTACGTGACTCACGCCAACATATTGTTGGATAAAATTATATTTTCTACAAACAGCAACATGAAGTCTATTTTGTGAAATTTGATGCGAAAATGTTTGGCACCAAATTCTTCCATTATTCATTAAAAAGCCTAGCTAACAAACAATACATTTAATCTTATTACATGTCATAGTTCCACGTTAATTCTTACATATAAATGCAATATATATTTTACAACTTAGTAACACAAATTGAAATACAAATAGGCAGAAACAACTTCATAATGGACGATCTCTCTGTCTCTTTGGAAACCTTCATCTTCAATGAAAGAGACATGTACTAGACATGCAATATTGGAGAGGTTTTACGGCGCTGCATCTGCTTTCCGCCCTCCATCTCAATTAAGGTTTTGATGACATTATCCGATGCGCTCGTTACAACGTCCGACCAGTTCCTGGAAATCACAAAAACATGAAATTAAGATTCACAGTAAATTGTTCAGTTTGAAAATGAAAATCCAGTCTCCATGTTCCAAACAAGAGGAAAGAAAGTTATGGTGTTCTTTACCCTTTCAAGGAGTCGAAAGTGAGTCCTACAGTGTACTTAGCCTCTTCGAGAGCCCAGTTAAACCTCCGTATATCCTCCATTGCACATTTTCCATTGTCCACTGCTCGAAGTTGCGAGGGCTTGATGTCACAGAAGATAGGAATTACCTTCTTCTTCGACTCCATCATCAGAGATAATTCATGGAGGCAGAAGTACGACTCACAGTACCGAGGAGAAAAACAGCTACACCAACCTTACATTTCCTTATTGCGCCATTGATATTATCAAACAACTTATCTCCTGGCTTCATATTCTTGCTGTCAAGGAAAGGATGGAGGTTTAACCGGTAGAGGTGATCATAAAGCAAAGTAGCAACTGTTCTCTTTGTGTCGATCCCTCTGTGGTTTATGAAAACATCACAAGGTTTGGTAGAACGATTTGCTACCCGGGTCTGGTGGCATTGGTGGAGAAATTGAGATGTGCGATGCATGGTTACTACAGAAAAAAAAAGAGTTCCAGATCGTACTCTCAGCAGATTTTCTTTTTCTTTTTCTTTTCCTTTGCCTCTTATAGCTTGTTTTGTTCTTGTGTAGAAGTGTAGGCTGATGGCTTTGCCTTATATAGAGAAATGGTGGTCGTTGATCGGTAGGGTTTTTCTTTCGAATAAAAAATAAAAAATTCCCGGCCTTCGTGGTAAAATATGTCGTTCATCTTCATTGAGTATATTACCTCTTGTGTTGAATTTGAAGGAAGAATTATATATGAAAAAGTTGAAGACCACAAACAACCGTGTGCTCGAACTGATAGCTGATGAAACCACGAACCCTTGACCTAAATTATTTGACTATAGGAAAATTCATCAAATAATCTTGAACGACTTCATAAAATAAAACCTTTTTTTACATCGTGCTGAAAAGACTACAAACTCAAATAAATTAGTATTTATGTATGGAGTAACTTTTAAAAATAAAATACATTCAAATCTCAATAATTTTAATTTATTTTGTTGTTTTATAATATAATAAGAGAGGGCTGTCATCCAAGATCCAGCAAGGCTCTTAATAAAAAAATAAAGTCAGATGGAAGTACATTGATGGTTGATAGAATGAAGTCTTGACTTGATATAATAAAAATTGTTGATCATTAGCTAGTAAGGATTAAGAATCAAACTCAACATATATATTTTCATTATTGTGTTTTGATTTTATAACGTGAAAGAAGCCCTTGATTTATGAATCTATGCTAATTATTTTTTGATATTCTCTTTTGTCAATGAACCATCTCACCTACAAAGTTAAGTTATTAGGTGAGATCCCATAATATGATTTATATTATTTTTCTAACACACACCCTCAAGTAAAAGCTCTTTAGACTTGAAACTTGCACAGACTCATATTACCTTGTGCTTTTAATTTTTATCATATAGAATGGGGAGTGGCTAGATTTGAACTTGTGACTATTAGGGTCAACAAGACTCTGATACCATGTCAGAAACCATCTCACCTAAAAATTTAAACTATTAGGTGAGACCCCATAATATGATTTATATTATTCTCTAACATCTTTAACCTTTGTAATTAAACAATAAATTACTTCAGGAGTGAGCTTCATTAATTATTAAAAAAAAAATATGTTAAATTTGAAGCTATAAATGCAACAATAATTTTATTGTTTTTATTTATCAATAACATATCAACATTTTAAATATAATTATAATAACATTTTATAAACCATCAATGCAGCAAAAACACAATTTTAAAGTAAAACTAATAAATTTTATTCACTTTGTAAGAATGCAACATTTTTTTATCTGTTGTCAAATGGAAGCATAATGAACTTACCCAAAAAAAAAACTATGTTTTACTTTATTCCCTTACTTTCAGCCATGCAAATGAAGTTTAAAAAACTTTCTATTGTAAAAGAGATTTCTTCTATGGCCACCCATTTTTTTTTTCAATCATCAAGAACCCATGTAGCTAGGCATCAATTAGCATTAATTGTGCTGTAAACAATGTTCTTTTTAGTAGCACCTATAAAATTTATTTACTTGGGCGAGCATGCAATATTTTTTCTATATGAAAAAAAAAAAATCAATGATTATGAATGTTAAGTAATCATTATATTTAAAAGCTTAAGTTATTAGGTAAAACTCCAGAATATGATTTATATTATTCTCTAATACAACCCCTCAAATGAAAGCTTTTTGGACTTAAAACTTTCACAAACCTCCATTACGTTGTTCTTGATTTTTATCACATAGAATAGGGATGATAAGATTCGAACTCGTGACCGCTGAGTCAATAAAGCTCTTATACTATATCAAAAAAATATCTCACTTAAAAACTTAAACTATTAGATGAAATTCTAAAATATAATTTATATTATTTTTCTAACAATCATCCGACAATCAGGTCAGCAAAGGCAGAAAAACCTTGACCTCCTATCAGCTTTCTACTTGAAATCCGCTGAACCCTTCAAAGAAGTTATGATCACAATTAATATATTTAAACTGTGAAGTCATTCAGGGACAGCACAGTACCCAGCTAGTTTAATTATCAGCCCTCACTAATTTCGGCTTGACAAATACAAGCGAATGTTCTTAGAAAGATACTGCAAAAAATAACACGGATTAAGACTCTGGCCAGTGATACGGTTTATTTGACTATAGGAAAATTCATCAAATAATCTTGAACGACTTCATAAAATAGAACCTTTTTTACATCGTGCTGAAAAGACTACAAACTCAAATAAATTAGTATTTATGTATGGAGTAACTTTTAAAAATAAAATAGATTCAAATCTCAACAATTTTAATTTATTTTGTTATTATATAATATATTAAGAGAGGGCTGTCATCCAAGGTCCAACAAGGCTTTTAATAAATAAAAAATAAATAAAAAGCGAGATGGAAAAGCTATTGAAATTAAGATATATTGTTGCTATTAATTAATTATGCGCTGGTTTTGGATTCAAATCATGCTTTGTTGCTTCTTTTTTTCTTTAATTTAAGAACACCCATAAATCCGTGCTCTGTGCTTGGGATAAAAAAAATTAGTCTCATTTTAATATATATAATTTCTTGTTTTGTATTTTGGTTTTTATTCTTTTATTTTATGGTTTAATTTTGATACCTTGATTTTTTCGGTTATTCTAGTATAGTTTTTTTAATTTTTGTTTATATTTATGTATTTATACTCTTAGTTTTGATTTTTAATTTTTAATGTTATTTATATTTGTATTAAATGCAACTTGCATTAAAAACAAAGTAAATTTAGCTCTGATGGCATGATATAAGTGAAACTCTCTTTTATGCATGTATAGTGAACCTTCTGTTATATATATATATATATATATATATCACTAATAATAGAAAGTTCACTTTACATGCATGGTATAAATTGAGGGAAAATGTTTTCTCTTATATCATACCATCAGAGCTTTTCCAATTGTCAGTTGTCCATTTACAAAAAAACATAAGATCATGATTAACACAGGTTGAGTCAGTTGCACCACGATCTTATACGAACAATAGAGATGATGATTGTGATGAGCAAGATTGATTGTCTGTATAAAACCAAAGAGTGATGATTGTGCCAATTTTGGAAGCACAATGATGGTTGAGCATAAAGTCTCGCCTTGATATAATAGAAAGCGTTGATCATTAGCAAGGTAAGGATTAAGAATTGTGTTCAGTCTGGAAGGCTGTGTTTATGTGCCAACTAAGTAGACATGAGTTCCATTTTTTAATTCTGATGTATTACAAGGAGAATCTTTTTTCATTATTAATTGCATGTGATGATTATAAGCGTTGTCGTCAGCTAATCATGTTTGTATAGATGAAAGCTGGAGGAACAAAACATTGCAAAAAAAGAAACACTCATATAAAATAAAATAGAAAATTAGTGCCTCCAAAAAAGTAACAAAATGGAGGTCAAAAAATAAAATGGAGTTACTCAAACAAAAAATACTCTTTTTTAAATTTATAACAAATTTTTTGTCTGATTAGTGACCATTTTATCATGGCATTGATTTTGGATGAAGTAAGATAGGTTAGTTGTGTTGAATTTATTTTTTTTCTAAATAAACACCACATCTTTAATTCGATCTTTTACATTGTTTTGATTTGGAATCAAACTCAACATACATATTTTTATTATTGTGTTTTGATTTTATAACGTGAAAGAAGCTCTTGATTTGTGTATCTTCGCTAATTATTTTTGGTATTTTCTTTAACCCTGTAATTAAACAATAAATTACTTCAGGAGTGAGCTTCATTAATTATCAAAAAAAATTTAATAACATATTAAATTTGAAGCTGTAAATGCAACGATAACTCTATTTTTTTTTGTTAATCAATAACAAATCAATGTTTTAAATATAATTATAATAACATTTTATATACCATCAACTCAGCATAAAAACAAGTTTAAGGTCAAAGTAATAAATTATATTCACTTTGTAGGAATGCAATAATTTTTTTCATCTGTTGTCAAATGGAAGCATAACGAACTTTCCCAAAACAAGACGATTTGATTTTTTATTTGAATAATTAAAAAAGGAGCAAGGTACGTAATGGCATCAAAAACTTATGTAGCAATCTAAATAATTGAACGAAGGAAGATGAGAAAAGCCTATCAAGTATGCTGGCATAGCACAAATTAATTATGCTGGATAAAAAACCACAAATATTTTTAAATGATACTTGAAATATAATAGAGCAGGATATACAACCAAAAGAGGAAGAAGATGTATGAAAATAGAGAAAGATTTACAACCAAAGGCCAAAAAAAACACAAACCAAGGCATAAAATAAGTAATTAAAGGAAAATATGCGAAATTTGAAAAAAATAATTAATGTTATTGCGGTCAAATAAGCGTTTGGTCAAAATTCAATTTTTTTTTGAATTTTTTAAATTATTTTGATATGCTGATGTCAAAAATGATTTTTAAAAAATAAAAATATATTATTTTAATGTAATTCTAAATAAAAAACACTTTTAAAAATAACTAATTTAATGTAAAATATGGCATAGGCACAATATTCAGAAGCAGAGAGACGATCTTCTTAGTCTACTCAAAGGTGGGATCACACATCCCCCTTTTCTTTCTTCCTCGAAGCTTAAACCTTTTGAATACTTGTGGGCACAACCTAAAATAAAATTATGATAGATTATTTCAAAAAATATATTAAAATAATTTTATTTTATTTTTCTAAGATTATTTTTAATATTAGTTTATTAAAATGATATGAAAACACTGATAAATTAATGGTTCGAGCATCTGAATTAATGATGCCTTTGTCGAGTTCTGACTTTCACAGGACTTTGTGGTGATGGTGATTTCCTTTGACCATTTCATCAGTTCAGGCTGTAGCCATTTATTCTACAGTGAAAGGTCAAGCTTACAGAATACGTACCGCTGGCCTCCTCTCTGATTGCAATACTTTGCCCACGTAAACGTAAATTGTGCTCAAACACATACGTAAATGTTACAGCCACAACAAGTGACGCTTGAAATTTGTAAATATTCATATTATTTTGTGTTTAGTTTTTATTAAATAGAATATAAATGATAAAATTTAAATTCGTAACCGCTCGATTAATAAAACTCTGATACCATATTAGGATTAGAATATTGAAGAAGAATTCACACAGGAGAGAGAGAGGAGAATTTGAATTTTGTATATTGATTGTTATTCTCTCACTCACATTGTGTGTTACAACAATTTCTATTTATATATTTTATATACTTTCTATTTTATACTCTAACAGCTACCTTGTAGCCTCATGATCGAGATTTCTGAATATTGATATGATTATTATTAGAGATTTATATGATTATTAATTTAAATTTATAATATTAGTTAATATATATACAAGGTAATCTCAATAACCATGTTAATTAAAAAAAATCAGTCATCAGCGTGGTTGAATATTCTCATTGACAAGAAGAAGAAGAAGAAGAAGAAGAAGAAGAAGAAGAAATGACCAACAGCTGTGCCATGTTACCATTTGTTTTTTCCATTTGTGGTTGCCACAACGTAATTACACTTTCTCATAATTTTAATTAAAAGGTCAGAAGCTGGAATCAAACCTGGTCTATCAATGTGCCTAACGAGCTGAGAAGATTTTATGTGAAATTTTCTGAAGAACAGTTTAGTAACGGAGGGAACTTGCAAAAGAGGGTGCGCGCTGACAGTGAATGAATGAAGGCTAGCTAGCTAACAAACAATGCATTTAATCTTATTACATTTCATACTTCCACGTTAGTTCTTACATATAAATGCAATATATATCTTACAACTTAGTAACACAAATTGAAATACAAATATATAGGCGCAGAAACAACTTCATATATAATGAAAGATCTCTCTGTCTCCTTGGAAATCTTCATCTCCATTGAAAGAGACACGCACTAGACATCCAATATTGGAGTGCTTTTATGGCGCTGCATCTGCTTTTCGCCCTCCATCTCAATCAGGGTTTTGATGACATTATCCGATGCGCTCGTTACAACGTCCGACCAGTTCCTGGAAATCACAAAAACATGAAAGTAAGATTCACAGTAAATTGTTCAGTTTGAAAATGAAAATCCAGTCTCCATGTTCCAAACAAGAGGAAAGAAAGTTATGGTGTTCTTTACCCTTTCAAGGAGTCGAAAGTGAGTCCTACAGTGTACTTAGCCTCTTCGAGAGCCCAGTTAAACCTCCGTATATCCTCCATTGCACATTCTCCATTGTCCACTGCTCGAAGTTGCGAGGGCTTGATGTCACAGAAGATAGGAATTACCTTCTTCCTCGACTCCATCATCAGAGCTAATTCATGGAGGCAGAAGTACGACTCACAGTACCGAGGAGAAAAAACAGCTACACCAACCTTACATTTCCTTATTGCGCCATTGATATTATCAAACAGCTTATCTCCTGGCTTCATATTCTTGCTGTCCAGGAAAGGATGGAGGTTTAACCTGTTAAAGTGATCATAAAGCAAAGTAGCAACTGTTCTCTTCGTGTCGATCCCTCTGTGGTTTATGAAAACATCACAAGGTTTGGCAGCACGATTTGCTACCCGGGTCCGGTGGTAGTGGCGGAGAAATTGAGATGTGCGATGCATGGTTACTACAGAAAAAAACAAAAAGAGTTTTTATAGCTTGTGGGATCGTTCGTTCTCTCAGCAGATTCTTTTTTTCTTTTGCTTTGTTTCTTATAGCTTGTTTTGTTCTTTGAGAAGGGTTGGCTGATGGCTTTACCTTATATAGAGCGATGGTGGTCGATGATCGGTAGGGTTTTTCTTTCGAGTAAAAAATAAAAAATTTCCGGCCTTCGTGGTAAAATATGTCGTTCATCTTCATTGAGTATTTTACCTCGTGTTGAATTTGAAGGAAGAATTACATATGAAAAGGTTGAAGACTACAAACAACCGTGTGGTCGAACTGACAGGTGATGAAACCACAAAACCTTGACCTCCTATAAGCTGCTTTCTAATGGAAATTCGTTGAACCCTTCAAAGAAGTTATGATCACAATTAATATTTTTAAACTGTGAAGTCATACAGGGACAGCACAGTACCCAGCGCTAGTTTAATTATCAGCCCTCACTAATTTCGGCTTGACAAATACAAGCGAATGTTCTTAGAAAGATCCTGCAAAAAATAACACGGTTATGAAACCACAAAACCTTGACCTCCATTCTGGAATTGTTTTTCAAAAGGATTTTTGAATAAATTTGAAAAAATAAATTAATTTTATTTTTTATTTTACATTAAAAAATTATGATTTTAGATCATTTTCATGTGCTGAAATAAAAAATAAATTAAAAAAATATTATTTTAATACATTTCTAAATGATAAACAGTTTCAAAAATAATTTCAACTATACTTCCAAACATACACTAAGACTCTCGAGTGTTGAAAGTATTGCCAATATTTGTGTACTATTTCTTGTATATATTTTTCTCTTATAGTACATAACAGTTAATAAGCTAATACCCATCTATATAAATTTAATTCAGGTACTTACCGGCCTCTTAATTTCAACGGTTTATTTCACTATAAGAAGATTCAACCTGTTTGGAAGGGCAGTTGTATCGCCGTTTCTTTAAAATTTGATTTTTATTTTTATTTTAAATGAATTTTTTTGTGTGTTTTTAAATCATTTTGATGTTTATAAAAAATAAAAAAATATTATTTTAATATATTTTTAAATGAAAAGTACTTTCAAAAACAATCATAGACACTCTCCCATGCTCTAATCTTCATCGACTTCATAAAATAAAACCTTTTTGTACATCGTGCTGAAAAGACTACACACACATATAAATTAGTATTTATGTGTGGAGTATCCTTTAAAAATAAAATAGATTCAAATCTCAATAATTTTAATTTATTTACTTATTATATAATATAATAAGAGAGGGCTGCCATCCATGATCCAACAAGGCTTTTAATAAATAAATAAATAAATAAAAAGCGAGATGGAAAAGCTATTGAAATTAAGATATATGGTTGCTATTAATTAATTATGCGCGTGCTGGTTTTGGATTTAAATCATGTTCTGTTGGTTCTTTTTTTCTTTAATTTAAGATTTCTGATGTCATCAATTTAATATATGTCAATTTCATTTCAATTGATATTTTATTTTTTTAATTCAAATAAAATGTTTCGAGGTTTTTAATCCCATCTTTATTGTTTGGTTTCGATGGAATTTCTAGAACAGACCGAGATTCTGAGCAAGATGAAATTTGTTCTGGTTTATTATGTTTTTTGAAATGAAATGAGATATGCTGGTTATTTCAAACGAAACAAAACACAATTGACAACCTTGATATATACACCTGTTGGCTACTTATTTTTTAACATGTTTTCAATTTTTTTTTATCATAAAATGCAGATCTCTTTTTCAAAGATGAAATCTCATTGATATGAAGAAAAAAAATATTTTCTATATCATGATCAATTAAAACTAATATTTAAAGTATTCTCTATGAATAGAGAATAATAAGGACTTTAATATGATTAATGGGCATTCCAAAGCATATAGAAATATAAAATACAAAGTAATTCCGGAGAAAAACAAGTTTCTCATTATTGAAAACCTACACCATTGAGTAATCCACCAATAGCTTTACACTTGTTGCTAATCTGAAATCAAGTGGAATCTCATGAATCACATTATAGTTTTCTATTTTTCCTTAAACTACAATCATTACATAATAAATTAATGCTTTAACTAATATAGAAATAGAATAGTAAAAGTCCATTGTTAACCCTATATTTTTCACATTTATGATTTTATTAGTCAAATATAGTAAGAGTCCATATTGGTCCCTAGATTTTATATTTTCGTATTTATTCCTATTTTCTTTAGTTAAAAACAATAAAAAACCATTTTGGTTTCTAGGATAAATGGATAAATCACAAAATCACATGGCCTAAGGGTTGAAGTCATGACATTACAAGAGCTTACAAAGATGGACTGTTGATGTCCCTAAAATCATATGGAATCTCATGAATCACATTGTCATCTCCTCCTAGAAATGATAAATCCTGAAACAATATTTACATAATAAATTAATATTTTAATTAATATGATAAAATATATTTATAAAAGTCTGTTTTTGTCCCTGGATGTTTTATTATTTTCATAGATATCATCTATTTAGTCCTATATTCTATATTATTCATATATGATCCTTTTTCTTTTAGTTAAATATAGTAAGACTATATTTTTGTTCCTTAATTTTTCATATTTATAGGGGGGGGGGGGACAAATCATGTGGAAAATTAAAATACAGTAGGTAAAAGCGCACTCCCTCAAAATTACATAGCAAGTGAGTTCAAGTTACATAATTTTTGAGAGTGTGCTTTCATGAACTATATGTGAGTTTATATACTTTGAGATTTTAATGTGAAGTATATTCAATTATGATAACCTTGTCCCCTATTTATATAAGAAACCGAATTAATCTAACAACCTTTGTTAATTAAATTTATTTTTAAAAATAAAGAACAAAATAATTTTAGAGGATGAGTACCATATATAAAGGTCGCTATTATTTATATTTAATAGTCTCTACCTAGACAAGAGTTAAACTAATAGTCTCACAACACGAAGGACAATACATAGACGCGACCAAATACTCCATTACACATACGATGTGTAACAGATCATGCTTGAATTATAGGAGAAGGGTGACTGACTTGCCTGTCTTAAACTCATCCATACATGTGATATTTTGGCCATCTATAGTAAGAAAAAAATTCTAAGAGTTGTTCATCTAAGACAACAATATGTGTAGTTTGATCAAGCTATCGACATGTTCAAGTAGTGGTTATTTATCTAGATGAAGTGCTTGTTTGAAATTGTGTTTTAAAAGTATTTTAGAAAAAAAAATGATTTTTTTTTGTGTTTTTTAAAGTATTTTGATGTGATGATGTCAAAAATAATATTTAAAAAAATATATCATTTTAATGTATTCCTGAATAAAAAAAATACATCAATGATAAAAGGTACAAACCTGAACCAAATATATCTAATATTTTTACTATATAAAAATACATCAATCTCCCATCATTTAAAAAAAAATCTGTTTTTTTACTATAAACACATATAAAAGGTACAAACATGAACCAAATAAACTATATAAAAACGTCACTAATTCTGAAAAATTGTTTCTTCAAATACATATGGGAAAATTGGGACAATACAAAAAGGATTGGCATTGCTTGCAATGATAACATACACATAACTCAATTCTAAAAAAAAATTAATGGCAGTTTGATATTGTCATTTAAATGTGTGTGGACATCGGCTGTGCAAGCAAATGACAAAGCTACAAATGATTTATGACCAAAGATGAAAACATCACTTTAAATACAAATGAACTAATTACCTTAACATTTTAGGTCATTAATCTCCATAAGTATATTACTCAACTCATTTACAAATTCATTTATTCGCCCACCAAATATCTTTAATACTTTCCCATTAATTTATTTTTTATATAAATAAAATATATTCCTTAATATTGAAATTGGTTTTTAATTTTGAAATAGCCCTCCAATTGCAGACACAAATAATGGTTTTTAACCCTAAATAATGTCATACATGCCAAATGATGTGGAGTCTGTAGTGCACGTTAATTAATTTTGACCTAGTCATGCAGGACTCCTCGAGACTCGAGTATTTGCAAGGCTTGGCTCAAAGAAAATGCTGCGCGTAGCCGGCATTTTCTTGTGTTGTCAACATTTACTCGACTCTTCATGCATTGCTTGTCAAGAAAGTTAATGTGTTTTCGCTCCCGTGATTTTAATGGTATATTTTGAATAATTCTTCGAATTCTTATTAATTAGAATGAAAAAGAAATTATAATGAAAAAGTGTTAAAGCAACTATCTCACCTAAAAGCTCAAGTTGTTATATGAGGTCCCGGAATATGATTTATATTATTCTTTAACATACCTCCTCAAGTGAAAACCCTTTAAGCTTGAAATTTGCATACAGACTCATTCTACCTTGTGTTTGATTTTTTATCAAATAGAATGAGGGTGGTAAGATTCGAACTCGTGACCGTTGGGTCAACAAGGCTCTGATATCATATTAAAGAACTATCTCATCTAAAACATTCAAGCAATTAAATGAGGTCTCATAATATAATTTATATTATTTTCTAACAAAAAAAATAATGGTAAAAAGTTGAGTTCAAAGGTAGAAGACAACCGATAATTTCCTTCTCTTTTCTTGGAACAGTCACCTGCTGACTTCGCAGCCCTTATGTCATACCTAGCTTGTATATACTGGAATCTTCGATTAAAAGTAATTCATTGAAAGAATAAAAAAAAAGAGGGTATTTTCTCGAAATTACATGGGAGTTTAAACGAAAAATTGAGGGGAGAAGTAATAAGTCCTGACACTTGTCTTCCAGGATCGCATAGAAATCGGACTTTGACTCGTGGCTTGACATTTAAAATAAATTGTCGTATTCAAAGGAATGAGTGCTACACATTTCAATCCCACGATTTGCACATGGTTTGGGTGTGTTTTATAGTAACTTTCACGGTGGTTGGGGTTTGAAAAAAACTTTATTTTGTTGAAATTATTTTATTTGAGTTTTGTTATATAAAATTGATATTAAATAAAAAAAATAACTTGATGTGTTTGGCTAAAAATGCTTCTCATGTTGAGTTTGATAGTAAAATGACTAAAAACACTACATATTGATATTATTTATTTTTAATTAAAATAATGTAGATTTAATTATTATTACATCATGAAATAAATAATCTTTCAAGTCCTTGTTTTATTATCTCACTAAACTATTTGTAATCTCATCACATATAAATCTCACATGAGAAGACCGCTATGATCCATAGATTTTTTAGCGTACAACAACATCATGTTAAAATCATTTGGAATAAAATTAGATTTGCGACCAAGTTTTGCAAATATCATATCATATTGTAATCTATTTTAAATATAATTTTACTATTTGGATATAATTGGTTTTTAATTGCTTCCCTTAAAACATTTTTTGAGTTTTGATTGTCAAAATAAAATATCAATTTAAGTCTATAAAGGTTGGGATCCGTGAATATTTAAGAGTTTCTTTAATTACGTTATATATAACGTAATATATATATAGTTATATATATATATATATAGGGTTTTATTTGGTGTTTAATTACACATTTAATTCAAATAATGAGATTAATATATTTTATAGTAATTAATAATTCTTCTAAAGAATTTTATTATTTTATTGGTATCTTAATTTATTAATTAGGAGGTGAGGTTGAATTAATTACATATGTGGCAGAACTAAAGTGACAAGATTTGCGTAGGTTAAACTTAAAAGAAATTAGTATAAAGGAGATGGCCATAACTGTAATAAGCAAATATTTTTAGAGAGGCCTAAGAATGAACTATAATTTACTAATGAAACTCAAACTTTCATTCCAATTTTACAATGTAAATAGTGGGTGCAATTGGAATAATGCTCATATATTAGCATATAAAATCCTTGTTGACTGCAGTTCTTATGGCGATTCTATGTAATTGGATCCGATACCATTTAATAATTTGTAGAGATTAAATAGATTTATATACCGTTAATTATTATCCATAAGATAAGGGTACTAATTAAGGTTGTCAATTTCATTTTGTTTCTCTTGAAAT
Organism: Salix suchowensis; assembly: GCA_029030765.1. Taxonomy (NCBI): domain Eukaryota; kingdom Viridiplantae; phylum Streptophyta; class Magnoliopsida; order Malpighiales; family Salicaceae; genus Salix; species Salix suchowensis. The sequence goes on along the minus strand of JAPFFH010000004.1, from coordinate 3,211,459 downwards.
AGCTGGTACATTTTGTTTCAATTCAAAAAACATAACAAACCGAAACAAATTTTATCTCGTTCGGAATCTCAGCTCGTTCTGGAAATTCTGCTCAAATTTCATCCAGAACATTTTGGTTTTGTTCTGCCCGTACCGTTTTGACCAAATTGTGTCTTTTAAAATAATGAATAATTTTACAATATCAATCATATTTTTTAATCCGACCGTTAGATTGAGATAAAATTTTCGAGTCTCTTGATATATATATATATATATATATATTATGTTATGTTATGACCTTGTGAGATTGATGATGACATTCTCGTAATATTATTCAGGTTTATAATTTTATTCAGAAAAATTATTTTATTGTGTCTTTTTTTAGATTATTTTTTCTCAATTTTATTATTCAGCAACGAGTTTATTACAAATTGAACCTCATAATTTGCTTTGATTTGGTTTATTTAAGGTTACCATGGTCTTATAACCCATATCATATATTTAAAAGGTTGACCCAAGTTGACCCAATATATCGTTATTTCAATGTAATTGTTATGATGTCAACTTGATTTTGTTTAGTTAAACTATATTTTTATGAATTTTCCATATTATCTTTAAACTCACCAAGTCAATCGAGTTATATCAATTCAACTCTCATATTCTTACTTATGTTTAAAATTTAAATTGCACAATTCTAAATAATTTATTTTTGGATTTGAACTAATTTTTATTTGTTGAATTAATATATATATATATATATATATATATATATATATATATATATAAAAACAGTACAACCCCGAAACAGAACACCAAAACACTTCAAAATCAAAACATCCTGTTTGAATTAAAAAAACGAAAGATTAACAAAACAGAATGGAGAACCTTGCTATTAATTATCAAGAACGTAGTAATTATCAAGAACCGTCAAACCCTAAGAAAGTAAATGGTTAATTAATCAGAAACTGAGAAATATTTATATCCAACAGTCACTACCACAGTAACGCAGTGTCTCTACAACATACACTTGATCCATGCAGCTGCTGGTGTCTATGGAACTGGATAATATTTGTTATTACACAGGCACTTATATGATATAGGGCACGCCTCGGACTGAGAAAGAGATGAACACAGCGAGGTGACAATTTTTAGCACACAGGGTGTACATGACCCACAAGCATGCGAGCAATCTGGTAATCTAGAGCCGGCAATTTGAAGAGGGTGCGCTCCATCATGCTTCATTCTCTCCCTCGGCTCTCCGTTTGAAGCCAGTGCCAGTCTCCCCATGGCGCTGCTTCTTCTTCTCGGCCAAGTGGTATACCGTTCACGGCTGCTATGGCGACCTATAAAACATGTTGAAGAAGAAGAAGATGAGGAGGAGGAGGAGGAGGAGGAGGAGGAACAGTATGAGAGCAAATGTGTTAAGAGAAAAGGGATGAATTTGAACTAACTAAACTGATCATGGTGGCTAAAATGAGTTTTATTGAAAAATCTAAGGGTGCAATTGATACGTCAAGATTGAAAATTGACCCAAATATATTATGCAAAACCATGCATATACAGGACGGAGGAGCTAGCCGTGTACTTACTAGTTCTGGCGGCAGACATGGTCGTGAGTGTGATGAAAAGAGCAGCAGCAGCAAGTACTGCCAAAACGCAGAAGATTGGATTTTTCATTTTCCTGGGATTGAATCTCGTAAAATTATTGAGTGTGCGAAGGTGTGATCGGAGAAGAGAGTGTATTTAAAAAGGTTGGCAAAAGGAAGGTATTGAAGAGTATCACAGGGCGTATATGGGAAAGAGAGATTGAACTCACATGAAAATGGGTGAACCCTAGCTAGCTAGGTCCTCCTCACATGGATTTCTCTTCCACACTGAATTGCCTTGGCATCATCTTGTGTCACTCGCTCTCTTTAAAGTATGGTATTGCCATGGCATCATCTTGTGTCACTCACTCTCTTTAAAGTATGGTATTGCCATGTGTTCAGATTTTATTGGCTCTATAGTTAATGAAGTGCCTGGCATGGTTCCACTCTAATCTGGTCAAAACCATAAACACTAGAAATTGCAAGACTAATAGAGACCGAGGGTTTTCTCAAAAGTTTTTCAAAATTATTTCTGAAAAAATTGATTTTTAATTTAAATTAAAAAAAATTGATATTTTTAGATGATTTTCATATAATGATATCAAAAAAATATCATTTTAAAACTTTCAAAAATAACATTAACGATACTTCCAAACAAAAAGGCAAATAAACATTAGCTTTTCTAAATGCTTGTTTGAAAATATAATTAAAACTATTTTTTGAAGTGTTTTTTATTTATAAATATATTAAAATAAAAAAATTTATTTTTTAAATTTTATTTTTTTTATATAGCACCTAAACATATGACTAAACGACACAACGTTCGTGAACCAAGCCCGTGATTTTACTGTAGTCCGTGATTCATCCATGCGTCAAATCCTTCCACAGACACTAGGGAACCAAGCCCCCCTCCCGGCTGAATGGAGGTTTTGATTTTGTATTCTTGCTTTTTTTTTTTTTTATGAATTTGTTTTTATTTGCGATGATTGTTTTCTGGTTTCTATTATTGCATTACATTACATGTTTTGTTAACATTTTTGTCTTTCTGTCAATTTCTTTTATATTATATTTTATTTATAAAAGTATGTGCATCAAAACAAGAGAAAATTATTTTAAAAAAAATGCAAGTCTTAAATTGTGAATTTTAATATTGGAATAAAAGGGAGTTACTTTATTATCATTTTAGTTTCTTCAAGGTCATTTTAATTAATTAATAATTAAATTTTTAGTTTAATAAAACGTTCTTTTTCAATTAGAGAAAGAAAGACACTTTATCCTTTTTTTTAATTTAACAACTTGAATTTTCTTTATTCATAATTTTACGAAAATTACAATGATAAAATGACACTACCTAATATTTTTTCATCTATTATTATTTTAGTATTTCTAATTTTGGAAGTCTTTTTATGTAATTATATTTTTTTCCAAATTGAAATTTGTGTTATTTCTATTTCTATTTTTATTTTTTTTTGTTTTTATATATATATATATATATATATATATATATATATATATATATATATATATAATTTATTATGCCTCAACGCAAATATAATTGACCGTTAGCATTCAATAACTAGATAAAAGGACAAAAACCTTGATGAATCGTAGGTCCCAAAAAGTAAACAATTGCTTAGAGATAAATTGATATAAAATAATTTTTTTTTAAAAAGAGATATATAACCTAATATTATAATTATAATTATTATATTATATTATAATTATAGCATATACTAAAAGAGATCAGATATTCACTGTGCATTGTGAGTGTTTTCACTGCGGATTGTAATAGTGATTTTGGGTTGGTTCGTTTTTCGGTTTGGTTCGGCGGTTTGATCCCAGTTTTTGTGATTTTTTGAAGTTTATTCAACTCAATTTCTTTTTCTATTTTTTTTCGTAAGAAAAATGGGGGTTGGGGGAAAAAAGCTTCAAGATACAAACTTTGTATTCCACGCAAAATAAAATCTCAATCAAAAACCCATTCAAATAGTCCCAGAAAAATAAATAATCAAAACCTAGACTTTGAACAAAATGCAAGCCCGTAAAAGGTTTCACCTTTTTCCACTACTTTCTTGAGAAGGAGATATTTTTCCTAAACACGAGACGTAAGGGTAATAGTAGAGGCAGTCGAGGTCGGGGATGGAGTGGAATCATGAACTGAAGCTGGATTTGGGAGTAGCTAGAGGAGGTGAAGCCATATTCGAAGTAGCTAGAGGAGGTGAAGCTGGGTTAGAGAGTTTGGATTAAAGCTTTTGAAAATGAAAATGAAAAAATGCTTTTGTGGATGGTCCTCGAGAGATTTAAGTTAGCTTAGAACCGACAGAGCACGCACACGTGCGTGTAAGTCTTTTGTACTTGCCTTATGTGGTGTTGGTTCGTCTATTTTATTATTTTAATTTACTTTTGCAGGGTACACATGGATGAAATGCCTATAGCTCAGTGGAAAGGAGTCTGTTTTCTAAGCAGGTGGGGAGGGGTTCGACCCTTGCCAGCGCGTCTGCTATGTATTGTTTTTGCTTATAATTTTATTTTATTTTCATATTTTGTTTGCTTTTTTGATATTTTTTTATTTATGCATTTTGTTTTTCATTTTTCTTTCTTTTGATTGATCTTTATTGTTTTTATTTATTTATTTTGACTTCAGATTATTTTTTTTCTAATATTTTTTTTTCATTTTTTTTGTTTGTTAAAGTTATTGACCTTTTTTTTCTTTGATTGAATAATTTTAGTTTTTTTTCTTGCTTTTTTTTGTAAATTTTTTGATTTTTTTTTGTTGGGATAATTTAATAATTTTTATTGTTTTAGCAGTAATAGTAATGATATTTTTAGATGTTAAGACTTCGATGTTCTTGTTGTTATAATAGGATGTGTTGATGTGTTTCATTATCTTGCATGTGTAGATATTATACTTTATTCAATTTTTTCATTTGATTGAAATTAATAATATATTTGGTTTTGTTTTCGGCCCTTATACTTTTTAAGTTTTGATTTTAATTCCTTTAATTTTTATAGTTTCTATTTTTGTCTATGTTTATATATGTGTGTCTTTAGTTTTAGTTTTTAATTTTTATTATTTTCTCTTTTGTTGATATGACATTTTTTTCAAAAAATTGCTCTTAAATTTTAGTTTGTGTTTATGATCATTTGAAAAATGATATTTCTTATTTGTTTTCCTTTGTTTTTTCTTTTGGTTTTTTATTAGTTTTTTATTTTATTTTCACGTCAAATGATTTTTTTAGCTAATAATTTTTATTTTTATTCATTTTTATTTTGTTTGCTCTTTTGTTAAAATTTGTGGGCTTTTTTATTCTTTCATTGAATATATTTTCCCATTATTCACGCAATAACAATAATAATCATTATAATAACAATTTTAGTTTTTTTTTCTTGCTTCTTCTTTTATTAATGTTTTAAGTTTTTTTCTTCTAGAAATAATTTAATAATTTTTATTATTTTAGCAATAATAGTAATGATATTTTTAGATATTAAGCCTTCAATGTTATTGTTGCTATAATAGGATGTGTTGATGTGTTTCATTATATCAAACCTTACATAAATAAATATTATATTTTATTTTTTAACTAGCAAATATCCCTAATCATCAAAAAATGGTTTGACCATCTAGCAACATCTCAAGAGCTGGTCGCGAGGATCCCTGAACTTGTGAAAGGAAAAGAGGCAAAAGAAAGTCATTTATACATCAGATTCGCAGAGCAAGGATGTGATAAGAAACAGTGGAAGCTCGCAACGACTGTAATGTCCAAGTTATTTGAATCAGGGAAAAAACACTGTAGAAATAATGCAGCTGGCATGTTCAAGCAGAGATAAACATACTTTGATGGCCGTGTACACTCAATGGATCAAGATCATAGCAGCTTGCATGGACGCGACAGCAACAGGGAAAAGGGCATGCAGCAAAAATGAACAGCCATGGGAACTACAATGGTAGGAAAGCATTTGGTCTTTGAGCTGATTTCTGCGCAAATAAAAACACACGGGAATCAATGAGCAACACCTGGATTGACAAGGCCAAGAACGTTTGAAAACCTAATGTGAAAAGGAAAAAAAAAAAGCAGATGAGAAAAGACTTTGAAAACCAATTAAAAAATAACCAATACCGCTTCTCCTAAAAAAATACACGCAAATTAACGTGGATTATAATAATATAAATATTATTTTGTCTTTTTATTTCCAAAATTTAACTCTTGGCACAGAGTATTTTAGACTTTTCATGTGTAATTGGTGGTATTATCTGATTTTTAAAGGGTATTTTCATTAGTTCAATATTGTTTTGCACAATAAAATCACAAATTTATTCTCGGAAACAGATAAAAAACACAAAAGAAACAAGGGTAGTGTCGGTTTTTGACATTAACCGTGAACAGTAAATTAAATTTTTTTTGTCCTTGGATGGGACAAAAACAATTCACTGATAGTGATGGTAGTTTTGGTTTTCTATGTTTTGGTGAATAGTACAACTACTAAATACCCTTTGAAGAGATAAAAAAAAATGGACAATTGGCCTAGGGCATAATAATATTTTGATATCAGATTTTTTTATTATTATCTCATTTTCGGGGGTATTTAGATAATTTTATATTTGTTTACTATTTTTTTTTAAAGGCACATGCATCAACAAAACGTACCTTTTGTTGCCTCCCTTATGTGCCTTATAGGCAAGGCTGAGGAAAATGCTTTATCATCATGTCATCGGATGCTCAAAATGATTTTTTCTATAAAAGTTTTGGTGTTTTTCAATTATATCTTTCAAATGAAATTAATCATTTATGTTATTTTTCATTTCACCCTTATTCTTTTTATTTATTTGATATGAATGTCTTGATTTCGTTTCAATTTGTTATTCAATTGAAATTAACTATATATGCTATATTTTGTTCTACATGTTGTGATTGTTATAATTTATTAGATGTTTAGCTATGTAGTTAAATGAATTTGTAATTATATTAATTTGTAATCAGCTTGCTAACCCTCTAAAGAAACGGCAGGACAACTACAAGGGCTCTATCAAATGTATGGGTATTTTGGGCCTCTAAAGGCAAATCATTGGACGACGGCCAACAAAAGCCTTTGCAAGAGCACCGAGAGGATAACATTATCAGACGTCAGAGAAAAGAAACAAATGCCATTGGAGTCCAATAAATACCTGTTTAACAATGTATTTAAAAAGTGTTTTTCAGAAAATTTTAAAAAATATATTTGTATTTTTATTTTAAATTAAATATTTTTAGTATTTTTTACATTGAAAAAAAATCATACTTCCTTCTCTCTTCTTTAATTTTTACTGTGAGATCGATCGAGGTGATTAAAATACACACACACACACATATATATATATATATAACATCTCCATTATCATCAGTAAGTTTGCTTGTTTGGTAATGCTGGTGGTTGCAATTTGTTGTCAGTTAGATGACAACATTAAAAAGTGGGAATTTGAACGCAGAACTGTCACAGCTCACGTTGGTGTCTGGTCGTCATCTTCATTGACAACTTGTCATCATAAACACAGCTCATTCATGGAGCTCTGGTAAGGTGAACTGTTTGCTTCATGACTGGCTTCATTTCCATCCTCCTCGACTTCCTTTTTATGCTTCCCTGTAAATTTCAAGCTTTTCTTTGCATGCTCTCGGGTCTCATTGTGGTTGCTTGCTGTTATGATTGTAAGCAAGCCTGTCTTTTGAAAGCCACCACCCGTTGCTTGCCTGAACTTGCAAGGAACAGTGGTGTACTAAGAGAACAGACTCCTATATAAAATGGTGTTCTTATTATTTTCTTCTGCGTATTTTATAAGAAACGGAATTTTAATTCCTACTGCCTGGGTTAATGGAGGCTGTCCCTCTTGTTTCTCTGTGTGACGATCCATATATATTAGCCTGCCTCTTCCAATGAAGGAGTACGTAGTATATTTACACTCAATGAGTCCATGTGGGATCACACTATCCTGATAGAAAATAATATAAATCATATTATGAGGCCTCACTTAAAAGCTTAAACTTTTTAGGTGAGATGGTTCCTTAACATGGTATCAGAGCCTTATTGACCCAGCGGTCACGAGTTCGAATTTCACCACCCCCATTCTATTTGATAAAAACCAAGCACGAGGTGATATGGGCCTGTGCAAGTTTCAAGCCCAAAGGGTTTTCACTTGAGGGTGTGTGTTAGAAAATAATATAAATCATATTATGGAGTCTCACTTACAAGCTTAAGCTTTTAGGTGAGATGGTTCCTTAACATATCCAACCCTAATATTTCACAAAAATATGCGTGACACTTAGGGCCGATATGGAAGGGCGGTTGCTGTTGTGTTTTGAAAGTGTTTTTCATTTAGAAATACATCAAAATGATATTTTTTTTATTTTTAAAAATCATTCTTAACATCAGCACATCAAAATGATTTAAAAACACCCAAAATAATTCATTTAAAATGAAAAAAAAATCAAATTTTGAAAAAACAACGGTACAACCGACGTCCCAAATAACCTCTTAATAGCATGTTAGAAATTAATTGAATCCAAATATTTCATCACAAGATTATTTAATTAGGATTACTTGGTTAAGAGAGAACATCTTTTGTGACTTGCTCATAAAAAAATTAATACCCTTATTAATTATGATTAAAAAAAAAACATCATTACAAGACCTCACAGAAACTTAAGAACTCTTTCAACAAAACTTCTTATTTTCAGATTATTATTATATATATATATATATATATATATATATATATATATATATATATATCTTAAGATCTTAAGAGCATTTTAGCACAGCTGCTCGATCTAGCAGCCCATAATTATTGCCTCATCAATATCTTGGGTGAATTTGCAGCTGAATTAGCACCGGAAAAGTTCATTCATTGTCTGTTCAAGGAGTAAAGTCTTCAAATCAAAGGAAAATCATTCATTATTCCTAATTATTATTATTATTATTATTTTCAAACACTTATGACAGCTCAACAACGTAGCTTAAGCTGATCATGGCCAATTGGGAAAACATTATGATTATTGTTTCTTATCCAACTACAGTTAATTAGGAAGCCATTTCCATGATAAGCTATGAATGTCCAATAAATAAAACCCTACATTAATTTCACATTAATAATCACATGGAAGTTAAGATGAGGTACGAGGAATAGTTGGTAAATCCAATTTTAAGAGCCGACGCTTTTTCTAAAATACAAGTTTAAATTCACCCTTTTGGAAACAATCAAAAATAAAATATATTCTATTAATGTATTTTTATATAAAAAAAAAACTACTTTAAAAATAACTTTTACCATATTGAAACACCCTTATTTTTTATATTTTTAAACTAAAAAATAAATTATGCTCCCGATTAACTTTTAAAAGTAGAAAAGGAGAAGGAAATTTGACATAAAAAAACTTAATATATATAAAAAAAACATTTATTCAAGAAGAATATATGATAACAAAAAAAATATCCATGCAACCAGAAGCAGGCTATATATATATATATATATATATATATATATATATGTTTTTTGGCAAATAGGGTTCAAGGTCAGTAGTAATTTAAAACAAAAAAAAATTTTAAAACAAACTCTCAATCAAACAGTTTATAAATTAGCACCCCTTAACAATGGATTCTCCTGTTTTTTTCTTTTTCAGACATTAGCATCAACACACCTTAGATCAGAATTCCTTCCAGTACGTAGAATGTCAGGTCAGAGATGAATGAAAGTGCCTGTCGGGATTTCACATGGGACCCACATCCTACAAACAAAAATTAAAAAAGCAACAAACATCATCATCATCGCTCCCTCTCACACAACAAGCCAATCCAGCATCCATCTCCCTCTTTGATTTTACCTTCATCAGCTCTACACTCTTCCTCCTGAGTATTATATGCAAACTATCCAAACATGTAACAACAAATCAAACTGTAAAATCAGTCACCCCTAGTCTTAACCCTTTTGGCACTTTCCTCTCTCTCTCTCTCTGATATTCTTTCAAACAATGGATTCAAGAACTCTTCTGGATCATGCTCTCTTTCAACTCACGCCCACTAGAACAAGGTACATTGAAAGTATCCCGCAACTAAATGCATAAACACGACATCTAATGCTCCTTAAAAATGTTTTGCAATGTGTGTTTGTTAATGGGTTTTTTTTTTGCTGGGGTGGATTGGTTCTTGTTGCATGAAGATGTGATCTGGTGATTTATGCTGGTGGTGTGAACGAAAAATTGGCATCTGGGCTCTTGGGACCTTTCCTTCAACACTTAAAAACTGCTGAAGATCAGATATCGAAAGGAGGCTACTCCGTTTCTCTTCGTCCTTTGTCTCCTAATGCCTTCTGGTTCACTAAAGCCACTCTCCAAAGGTAATTGCTTCCATTTCAAAAATATCGTTTTTTCTTGTTTATTGTGACTGCTGCTCAATTTGATAATGTGACGGACCTTTTATTTACATTGAGTTACAATCGTGGTAATTGGTATGGTGTTAGACGTGGAAAAAAATATCTGGAAAAAAAAATTTATATTCCAGATCTCCTCTCCTGGAAGTCCTGCTCAATTTGACCAGATTTGGCTGACAAGTTGTGGTAGAGTTTGCAAGGGATTCTCTCTTATCCTGGATTTTCTGGTCATAGAAAAAGCTAGATCTTTTAGTTTGTCGGTCGCTAGTAGATTCAAGTTTTGAGATTGATATTTGAGTCAAATATTGTGGTTTATTTCATTATTAATCAAGATCATTGTTTGACATTTGGAGTGAATATGATGACTGGATAGGTTTTGAGATTTACAAGTTATTACGGACCAAAGTTGACATGAAGTACTTCAATCTTGAACTGGATTTTGAAGGTTTACCTGATCCAGTCAGATTCACTGTCCCCTGAGTTCGGAATCTGAATTATTGGTGGCTTAAAAATTGTTCTCTCTTTACAATGACCTTCTAGCTGGTTACTGTGTGTAGATTTGTCACTTTATGATTGTTTGTCATTGCAGATTTGTGAGGTTTGTTAGCTCACCAGAAATTCTTGAGAGATTTGTGAAAATAGAGACTGAACTAGAGCAGATTGAGAGTTCAGTTCAATCAAATGAACTATTAAATGGAGATGCAGAAGGTATGTTTGGAACTACGTTTTTCGCTCGTTGGAACGGTACATGGTTGAAGCTCAACCTTAATAATTTGTTTACATCTCATATAGCTGTTGATCTGTACATTGGTGGCTCAATTGGAAAGTAGGGCTACACGTAATCTGTAACTGTCATAACATTTCGCTGTTGATCTTAAGACTTCTCGCTTACTGAACTAACCTGGATTTGAGAAAATCTTTCAGGTGCTGCTGGGAATTACAAAAAGTCAACTGCCTCATCTAAGGTATGCTGCTTAGTTGAAACTCCTTGTACGAGATCGTGGTGATTTTTTTCTCAGATCCTCGCATCATGAATCTAGACATGTAATTTGATGCCTTGTTTTTTAGTCAAGAGAAGATCACAATGGAGGCAGCAATGGTGTGCAGGAAGAAAACTCCAAGTAAATATTTCAATCTTGCAAATCTTCAAGTCTGACGATATGTTATCCGTAATTGAAATGCCCTTTAAGTTCTCAAGCATTGACTGTTCAATTGATGGTCATGAACAGGGTTCGTCTTCAACGAGCTTTGGAATCTAGAAAGGCTGTTCTCCGCAAAGAGCAAGCAATGGCGTATGCTCGTGCCTTGGTCACTGGATTTGAACCGGACTGTGTAAATGATCTTATTTCCTTTGCCGATGCTTTTGGAGCTTCACGTTTAAGGTATCATTAGGAATCATCCTGTAGTGATAAACAGAATTATATTGGCTTTTGCACATTAATATGACAACATCAATGGTCATCCACCCACCATGGATGTTCTCACTGAGAACTTCTTTTCCTTTTTAATCTGCATCACCATACACAGTGCCCCCACCTCCATTTGAAACTTCCCACCTGTCCTCTGGCTAAGTTGGCACTTGCTACAAAATGCCAAAGGCAGTGGTGCAACTAGTTCATTTGGTCATCCATGAATGAAAAATGAGGAAGTTTATTTGATCTTGATTTTATGATTGCTCTGCATTTCTAGAATACAATCTAGTTTTATGAATTTTCTCCCTTTTGTCAAGATTCGGGATGTTAGATTATTTTGGCCTGACAATATTCAGTTGAACCCCATTTCTTCTATCATTATATTCAAAGCAGTTCCTGCTCCAAATTTTAGTTGAGGTTAAAAACCTATATCTGATTTCACTTAGGGAAGCATGCATAAATTTCATGGAATTATGCAAGAAGAAGAATCATGATCGGCTTTGGATGGATGAACTGGCGGCAATGCAGGCATCACAGTTGGAATTGCCTTTTCTTAAAACTTCTGGCATTGTTCTTGCTGGTGAGGAAAATTACCCTGGTCAAATTGGTGGTCTCTCTGGTGGGAAGTACAATGGTTCAATTGATGCATCTGACTCGGCTACAAGTCTTGGAAGTTTAGACCTAAACCAAGGTATTGTTTAAGATCCAAGTTCTTCTACCTGAAGTTGGTCATGCATTGGATGAAGCTATAGTGGTTAATATTAATCTCTATCTGCGATGAGCATTGAGGTGGAAGTGCCATCAATTATTCCATGCCATTATTGTATTATTGTAACAATTGCATGCAATCTAGGATGTGAATGCTGATTTCTGTTTTACTATTGTATTGTAATGGCAATTTCTTATTATTCCTGAACTATCTGTGCTCTCTTTTGTTTCCCCTAGCTGATAAAAATCAGTCGAGAACTAGCAATAGTTTAAGGTTTAAACATTATACTATTGGCCAGTCTTTGATGTCGCATATTTTTACAGATAGTGGCTTGCCAACATCAGCTCCGATGCAGTCAACTGATGGGAGAGCTCATATGCCAATTCCATGGCCAAATCATCATCCTCAGCACAAGCACAACTTTCAAGGTCCTGTATTTCAACAAATGCCCCCATATCATGGCTACCTTTTTCCTGCTATGCCGGTTGGCTCTCCATATTTTCCTGGGAACATGCAATGGCCTCCAAATGTTGATGATTCTAGCTTTGGTCGAGAATGGGAGCCTGACAACCGTGAAAAGCATAAATCATCCTCCAGGAACAAGAAGTCTTCTCATCAAAACGAACTGCGAGGTTCTGATCATGATGAACCCACTGAGCCTAGTGATTCCAGCTCAGAGACTGAATCAGATGAAAATCTGGGAAGTGACAAAAAGCAGGCTTTGGTGGAAAAGATGAACAGGAAAAGGCATGGGAAGAAGTCGTCACGAAAGGTTGTCATTCGCAACATCAATTACATTACTTCAACAAAAGATGGAGAAAAGGGCAGCATGTCTGACAGCACATCTGACGAGGGTGGATTTATTGATGGTGAAGCTCTCAAGCAGCAGGTACAGGAAGCTGTTGGTTCATTAGAGAGACGGCATAAATCAACCTCTCGACATCACAAGAAATCACAGCGCAGCACTATAGATGGTTCAAATGGTGTTACTGATCAGGAAGGCAAGAATATAACTGAAAATAATCGTGAAGGTGAAAAAGTAAAGGAGCACTGGGGTGCCTTTCAGAGCCTTCTCATGCAGGACAGAGATTTGGACTCTTTTGGAATTGAACCTCATCCTCCACAGGTTCACAGTGATGACTTTACAACTAAGAGCTATGAGGAGGGAAGGTCATTGGAATTTAATCTCGAGTCTGAGGGAAGAAGAAAGCAACAAGCATTTGCGAATGATTCATTCATCGCAACAAAGAGGGAACCTGGTAATGGAGGTGAGTCTCGCATTGAAAACTTTGAAGCTGGTGCAAATGGCCACCAGGTGATAAATAAGAGGGATAGAACATATGAGGAGTTGTTATTTTCTCAAAGGGCTGGAGAATCAGGGAACTTAACCCGACCTACCGTTGCTGATTGTTCTACTGAATCTCCATTAATCAAAAGTCAGAAAGAAGAGGATTGGTTTATTAGCAGTCAACTGGACAGGGATGATCACAGGGACCGTAAAGCATTTAGTGATGATTATGATTCATCATTAACTGGTGAGCATTTCCAAGCTGAGAAAAATAAGAAGGAAGTTCTAGCGGATGACTCGTTCATGATCCAAGCTCGACCGTTAGTAGATGATCAGTCTGATTCATTATTACGGACAGACATGAGCATTGCTCCAGATGTAGTTGGAGCTACTCAATATGAGAATGGAATGGGAGAGATATCACATGATAAATCTAAAGCATTTGATGTCTATGAACCAGATGACCTTTACATGGTGCTTGGGCGGGATTCAGCTGCTGAGCAATCTCTACCATCTTGGACTCCAGAGATGGATTATGAAACAAATCCTGCTCAGGATAAGATTCCTTCTAACTGTATGGGAATCAATGGAAAAACAAATGGAAATTCTGGCGGAAAAGTTGTTGGTAAAGAAGTCAGGTCAAAAGTTCCTAATGGATCTCTTGGTAGAAGCAAATCTGATATCATGTCAAGGACAAAGAAACCAATTTCTGCAAGCAGAACTACACTTCCAAAGATCAAATCTGAGAAGGTATTTTAACAAGGATTTAAGCAAGCATTAAAGCATTTTTCCTCTTTTTGTCTCATTCCCTTGATGGAAATCATAGAAGAGCTTCATCGTATCAGAAATCGTTCAGCCCTGCTGTTATTTAATGTCCTGACTTGATTGTTCGCGTAGCTCCCTGTCACTGCGTTTCAAAAACGTTTTTACTTTAAATAAAAAAAAATAGTGTTTTTAGTTCATTTTCATGTGCTGATATCAAAAATAATTTTAAAAAAAAATAAAAAATATCATTTTGATGTATTTCTAAATAAAAAACATTTTCAAAAAACAACCTCACCCACACTTCCAAACAGTCACTTAACCTCCTCTTTTTGGTTGATGTTTAATTTTATCCACTTGAAAACAGGAAGAAGTAAACAGGAAGAGAAAGGAGGAGTTATTGATTCAACGTCAGAAGAGAATAGCAGAAAGGAATGCTGCTGGCAGTTGTCCGGCGACATCTAAGAGAATCCCTGCAGGGAAAGTATCTGTTTCAACTTCTATAAGGAATGAGAAGCCTAAAAGCAAATCTCCAAGTCAAGAGACAAAGAAACCACTCTTTAGAAGTTCCACCATTGATCGCCTTGCTACTGCTAGGGCAACCACAAAGTCGCCATCAACCGAATTGAAAGCTGCCCAGCCCAAAAAGCCAAACTTGAAGGCTAATGGTTCAGCTCAGAAGGCTTCTGGTGCTGATAATAAGAAACCTCCGAACAAAGTCAAATCTGATGTCAACAGAAAGAAGGCTGGAACAATAGCCAGAGCAGAGAAGCCTGTGGATTTAGTACCTATAAAAGCAGCCCAGTCTGCAGATGAAATTGATGGTTTCAAAGATATAAAGGAGTTACACAGTGTTGCTTCTACAGAGAATAATGCAGGAAATATGATTTCAGCTGGTATCTTGGATGGTAAAGGCTGCAATGGTGATTCACTCCACATGGACTCGTCTGCCTCACAATCTAAAGCAGTTGACGAGGGGTTCTCTAAAGTAGCTCCAGTTGTTTGTGAAGACATAGAAACTTCTGATAATCATGGTGAGTATATATCTGAAACAATAATACATCCTGTGCTGGAGTCACCAAATATGGCTCTGAACCCATGCGCTGTGGCTATCAGAGGAAATGATGCTTTCAGTGAAATTTTGGAGTCACCTGAAAAATCTGAAATAGAAATATCGACCCCACCACCTGATGAAATAAACCCAGAATCAATCCACTCCAGGAAGAAATGGAACAGTGACGAGAACTCTCCTAAAGTAGCAAAAGGGTTTAGAAAGCTTCTTATGTTTGGAAGGAAAGGTCGAGCCTCTGCTGCAAACTGATCCCACAGGACAGCTGGTGGAACCTGTGTATATGCTGCATATCTGTTCAGTGAAACAAGTATCTTAGCCCTGCCAACCTAGGATTATCCCCCCACCCCCCACAAATAAAAACAACCTAAAAGAAAAGGAAGGAGAAAAAAGAAGAGAGATCAGGAGATAGCTCTCATACGTGATAAGGCCTTTGGTGTTGCTGCCATATGAGTATATTTCGTAGTTTATGAGGTTTGAGATTTGCTAGGTTGAGGATGTAAAGAGTTAATTCTTTTATTTGGTGTGTATTTTGGGTCTGTATATCATACACGGAATAGTTTTTGAATCACCTGTAATTTTCACTCAAATTTCTGTTTGTATGTATACCCAGAACTCCCTGGTGCTTCATTGTTTGGTGCAATGCTTTCGTTTATTCTCGATGGCTAGTAACATTCCATGATGAGGCATTGCTCCTTACCTTGGTAGTTATTTATCTTGCACAAGTCTTTGGAGATTTGTAAGCACTGTTGAACTTACAGTTTATTCTATTACATTCGTGCTTGGAACTTGGGATTTGTAATATCTGATAACAAAGACAGCAGCATGAACCCACATAATATTAATACCGTTTCGTTTCGGCGGAAATGTTTTGTACCAATAAAAAAAATAAAACAAAATAGCATCGTTTTTGTCTCGATTTAAATTTCGGTCCGTACTGGAAATTTCGAGATAGATATCAGCCGAAACACGCCAAAATCACGCCGGCTGTTTCATTTCAGCTACAGCTACAGGAAAAAAATTCATTTCCTGCGCGTTAATCTCCCGCCCGCTTGCCTGGCCAAAATTCACAAACAAATTAATGTTTGCACTACACTTCTGCAATAGTGATGCGACCTATCATTAATTATACACACACACACATATATATATATACATACTTAACTACTACATCTTCATAGTTTGGGAGCTTTGGATGGACATGGCTTGAGCTAGATGAGCTTCCACTTTGCGCTTTACAATCATCAATTAGACTATCTAAAGAACTTCGACCTTTGACTGAAATTTGGTAATGATCATTGCTCGAGGGATGAGGTACAGGTTTCTTACCTAGCCTTGGCTTGGCTGGCCTTTTTGTCTCATTACTTACACTACTAGGGCTTGCACTGCCATTGCAGGATTCTACCACACTTCTAGGAGCTTTCTTAATGCTGCTGTGACTTTGACTCAAAGACTTCACTTCCATATCATCAAGATAGATAACAGATGTCTGATGAATTGGAAGGATACCATAAGATGAAATACTAGTTGCTGATGCTTCAAGATTTCTGATTAAAACTTCATTTTTCTTATTCTTGCTATGAATTCTGCCCAGACTATCAGTACTGCTTCTGTCCAAATCATTATAAAGTGACTCCGTTTTTGTTGGTGTCCTGAATTTTGAAGCCGGCATGGAGCTCTCTGTTGGAATTTTGGGTTGAATTCTGGAAAAATTGAAAGAACAGCTACTGTAGCGATTTGTACGGACAAAAGTGGATCAAAGAACACAAACACGCACTGTAGCGATCAAATTCTTGGGAATGAACAATTTTCCAGAATTTGATGGAAATTTTCCAGAAAAGAAAGAACTAAAGAACTCTGGAAATTTGAGAATTAAAGGATCAAGAACATGGGCAGAATATTTCGTTATGGTTATTGCCATCCCATCAAATTTTATTTATATAAGGATCAAAAATTACAACGGCTAGTTTTCAACTAAAATTTCCTATTTAACAAAGTTTTGACTATAAGCTGAAATTAACTAAAACATTGACTCAGAACTTTTAAACATGCTTATTATGTTAGAATTCTGGAGAAAAACTCAAATTTCAGATATGAACAAGTATTGTTCAAATCTGTATGGACAAATTGTCAAAACCTAAGAACAGGTACTGTAGAGATCAAGAACTGGGTTCGAGACTTTTTCTAGAATTTTGACAAATTTTTCCAGAAAAGAAAGAACAATAAGCTTTGTAATTTTAAGCTAAAAGATCATAAGCATGGGCAGAATTTCGTATGTGGTTACTGCCATCCCACTCATTTTATTTATAGGAATCAAAAACATTACAACGGCTATAATTCAGAAAATTCTGAATTGATAAAGTCAACAAAATACAAAGTCAACCTTTAACTGAATTAACTAACAAAGTTTGACTATTTGACTAACACAATATTACACAGACTGATTACAATATGAAATCAAACATTAAGAGATAAACTTGATTCTTCAATCTTCGATTTTCCAGCTTGATCACCTTGGCAGCTTACTTGGCAGACCTGGAATCAATTCCAGATTTCAACACTCCCCCTTGATTCCTGGATTGCACATTCCCTCAGTTGATTGATCAAGGTTTAAATCCTGTAAAGCTTTCCTTAACCAAACTGGTTGGTCAGCATTTACCAATGCTGTAGTGTAGTGTAACTGACTAATGTTTTGCATGAACTTTGTGCTGAGTATAGCAGAGCATACTACTTCTGGTTGAGTGAAAGATTGATAGAGTAGTCTGCTAATTTGCATTCTATAGGTTCTGCCATCTGCACAGGTAGCACCATCTTCCTTGGAGAGTTTCATTTCCAGCACCTTTGATGTGTTCACAGCCTTGAATTTTTCCTTTGCAACCTTGTTCAGTAGCTTGGTGGTGAACTGGTTTTAAAACATACAGCAGCCTTCATCTGCTAGTTTTATTCCCAAACAATAGTCTAAAAATCCAAGTTCATTTATTTCGAACTTGCCTTTCATATTGGTTCTAAATTCAGCAACCAATTCTTCATCATCTTTGATATCAGTATGCAACTGCAAACGACCTTGAGTTTCAGCCATTCTCAGAGGGAAATTTTTCCTAGATTTTCCATGATGATCCAGGACATAGACCAAGCCAATTGAATTCCCAACAAGAATGTTCAAATTCCCATCAACATCTAATCAACCATTGAAGGTGAAGAGTATATATATGCACGAAATTTTCCAGTATTTGCACTTAACTCTAGTTCATGATTCCTCAAACTGCCATCACATTTCCCAACATCTCTATCACCAAGCACTTTCAAATGCTCAGGATCACCAACCACATTCAAATGCTCAGGATTGTCATAATACTCATGATCAAGGTAATATGACCTTGTAACACTCATTTCAGCTCCTCCATCACTATCAAAGTCAGCTAATTCAACACTTTCACTAGATGAATCTGCATCTGCTTCTCCTTTTTCATTTTCAACAGTTGTGTTTGTATTTGTGCTTTGGTGTTCTAGTTGAATACTAAAGCATCTATTAGACATTTTTGCAGTAAATAAAAGATTACTTTGATCATCTTTGATCATGCATAAGCCATCTATAAACAGCAAAGAGTGTCTATCCTCAAGTAGTTGACCTACACTTATCAAATTTTGGTCAATTTCTGGCACATACAACACATCCTTAAAATTTCGAGTTCCAGCTAGAGTTTTAATATCAACTTCACCTTTGCCCTCAACACCTACATACTGTCCATTAGCAGCCTTGACTCTAGATTTATAGTTTGTATTAAGAGTTTCAAACAAGCTTAAATCGGCAGACATGTGGTTTGTGCAACCACTATCAATTAACCAAGTTTGATTGTTTACCTCAGTTTTGTTGCATTTGTGTGCTTCAGTGGCTGTGAATAACATTTCCTCTTTGGTCTCCTCCACTTCAGCAACTTGAGCTTGATTTGCATTGTCTTCATTGCAAAATTTTTCAATGTGGCCAAACTCTTTACATTTTCGGCATTGTGCATTCTTGAGCCAACAAGATGACTCAAGATGATTGTTTTTCTGACAGTACTTGCAGGTGGGAAGTGGCTCTCTTCTTCCTTTCCACCTTGCATTGAAGTTGTTGCCTTGTGTTTGATTATTTGGCCAATTTCTCCTCTGCCATGAATTTCCAGAATTTGAGTTTTCTGGGTTCTTGAAGAACACCTGTGCATTCTGGGAATTCTGGAACTTTGCTCTACCTTTGAATCCAACAGCAAAGGCTTCCTCACTTGTATTCTCCTGTCTCAATGTCTGCCTTTGCTCCACAGTTTGCAGTGCATTAATGAGTTCTTGAAGACTCATTGTAGTAAAATCTTTAGACTCTTCCAATGAGCAAATCTTATTTTCAAATTTTTCTGGTAAGCTGACCACAACTTTCTCCACAACTCTCGATTCTTGCATTTCTTCTCCAAGCAGTCTCATTTGATTTACAATCTTTGACACATTTGATGAAAACTCCTTGACAGTTTCTGATTCTTTCATCTTTATGCCTTCGAATTGTCTTCTTAAATTCATAATCTGCATCCTCTTGGATTTCTCATCACCTTGGAACTCAGCCTTCAACTTGTCCCAAGCTTCCTTAGCTATTTCGCAGGCCATGATTCTTGAGAAAATCTCCTCACTTACTGCATTATGAATGCAGGTAAGGGCCTTGAATTTCTTTGTTCTTTGCTCATTGTAGTATCTTAGTTGGGCCATTGTTGGATCTTCGTTCAAGGGATTTAGTTCCCTTTCAGTCTCCACATCGTCCCACAAGTCGAATGCCTTCAGATACATCCTCATCTTCACAGCCCATACTCCATAATTCACACCTGTGAATACTGGAGATTTTGAAGAAAATGAAGCATCCATGTCTGTCAAGAACAGTCTGCTCGAAATTTTTGTTTCTTGTAATTTACTTCCAAGGCTTCACAATACTGGAGAACAGGAATACCAATTGATGATACCTTATCAACTGATTATCCCCTTTTAAAGAACAAATCAAGTCACTTTTCTTGATTTCAAAAAATCTGCTAATTTACGAACAAGTTTCCTTTCACTTGTGTCTTGCACTCTTTTCCTTCCAAGGATTCCACAGAATAAAGAACAGGAGTAATAATTGAGAAACTCTTTCAATTATTAGTCCTTAAAGAACACTTCAAGACTCACTTCTTGATTGACGAATTCTTGGAATTTCTGGAAAAGTGCAGTCTGGAATTTCTGGAAAAAGTGCAATCTTCCTTTTCAAGGTTTGATTAATCCTTGAATTCTTGCACTTGTATATTACTTTCAATCCCTTTTCTAAGACCTATTCTGCTCCGATACCATGTTAGAATTCTGGAGAAAAACTCAAATTTCAGATATGAACAAGTACTGTTCAAATCTGTACGGACAAATTGTCAAAACCTGAGAACAGGTACTGTAGAGATCAAGAACTGGGTTCGGGACTTTTTCTAGAATTTTGACAAATTTTTCCAGAAAAGAAAGAACAATAAGCTTTGTAATTTTAAGCTAAAAGATCATAAGCATGGGCAGAATTTCGTATGTGGTTACTTTCATCCCACTCATTTTATTTATAGGAATCAAAAACATTACAACGGCTATAATTCAGAAAATTCTGAATTGATAAAGTCAACAAAATACAAAGTCAACCTTTAACTGAATTAACTAACAAAGTTTGACTATTTGACTAACACAATATTACACAGACTGATTACAATATGAAATCAAACATTAAGAGATAAACTTGATTCTTCAATCTTCGATTTTCCAGCTTGATCACCTTGGCAGCTTACTTGGCAGACCTGGAATCAATTCCAGATTTCAACATATTACAATGTGAATTTAATCATAAGACTTGATTCTTCAATCTTCAATTCTTCAATCTTCGATTCTCCTACGCAGCTTCAACCTGTCAGCTTCATTGGCAGGTCTGGAATCAACTTCAAATTTCAACACTCCCCCTTGATTCCTGAGCTGCATATTCCCTCAGTTGGCTCTCCTTGATCAAGGTTCAAATCCTGTAAAGCTTTCCTTAACCAACTGGTTGGTCAGCATTTACCAATGCTGTAGTGTAGAGTAACTGACTAATGTTTTGCATGAACTTTGTGTTGATTATAGCAGAGCATACTATTTCTGGTTGAGTGAAAGATTGATATAGTAGTCTGCTAATTTGCATTCTATAGGTTCTGCCATCTGCACAGGTAGCACCATCTTCCTTGGAGAGTTTCTTTTCCAGCACCTTTAATGTGTTTACAGTCTTGAATTTTTCCCTTGCAACCTTGTTCAGTAGCTTGGTGATGTACTGATTTTAAAACACACAGCAACCTTCATCTGCTTGTTTTATTCCCAAACAATAGTCTAAAAGTCCAAGTTCATTTATTTCGAACTTGCCTTTCATATTGGTTCTAAATTCAGCAACCAATTTTTCATCATCATTGATATCAGCTGCAACTGCAGCACCTTGAGTTTCAGCTATCTTCAGAGAGAAATTTTTCCTAGTATTTCCATGATGGTCCAGGACATAGAACAAGCAAAGTGAAGTCCCAACAAGGATGTCCATGTTCCCATCAACATTCAAATCAACCATTGAAGGTGAAAAGTATATATATACACAAAATTTTTCAGTACTTGCCCTTAAATCTAGTTCTTGACTCCTCTTAACTTGCTTTGTATCAAGATTGAATACAACACTAGAACTTGCATCACATTTCCCAACATCTTTATCACCAAGCACTCTCATATGCTCAGGATTGTCATAATACTCATGATCAAAGTAGTATGAACTTGTAACACTTATTTCAGCTCCTCCATCACTATCAATGTCAGCTAATTCAACACTTTCACAAGATGAATCTGCATCTGCTTCTCCTTTTTCATTTTCAACAGTTGTGTTTGTATTTGTGCTTTGGTGTTCTAGTTGAATACTAAAGCATCTATTAGACATTTTTGTAGTAAATAAAAGAGTACTTTGATCATCTTTGATCATGCATAAGCCATCTATAAACAGCAAAGAGTGTCTATCCTCAAGTAGTTGACCTACACTTATCAAATTTTGGTCAATTTCTGGCACATACAACACATCCTTAAAATTTCTCCTCTGCCATGAGTTTCCAGAAGTGGCTCTCTTCTTTCCTTCCACCTTGCATTGAAGTTGTTGCCTTGTGTTTGATTATTTGGCCAATTTCTCCTCTGCCATGAGTTTCCAGAACTGGACCCGTTTTCTGGATTTCTGAAGAACACTTGTGAATTCTGGGAATTCTGGAACTTTGCTCTACCTTTGAATCCAACAGTGAAGGCTTCCTCACTTGTATTCTCTTGTCTCAATGCCTGCCTTTGCTCCACAGTTTGCAGGGTATTAATGAGTTCTTGAAGACTCATTGTAGTAAAATCTTTAGACTCCTCCAATGAGCAAATCTTGTTGTCAAATTTTTCTGGTAAACTGACCAGAACCTTCTCCACAACTCTCGATTCTTGCATTTCTTCTCCAAGCAGTCTCATTTGATTTACAATCTTTGACACATTTGATGAAAACTCCTTGACAGTTTCTGACTCTTTCATCTTTATGCCTTCGAATTGTCTTCTTAAATTCATAATCTGCATCCTCTTGGATTTCTCATCACCTTGGAACTCAGCCTTCAATTTGTCCCAAGCTTCCTTAGCTGTTTCACATGCCATGATTCTTGAGAAGATGTCCTCACTTACTGCATTGTGAATGCAAGTAAGGGCTTTGAATTTCTTTGCTCTTTGTTCATGGTAGTATCTGATTTGGTTCATTGTTGGATCGTCGTTCAAGGGATTTATTTCCCTTTCATTCTCAACATCATCCCACAAATCAAATGCTTTCAGGTATATCTTCATCTTCACTGCCCATACTCCATAATTCACACCTGTGAATACTGGAGATTTTGAAGAAAATGAGGAGTCCATTCTTGTCAGCTTCGAATTCCTTTCTTTCTTGGTGACTTTCTTTTACAAAACAAAGAACAGGGATATCAATTGATGATCAATATCAATTGATTATCCTCTTAAAGAACAAATCAAGTCAAATTTCTTGATTTTCAGAAAATCTGCAAATTCTGGTCAACGCTTGCTTCTTGCACCAAATTCTGATCAACACTTGCTTCTTGCACTCTTTTTCCTTCCAGGGATTCCACATAACAGAGAACACGAACTGTAATTGAGCAATTCTTCAATTATCAGTCCTTTAGAGAACAAATCAAGACTTTTCTTGATTGACGAATTCTGAAATTTCTGGAGACAGTGCAACCTTTTTCTTTCAAGGTTTAATCAATCCTTTTTCACTCGAGTATATTTTTTTTTTCAATCCCTTCTAAGACCTAATTCTGCTCGGATACCATGTTGGAATTTTAGGTTGAATTCTGGAAAAATTGAAAGAACAACTACTGTAGCGATTTGTACGGACAAAAGTGGATCAAAGAACACAAACACGCACTGTAGCGATCAAATTCTAAGAATGAACAATTTTCCAGAATTTGATGGAAATTTTCCAGAAAAGAAAGAACTAAAGAACTCTGGAAATTTGAGAATTAAAGGATCAAGAACATGGGCAGAATATTTCGTTATGGTTACTGCCATCCCATCAAATTTTATTTATATAAGGATCAAAAATTACAACGGCTAGTTTTCAGCTAAAATTTCCTATTTAACAAAGTTTTGACTATAAGCTGAAATTAACTAAAACATTGACTCAGAACTTTTAAACATGCTTATTACAATGTGAATTTAATCATAAGACTTGATTCTTCAATCTTCAATTCTTCAATCTTCGATTCTCCTACGCAGCTTCAACCTGTCAGCTTCATTGGCAGGTTTGGAATCAACTTCAAATTTCAACACTCTCATCGCTGTCACTGAAAATATCTTGGATTTCCAAATCCAAAACTTCAGCTTTCTGCACAGGTTTGCTTTATCATTAGAAACAGACTGCAAATTCAGGGTAGGAAACAGAACTAATTAAACAGTTGGTGGGGTTGAGTTTATTCTAGAAAAGGAGGCTGAAACTGTATAGAAAGTTTGTACCAATTTATGGAACTGGTAGATTCTGTTTATAAGCTTGAAGCCTTTTTACTAGGAAAGTTCATCATATAAACTATAAACCCACCTCCTGCCACTGTGGTCTAAAACTATGCCAAAAATCCTGAAATCCCAGATGAATATTGTACTCATAAGCGATTCCGTTTATTTGCCATAGCTTTACATCCTCAGGCACTGAATTTACTGATAAGTTCTCTTTCATCTCAGAATCCACAAGATTTCCAGGCAGTAATTCCACATTGGTAGTCTCAAATTTGCTTCCATCACGAATCTTAAACAGAGCTTCGCAGCATGTGTAGCTCGGCGAGTCACCACATCTTGAGGCAACAAATATTAAGTTTGATATCGCTCTGGTCGACATCAATAGGCAAGCATTGCCAGGCGCTGCAGAAAGATATAGAGTGGTGAAATAGCATGTTTAGCCACAAGGCCATGAAGTAGGGTGTAAGGACAGTTATGTGTCTGTACAGTTGCTGGCTAATGTGGGGCATACTGGTGATGATACATTCACATGATTGGTTGATCTGATCATATGCAGCCAATAGGCATTGGTCGTTGTAGAGTTGATGGACCTAAACATCATTTTAAGAGAACTTTTGGTTAGTAGCAAGCTTAAAGAAATCAATCTAGAAGGTTAAGCTGTTAGTTGATACTTCAAGATATAATTTATATTATTCTCTAATACATCCTCAAGTAAAAACTCTTTGGGCTTGGAACTTGCACAAACATATACTACCTTGTGCTTGATTTTTATCAAACAGAATGAGGATGCTGAGATTGAACTAGTGATCATTGGGTCAACAAGACTCTGATACCAAGAAATCATCTCATCTAAAACTTAAACTGTTATGTGAGGTTTCAAAATATAATTTATATTATTATCTTGTATAATGAAAAGGATCGAGATGGGAAAAATCAGAGGGTACCCTCGTTAAGGCTTGCTGAAACCGGCCATTCTGAAGGAGTTGAGCGATATCGGCACGCGATTGTCGTATGATTGACTCTCTCCTATGCTTTTGTGCAGCTAGATGAAGTTGAAGTTGCTCTATCAGCCTCTTGCTGCAACACAAACACAATTTAGTGACAGCAAAAATTCTTTGGAAATTGTGAGGAATCATTCTAATTAGCCTGACACCAATGAGCTAGTACTCTCATAAAGCAAGAAACTTTGGAATTGATCAATTCCATAAAAGATCCTAGCAAGCACAGAAAGGTTTGCAGAAATTATTATTTTTTTAATCCGAGAAGACCCCACTTCTAGAAAACACATTTTATGTGTCAGGTGATCGAGTAAAATCTCAGTTGTCCCATCTTCTTACAAGAGATACACTTCCTGACTCGAACTTGTTATGCAGATTTCAAGTCCTTTGTCATCACACCATGTTTTTTAAAGACAGGGTTTGCAGAATGACCTCATTATAAACCAATGATGGCAATTCTCCCTCCACAAAGGAGACCACAGGGAGGTGAAAAATACGAGTATCACAGAATTAACAGTTTAACATATGGTGTGTGTGTGTGTGTGTGTGTATATATGCTTACTACCACTTAGAGGCTCTTCTCCATCCTGAAGATTGTGTCCATGCAAGCACGACATTGAGGACACTAGACCACATATTTTCTTGCATAATTAACATGCAATCGAAGAAGAGAAAGAAAAAGACAAGAACAGAGATGAAATGAGAGAACGTATAATAGTTTTATCTTAGTATGCTGATTTAAGAGAAATGCAGTACTGTAACATTAATCTTTAACACAGCAGCCCAAGAAACTGTATATCGATCGTTTCCCTTTCGGAGTTATTTCCTTCCATTTTCAAAGATTTCATCAAACCATGAAAAAGGTAAGTGGATATTTGGTGGAAGAATCACGAACTGGGGAGGGTTCTAAATTTCATTTATAGAAATTAAATCTATAATTGAGCAATGCATTTAACTCTAAATATCCTTTCCAAATAAATTTCTAATAATACGAGTTCTTTTTTGGTCGAATGTTATTTTATAAGAAAAAAAATTCAAATTTACCTTTCTCAATTCTAAAATAATTTATAAATATTTTGAAATTATTCAAATAATTTTACGAATGGAAATGATATGCAACCCAATAAATAAATAAATCATTTTTCTTCTTGTATTTACCCTTTATATGTTTTTTTTATTGATATAGATCAATTCATTATGAAACGGCTTTTTTTTAGCAATTTATCCAAAGTTTATCAAGAACATGGGCATATAATAAGAAAAATGTAATCTTCAATTTTTTCGAGAACCTTATATTAACTATTATCACCATCACATATTTGATTTATTTTTCTAAATAAAATAAAAATGGTATAAAAGCAAAGTGATATCAAGCACTCATTGAGTCTTTAAAGATTTTTTGGGGGGCACTGTCTTTCAAAAATACTTTTGAAAAAATTTAAAATAAATAAAATTATTTTGGTGTTATGAGATTATTTTCATGAGCTGATATCAAAAAATGATTTAAAAAAATATTATTATGATATATTTCTGAGTGAAAAGTAATCTCAACACTTAAATATCCTTTGAGTTTAGGCCACATGGGATTGCGTATTATCAAATCCAATCCCATAGTTAATTTTTATTATAAACAGCAAGAGGGATATGTATTTCATAGACATAAAAGAAATAGTCAAAGGGCCAAATTGTTTTCTATTTAATTAGTAAATAATTTAAATTTATATGTTCAAAAATATTGAATTCATTTTATTTTATTTTTACATTATTCTCATCAATTTAGTCTTATTCGTTTAAAAGCCTTTTAAAATAAATAAATATGTATTTTAGAAAATTAATTTTAACATTAGTTTCTCTTTTTTAATGTAGTAAGATTCCTCTAATTTTGTTTTCTTATAAAATTAAAATTTTATCTTAAATATCAAATCCTGATATGATTCTATCTTTTGGGTTTATGTGATTTAACGGAATGTTAATTTCCACCAAATCACCATTTTCATCAAAGTGATTCTTGCTTTAAAGAAAGCTTTGTCGTTTTCTCGTTGAGGTGATTTGATGTTTCATTTGTCAGAAATCTTCCATTTTTTTTTAATCTTAGATTAAATTAATATTTATCTTTTGGGTTTATGTGATTTAACGGAATGTTAATTTCCACCAAATCACCATTTTCATCAAAGTGATTCCCCACATTGAGTCTTTAAAGATATCATAAATTTTAAATAAATAAGAAATATACATAAATTATATTAATATATTTTTCAAATGAACAATATTTTTAAAAGCAATCACTGTCACGTTATCAAATACTCTCGTATTTTCTCCACACAAAAAAGAAAAGAAGAAGGAATAAAAATAAGACAAACATGCAATAACAACAAATAAAAATGCTGGTATTTGTATTAATAAATCTAAGTATCTTTTTGTAAGTGTCGTTGAGTTATTTTCAAAAATATTTTTTTTCAGAAATGTATTAAAATAATATTTAAAAAAAAATTATTGACATCAGCATATGAAAATGATCTAAAATATCTAAAAATTAAATTTTAAATAAAAAATTAAAATTTATTAAAAATAGTTTTTAAAAATACAGTAATAAACAATAGCAAAAGGTGTTATTAAAGCTATGATCTAATCTTTTTCTTGCTGGAAAAATAATTTATGTGTTTCATATTTGTGAATGACAAGATACGGCAATGAAGAGAATATACATGAACATGGATGGTGGCCCACACGTATGATTGTGAAATGACGACCAACACGAAAGCAAAGCTTCCCTTCTTCCCTTTTCGGCTTTTATACGCGCCTCTGCACAAAAAATATTATTTAAAAATTAAAAATATTTATTTTAATATAATTCTAAATCTAAAAACAAGCGATTATAAATAGGTTGAGTAGAGTCTACGACATGGAAGTTTCTGCTTCAGATCTAGAGTTCCATCGTTGTTTCACCGACAATCATTATTTGCATTTATTTATTTAGGGTTGTCGTGTTTTTTTTTCAGCCCTTCCATTTATATTCAGGCATCGATTGTTTTTGTATTTCAAAAGTAATTTTAAAAAAATTAAAAATATATATTTTTGTTTATTATTTTAAATTAAAAAATGATATTTTAGATCAATTTCATTTATTCATGTCAAAAATAATTTTAAAAAAAATATATATATTATATTAATATATTTTTAAATAAAAAAATATTTTCAAAATCAATTATAATTTTACTCTTGAACACTTAATATATATATTTTCTATATTCATTTAGAATTGTGTTCGGATTGTTTTTAAAAAATATATTTTATATATTTTTAAATTATTTTAATATATTTAAAAAAAATAACAAGAAATGTATCAAAATAATTTTATTGACTATTTGAGAGTGTAGTTGAGATTGTTTTTTAAAATAATTTTTATTTGGAAATGTATTAAAATAATTTTTTTTATTTTTTAAAAATTATTTTTGATATCAGTATATACTCTAAAATTTTTTTAAAAATTAAAAAAAAAAATTGAAATGTTAAATAAGAACTTAATTATCCAACTAACCGGACATAATTTTTCTAACTAACTTCTACCCACTATTTAAATATTTGGTATATAATGATAATTAATTACCAAATTCTTTTTTACAATCTACCAAAAGAAAAAATATATTTATTACAAGACGTTTCCCAAAACACCCTTGCAAGGAACTCACCTACTCAAATAAATATTTGCAGGTGGCATCCCCATTTTCAATGAGCTGAATTGGGTATACTGTCCTTTTCCATCTTAGGTAAAACAATACTGTCATTTTATTTATTTATTTATTTATTATTATTAGTTTATTTTATGCTACAAGAACTAGTTTCTCCACTGCTGCATGCTTGCATAGTTCGTTCTGCAAATTTAGAGAAGAGGGAGACAGAGAAGAAGAGAGAGAGAGAGAGCGGCAAGATCTGTGAGGAGGGTGGTAGATTTGCTTTGCAATGGCTTCAAAACTGTTGTTGATTATAGTCTCTGTCTTTGATATCATAGCATTTGGTTTGGCTGTGGCAGCTGAGCAAAGAAGAAGCACTGTAAGTAAATATATATTTATAGTCCCTTCTTCAATTTTCTTGGTTAATCTATTATTGGTTATGTGCACCAAGTCAAGGCATTCTTCTGTTGTTTCTGTGGTTCCTGGTTTTCTTGACAATACAGAGGTGAGGTTTTGCTAAAGGTTGTTTGGTTTTCAAGTAAATTGAAGGAATGAAAGAGAAAAAGTCTTAAATCTTGGATATGGGGAATACATGTTTAATTGCATGGTTTCTGGGTTTGTGAGATTTGTGTGATTCTGCTAATCTGTTCTGTTTGATAGCTAAGAAATTGTCCAGAAAATGAAGAAAGAATGAGTCTTGATTGAAATTATGGACCTAATGAAATGAATTTTCAGTTTTTTATCTGAAAATGATTACAGCAATTGTTAGAGGGATAGTATCAAAGAATGAGTCTAGATGCAAAAATCTTCAACGTTGAAATGGTACCACAAGTATGTTAGCAATAAAATTACCTGATCTGTTGATTCAAATAGTATTTTAGAATTTTAGTGATGTAAAACGCAGATAACTCCCTTTCTCACCTCACATATCTATGACTCTACCAGAAATGAACTCAAGCATGTGATGGAAAGAAAAAAGAAAATTTCCCTGGCAGATTTTGTTTGCAAGATTGTTTTGTAACCTGGAACATATTACAACTTTTTCTCAAAGTGGCTGTGAGTTGAGAAAAAATTAAAGTATTTTTCACCCTGTTATTGATTGATACTTAGCAGCTACCAATTTCGCAAAGAGAGAGAAGGATCTAGTTTGATCTTTGCATTTCACCCCATCCACAAATCTTACCTGGCCATCACATAGTTTAGTTGCTGATAGCTGTATTTTTCCATGTTGAAGAGAGGTGGGTTATCCTTTTCTGGGGCCCTCAATGATGTGATCTAGATCCAAAAATCAAGTTTCTTTGCTTTCTCTGCCTTTTGCCAGCAATCAGATTAAACTAGGAGTCATTGTTGACAACCTGGAGATGAACATTAAAAAATGATTATGTCTTGAAAGTCAAAGTGGCTTTTTAAAAGATTTTTAACGACACAAATTACCCCCCGGGATAGTAGCAAAGCAGCATGTTTGGTAGACCTCGTATTTGTAGTTTTCACCTATTGCCAGCTGAGTTGTCGATTTTCAGTGAGGTAACAAATTAACAATATCTTGCTTTGCAGGCCACTGTCAAGCAAGATGAGGAAGTAAATTACAATTACTGCAAGTATGATTCAGACATTGCAACTGGCTTTGGTGTTGGCGCCTTTTTGTTCCTCATGGCTAGCCAAGTTCTTATTATGTTTGCCAGTAAATGCTTCTGCTGTGGCAAGCCTTTGAGACCTGGAGGTTCGAGGGCTTGCGCAGTTATCCTGTTTATAACCTGCTGGTAGGTGATGCTAATCCAAAGATGAACTATAAACGTATCCATCATTGAACATAGATGCTGCTAACGTTAATCCGTTTTGGTTTTATATTCGAGCAAGATAAAATTAGGTCTATTTCTTGCAATGTATCCTATTGAGGCTGTGTTATCTTTTTTTCTGAACATCTTAAATTTCCCATACCAGGGTGTTCTTCTTCATTGCTGAGATATGCTTGCTTGCGGGTTCAGTAAGGAATGCCTACCACACTAGGTACAGGAAGTTTTTCGATGAAACCATGGATTGTAAATCATTGAGGAAGGGGGTTTTTGGGGCAGGAGCTGCATTTACTTTGTTCACTGCCATAGTTTCCGAGGTCTACTATGTTTGCTATTCCAAGGCCAGGGACAGCTTCCAGTCATCCGGTGGAGATGCTGGTGTGGGTATGGGACCCTACAAGTGAGCTGCTTTAATGTGTGTGGCCATCCTATATATGTGAATGCCTAGATCTCTACATCGATTTGCCTCCTCCATTGTCTGTATTTTTGGGTTGCACTTTCAATGCATTAAAACGTTCAGTTTAGCTGATGATAGTTTGTATCTTTAGATCATATTCATGATTTTTTTTGCTTCTTGCAATGAATTTTTTGTTTTTCCCGTATCCATCAATAATAGAAGGCTGTTGCTTGTGTATATTCAGGTGGGTAAAAAACTGATAATGTTGCCATATTGACCAAGTAACCAATTTAGATGATCTTCATAGGTGTTGCTTAGCATCCACTGGAATATTATCCTTCTCTATCGTTCCCATCTCTGCATAGGATTAAAACTGAGAAACCACTGATTCGTCTCAAATTGCTACCTCTTCCTCTATATAAACCATAGTTGTCTGTTTCATTTTTTTTTGGCCGAAACAGCCAAAATGTTTCGTATCAGTTAAAAAAATAAAACAAAGTAGCGTTGTTTTTATCTCGGTTGAAAATTCTGGCCCGTTTTCAGATTTTTTGTCCAGATACCTATCGAAACGTTTCGGTTTCGTTCCATCTGTTTCGTTTCAGGCAAATAGAGTTTTTTTAAAATAATAAATAATTTTACAATATCAATCATATCTCTTAATCCGATCGTTAGATTGAGATGAAATTTTACGAGTAGTCTCTGTGATATATTTATATATATTATGTTAAAATTTCAGAGCAATCAGATAATGTAATGACCTTGCGAGATTGAAGATGATATTCTTGTAATATTATACTTGTTCATAATATTGTTTAGAAAAATGATTTTATTGTGTTTTTTTGTAGATTAAATTATACAATTCTAAATAATTTTATTTTTGGATTTGAACTATTTTTTTTAATTAATATATTTAATTATATATATATATATAGTATAACCCCGAATCACAGCGTCTCGAAATACTCAAAAATCAAAATATTCTGTTCTAATTGAAAAAACTAAGTACCAACTGAAATGGTATTGATAAACCCTGTTTTCACCCATCTCAGGAACTACAATGTAAATCAAACATCTTGTTTAGCCCATTTCAATAAAGAATCCATACGTTTTTAAAAGTCAATTTGAAGCTTCATTACCGAACCTATGACACTTCAAACATTGAAGCGCAAGACAAACGTTGCAAGATGTTTTTTTTTCTTAAAAATGGGCTGAATAGTTTAATTGTGAAACAAAATGAGGAAATGATTAATCATGTAGGAAAGCTTATTGCTCACAAAACTTCGCGTTCATATCAATAGATCCAACATCTGATGCAAGGGAAAAGAAAAGGTTGACAGAAGAAACTTGAAGCCTTTCTGTTGCCTACTCGATCATTTTCAGTATAGATCCATGGCAAGGTGAAAGTAGTTTCTATTCATATTGATCACCAGCATAGTTTCCAAGATGATCCAGGCCTGCTTTTCTTTAATCTTTTTTTCCTGATTTTTTTATGAATAATTTCCGGTTACCCTATTTTCAATTGAAGCTGCTTTTAACTATTTTTTTCACATTGTATTTTAAAAGTATTTTAAAAAATAATAATTTTATTTTGTATTTTAAATTAAATTATTTTAGTGTTTTTAGATCATTTTCATGTGTTGATATCAAAAATAATTTAAAAAAATAATTTTAATGTATTTCTAAACTAAAAACATTTTCAAGAACAACTTCAATCATGCTTCCAAACATATACAAGAAAATATGCGTATTATTAATTCCCCTAATAAAAATATCTTAAGAGAGTTGAGGCCTTGAGGGGAAAAAATGAAGGCATGAAGCATCTTCTATATTACTACTATGAATCTCAAGTTCCTTAAACATTATCAATATTACAGTATATTTTGTATTATAATAAAGGTTATTTTTAAAATAATTTTTGCTTGAATATATATTGCAGTAATATTTTTTTTTTCAAAATTATTTTCTATATCAACACATCAAGATTATTTGAAAATACTAAAAATTAATTTAAATAAAATATATCATATTTTTTCATGAAATCCAAAAACAAACAAGTTATATACATACTAGCCACTTCCCCGCGCTTCGCCATGGTTGGAGCCATATTATTTCCAACTCAAAAATATTAATTATATGAGATTTTTTGTATTTTAATATAAATTTGGGCAAAATAATAAATATGTGCAGAATTCTTATAGAGTACGAGTTTCCTATAAAAGCAAGAAGATTTGGACACCTGAATTATCGAATTCATTGTATTAGAATTAGTTCATTTTATAATCCAATTTAAATTAAACACAACAAACAAAAAATCGAGGGTGAAAGCACCACACTCCCCCTGGCTCCAGACTTCTTTTTTATCTTTTTCGGGGGTTAGTTTCATAGTTTTATTGTTCATGAATTGGTAAAAAACAACACCCCGCCGTCCCATGTTCTTTTCCCAACACTCTAAGGTAAAATAATAGTTTTACTGTGCAAACCATGTCCCATGGAAATGTAAAAAATGATCCGATCCCAGGGAGTTAAATTCTTTTGCCCTGTGAATAAAATAGTAATATTACTATTTAAATCCACAGTGATTTATATTTATATATACAGTAAAAAAAAACAGTAAAGTAATTTAGCCATGACTTTTAGATTATAAGTAATATCAAATTCTTGCCTTTGGATGAATGCAATGGCAGGACTGCCACTTGTCCTAGCAATTCATGGGAATCGCACGCTGTGGATCCATGAATCATGAGCACACATGATTCTCACTTGGAGATAGAATCCGTAAGAAACAACCAGCTGCGTTTTGATTAGCAAAATCTTTCCATAAACCCAGCCTGATTTATTATTAAGGGAAAATAGTTAAGAAAATTATTATGTGGTATTGAAATCTATTTTTTTCACATTTATTTATTTATTTATTTATTAATGGATCAACTGTGATTTGAGTTTTTCACATTGGATGAAAGAAATTGAATAAAAAGACAAACTAAATGGATCAAATTGAAACTATAGAAATAAACTGGACTTAATTTGAAATAATTTAAGAGTTAAAATCATAAAATTAAAATACTAGGATTTTACCAAAAATAAACTCAGAACTCCAACAATTATTCTGCGGCAAACCATGGGCCAACAGTGCCCAACCCAAGTCAGTGGCCTCCATAATATAATTTAATTTCTATTTTTTAAAAACAATATTACTCTTTTATAAGTAATATTTATAGGGGTGTTTGGGAGTGTTTTTCAAAAACATTTTTGAAAAAATTTGAAATGTTTTTATTTTTATTTTTAAGTTTAAATTAATAAAATTTAGTATTTTTAGATCATTTTGATGTGCTAATGTCTAAAATAATTTTTAAAAAATATAAAAATATAATTTTAATATTTTTTTAAATAAAAAATACTTTTCAAAAACATACAATTAATATATACGCAACGCTTGTTCATATTGACTCTAATTAAAATACTGAATATCTTAATTGGACAATAAATTCAGAAAAGGACATCTTCAACACGGATACGACGATCCCACATCCAAACGCACAGTTTTTTTTTTTTTTTTCTTACAAAATTATCATTTTGAGCACAATAAATTAAAATTAAATAATTTTAAAAGGAGGACACATTTTTTTTCCATGCCCTAAAGGCATCGACCCCTAGGTGAGTAAAAAAATTATTTTATTTATTATGAGTTATTGAATTTTAATTGAATTCTTAAGTGGAAAGCATGTTGGATCACTGCCACAACTCCACATTTCCTTTTTTCTTCTCTTTTTTTTTTATTATTATTATTAAAGAAGGAATCCATTTCAAGCTCAACACAGGCTGCGAGGAATCAAGCCACGTGGTGTGTTCCTCTTTGTTAAAATTTAATTAATTCTTGCGAAATCTAAACTGCTTATATGTATGTTTTTTCAAAAGGGAAAATAAACATAATATTTTGATTAATTATAGACATTATAATATAGTATATTATGCAGCTGTTCTGACCATAGTTCTAATTAGTGGCTCGTCCTTGATTAACATCTGGTTGGACCCACCTACCACTAAAAACGACCACATTAACTTCATTGATTTTTATTTTATTTTGTTTTAAAATATTATTAAACAGCTAGCACTATCACAATATCCCACTACCATTCTCATCGAAGAGTCATCTTTTCTATGTGCTTTCAAAAGGTTCAATACTTGCACCATGTTTCTACTTTCTTTTCCAAATTGTTTTGAAAAAAATCTAAATTTTTTATTTTAAATTAGAAAAAAATTGTATTTAAGTTTTTTTTTACTGGTATCAATTTTTTTAAAAAAATATATTATTTTGATACATTTCTGAATAAAAAACCTTTTTAAAAACAATCTCAACCACACTATCAAATAGATGCTTAAACTCTGCAATGAGAATTTATATCTATAATATATCTCATTTTTTATAGTATTTGGGATTATAGCAGTAGTTGTTTTTTAAATTATTTATCCTTTAAAAATGCATTAAAATAATTTTTTTATTAATTAAAAGTTATTTTTAATATTAACATATTAAAATGATTCAAAATTATATAAAAGAAAATTAAAAAAATCTCTCAAAAATTTCAAAATTTAGCATATATACAAGGAGGATTTGTATATTAAGTGAAGAATTTATTAGAAACACATGTAATAGCATAGCCCAGGCATAAAAAGACGCAACATAGCACATATATTACAAGTAATTGATCAAAAAAAATTAACACAAACAAATTTATTTACTACAAGTTTCAGTAAAGACAATCAAAACCCACGACACAAAATATAATCTTTAATTAAATAGCAAGAATCTTGCCCCCTCACCTGTAAGATTTAGTGTAGCCCATTTTCTATATACTTGGACAAAATCATTTATATATCAAGTGAGAATTCTCACTGTATTAGGGTGTTTGAAAAAAAAATGTTCAGAAATACATTAAAATAATTTTTTTAATTATTTTTTAAAAATTATTTTTGACATTATCACATCAAAATAATCTAAAAACATTAAAAAAGTTAATCTAAAACAAAATAAATGAAGTTTTTTTCAAAAACACTTGTAAAATAGTTTCCTAAACACCCTCATTTAGCATGTGATGAACTAAAGTCTTGTTTGGTATTGCGTTTCAAAAGCGATTTTTGAAAAAAATTGAATTTTTTATTTTTTATTTTTTATTTTAAATTTAATTTTTTGATGGTTTTTAAATTATTTTTATGTGCTGATGTCAAAAATATTTAAAAAAAAACTATATTTTAATGTATTTATGAACAAAAAATACTTTGCATAAACAACATCAATCACACTATCAAACACAACTAAATCTTATCTTACAATATCATGAGATCATGTGAAAGTTTTTGGCATGCTTTCAAAAAGCAACTTGATTGAGAGCTTTATTGACTTGCACATTATATATATTTGATTAAAAAAAACTCAAAAACAACTATTTGGAAAACACCTCTTTTTTAAATAAAAAAAATCAAAAAATATAGTGCTATAAGTTAAAAACGAAAACCTAAACTAATTTAATTTTCAAAACCAGCAATCCTCGACAAAAATAAAATTCAAGAACCATAAAAAAAAACACTTACTATAACCCCATAAGAGTAGAATTAATATAGTGGAGTAGGATTACATCTGGTTTCCAAGATAGCTGGAGAGCGGCAGGAAGAGTTTTGGTGATGTTGTCGTTTTGATAGTGTAGGGCACAGCCCTGTTCATGCATTCGTAATCAAAGTAGTTGCTGTGGGTGGTGACAAATAACTTTAAGATATTTATTTTGTAGATTTAGATTTGAGTTCAGACATATTTATTTTATAAAAATTTAAAATAAATAGGGTTTTATTTATTTAACTCGAATTCATTCCAAAAAAAAAAATATTAATGCATTTGGCACACTTACACCATCAAAGTCAAAAGGCAGGCCATATACAATTTCTTGTCTGTTAATTGTGTGTCTGGTAGAGTGTTTGAAGTTATTTTAAAAATGTTTTTTTACTCACAAATGCATCAAAAAATTATGGTGTTCGTGTTTAAAAATTATTTTTAACATCAGTGCATGAAAATAATCTAAAAATACCAAATATTTTTAATTTAAAATAAAAAATAAAAATATAAACACTGATTGATTTAGTAAGCAAAAATATTTCAATCATGTAGAAATGGTGGGTATCATGACATATAATTGTTGATAGTATATCATAACATTATGATAATTATGTACTTGACATTACAAGCTTATTTATAAAGATTTTTCTAATATTTCATGTTTTCCATGTGGTATACATGATTGAATTAGAATAATAAATTTTTTATTTAATAAAGACATAATTATTAGACTGATTATGTGTTTCTCATTTACAGATCATGTTAAGTAAATATTAATTGTAATACATGTAATGAACTATGTTGAATGGATAATGTGTAACCACCATGAGTCTTATTAGTTCTTGCTTAATTATGATATATAGTGAGACCAATATATGTAAATTTTTAGCATTACTCTATGTGCATTTTATTAGTGTATTTATTAAACCAAGAAAGAAAAATTCGTTTGAGTTTGAGGAGGTAAGAAAATTATATGGAATTAAAAAAAAAAAGATAAAGTAGTGAAATTACTTTAAAATAAACAAAATAAAACTAATTATTATTTCTCTCAAGTCTCTGACCAATTAGTTCACACTCATATTGCAACATGATTTTTATTGTAATTCTCAATAGTGCACACTCTAATTTTATTTTTTATTTTCTCAAAATTTGCTCATAATTTCTACACATTATTTTTTAATTACACCAATTATCTTAGATTTCGTTGTTCCATAGAAAAATAGATGATTGAAATTAAAATCATTTAAAGTAGTCTCAATATAGTTAAATGCTGTGTTTAAAATTGTTCGAAATTTGGTAGGTATGGTCTTGGAAGAAGAAAGAAAAATAATAAATGTATATTGATTTATTGTTTGCTCAATTTATTTTTACAAAAAAAAAAAAAAGAAAAAAAAAGAGAACAAACCTAGTGTCGGCGTGGGGATAGGGCATGATAGACCTACCGAGCATCACATGATTAATGACAGAGAATCCATTCCTATTAAGGAAAAACAAATGAGTGAGCACAGAAAAACCATGCCCTGCTTTGACCTTTTCTCAGTCTTCTTTTCTCCTTTCCTATGTCTTGATAAAAATCGAATCTTCTATCCTACTCTGAGTTTGATTATTTTTTAGATTTATATAAAAATTAAAATATAAAAAATATTTTACTAAAAACTTAAGGCCAAGGAAAGTGGTTTCCGGGAAACCACTTTTTAAATTTTTTTGTGTTTGTTTGTCTTCTAGAAAGTTGGTCAACGAAAAACACTTTCTAGTCAAAGAAAAATTTGGTTTGGTTTTCAGGAAAGTGTTTTCCGAAAAATTTGGGCGGAAAACACTTTCTGGAAGTTGTGAAAAATTTAGAAATGTCATTATTTGCTGATTATATCAAATTTGATCCTCAAACTTATTTATTTTTCAATTCCATCTCTTAAAATTTATTTTTTATATTGATTTTGGTCCTTATTTTTATAATTGCTATTTGCTTTTTTCTTATCATTTTTTTATTGAAATTTTTTATCTATCAAATTTGGACCTCAATTTTTTTATTGTTACTTATTTTATTTGAAATAATTTATGAAATGTTAATTATTATTATTTTAATTTATTCACCTTTCATTTTTTTTTAATTTTTTAGATCTGATCTCTATTATTTTGATTATTATTTATTTTATTTGAGATAATTTATGAAATTATATTTTTTTGTCAATTTCATTCTCATTCAACTTTTTAATTTGTAAGATTTGTTCCTTATTATTTTAATAAACTTGAAAAAAAATTAATTTATTAATAAATTATTTTCCAGTTCATTTTCCATAACACAAACAAACACTGGAAAGTGTTTTCTAGTTCATTTTTCATAACACTGCCAAACATCGGAATTCACTTTCCCCGGAATTCACTTTCCAAAAGGAAACCACTTTCCAGCAAACAAATGGAGTCTAATAAGGTGTATCCTTCATAATCTATTAATTATTAATAAAAATAAAATACTATTTTTTTTATAAAAAAATCACGAGATGGTCCCGAAATGTTGTTGTCGTCGTGATGGCCAGCCTTGGGATGTCATTGTCAACCTCCGTTAATCAACACAGTGATGGGCTGAACACAACATGGGAGTACCGTCGGTAGCCACTAACCATCCACATTAACTCTATTTTGTTTAATGGGCTTCAATGCGACCAAGAAAAGGCCCACCACTCCAGTCTTTCCCCCCTGATCAAGCCCACTGTTAAATTGCATAACGTAATTATACTTTTTTTTTGGTAAAGATCGAGGGCATGCGTCCCTTCTAAATAAACGAGGAATAGTGGACCCAATAAGGTCATAATACAACAAGGAATAAAGTCCTGACGGTGGGTCGGTTATAATATCCGCCCTCCTATCTAATAACTCATTAGTTAGCACCAAGTTTGCTAACCAATCGACCACATAATTAGCCTCTCTGTAAACATGGACAATTTTAACCTCCCACTCCCTACCCAGCAACCCTCTAATTTTCATAATCAAATTGTAGTTTCTATCTACTCTCACCGTATTCCCTTTAATAATCCTAACTACGACCTTGGAATCAGATTCTAAAACCACTTTCCTAAACCCTTTATCTCATGTCATGAGTAGTCCCACATGGATAGCCCATAATTCTGCAGTCACAGACGTACAAAAATCAATATTTCTTGCAAACCCCCCGATCCACGACGCCATATGATCTCGAATCACTCCTCCCACACCGGTTGTCCCTAGATTACCTTTACTGTATCCATCCACGTTAAGCTTGATCCACTCTTCCTCGAGATACTTCCATCCTATATTTTTAACATTCGTATTTCCATTTCGATCAGCATACCCACTCCTTTGAATCCTCTTACTATCCTCAACCATCCTTTTTATCGCAAGAACAATCCCATACCAATTGCCTTGGTCTCCGCTAAACGTTATATTACATCTCTCCTTCCAAATATGCCATAAAGGCTATACCAAAAACTTGATGCCAATCCCTAGAGTTAGTGTTTCCATTCCTGGGTGTTAAGTTTGACACCAACCATGCATATCGACTTTGGCTAAAAAATAGCTCCCTTTCCTCAATCCTGACGAATATCTCCCAAATTTTCCTAGCTTTAGGACAATCCCGAACAACATGAATCAAGGATTCCACATCAGTTACACACTGACAATAATATTTATTATCTGTTATCCTTCTTCTCCACCTCATTTCATTGGTTATAATAGCATTTTGAGCTACAGTCCAAAGAAACACTCTGATACGCTCCATTCCTTTCCACTTCCAAATAAGATTCCATAGTAGGTCTATGTCCATAGCTTTCCTTTCCTCCTAGGCCATATATGCGGACCTAACTGACAACCTCCCATCTGCTGAATTATCCCATATTATGGAGTCTTCTATCGTATCCTGCTCAGGAGGCATATGACCAGCAATACTCATCATTGCTTGTATCGGAAGTAAATGAGCAAACAACTCTCAACTCCAGTTTCTCCTACTATCCACCATATCTGCCACTGTATAGTTTAGCGTATCCACTTGCGCTTCCGGATTCAAGAGAGTAATAAGAGGACCATAATTCTCCAACCACTTATCCTTCCAAAATAAAATGTTCTTGCCATTCCCCAAACTCCAGCTAACATTCTGCTTCACTTCACCCCACTCCCGGCATATTGACTTCCACAACACCGAATCTCTTACGCTAGCCACCGGATTTCCATCCTCTCCATTGGACTTCATATATTTTTCTTTAAGAAAATTCACCCACATACTATTTTCCTGCATCATTCCCCACACCAATTTCATGATAAATGCTTTATTCATGTTGTCCATTTCCTTTAACCCCATTCCACCTTCCTCCTTAGGTTTACACATCGTCTTCCAATTCACTAGATGAATTTTATCTCTACCTTCCTGTTGCCCCCAGATAAACCTTCTGCAAATTTTCTCAATCTCCTTACACGTATGTTTTGGAATGACTGCAACTTGCATAGGATACAAAGGGATAGTGGCCAAAACCGCTTTGCATAAAGTAATTTTTCCTGCTAATGACAAATTGTTTGCTTTCCAACCTGCCAACCTCTGTTGCATATTCTCTACTAAGTAACTATATGTCTGCTTAGTAACTCTTTGATGTAGTAGAGGCACCCCCAAGTATTTTTCCCATGTCGTTTGTGACCTGAAATCCACTCTTTCTCCTAATATCATTTGCCAATGATGTTGATACATTTTTTGAAATATATATCTTTGTCTTTGCAATACTTACTTTCTGCCCTGACACTGAACAAAATATATCAAGACAATCTCGGACTGCTTCAAGCTGATCCACACTTGCCTCAGTAAATAAAAGCATATCATTTGCAAAGCACAAGTGTGAAATCCTCAACCCATTCCTCACGCACACTAAAGGGCTTCCATCTATTATCCTCCACATTCTGATTTATTAACTGTGATAACCTTTTCAAACACAGCACAAATATATATGGCGATAAAGGATCTCCTTGCCTTATACCTCTGCTTGGCCTAAATTGCTGAGTTGTATCACCATTCCACAAGACGCTAAGAGAAGGAGTTTCAATACACTCTATGACGACTCTCACTAGCTCGCTCGGAATATTTGCATCAATTAGAGTCTCTCTAATAAAACTCCAGCTTAGGCGATCATAAGCGTTTTCAAGATCGATCTTAATGGCTATAAAACCTCTTCTTCCTTTCATGCTTCTCATAGTATGAATAATTTCCTGGGCCACTATGATGTTATCCGTAATATGTCGACCCGACACAAAGCTACTCTGAACATCACTTATCAGCTTCGGCATCAAGGTTTTTAATCTCCCAACTATCACCTTTGACACCACCGTGAAAATCACATTACATAAGCCAATTGGTCTAACTTTAATGTAATTTTTCAGTCATTTGAACCTTAGGAATTAGTACCAAGTACGAATGATTTATTCTAGATAAATCCTTTTTCCTTGAGAACACCTCTCTGATATACTTGCAAACAGACCGGCCCACCACATTCCATTGAGATTGATAAAAAATTGGTTGATATTCATCTGGACTCGGGGCCTTGTAAGGCTTTATTCCAAAAATAACAGCTTTAACCTCATCATCTAGAACAGGGGTTATCAATTGATCCATGTGACTGTACTCAATAATAGGAAATTGACCGTCCCTTATTCTACTAACCGGTATCTCCTCCTTCTCCACCCGAAATAAATTCTGATAAAAATCCCTAGCCATCACCTTTAAAATATCCTCCTCCCAAACCCAAACATTATGATCGTTCTTTAAAGCTTTAATTTTATTTGTTTATCTTCTAACAATAGTCTTTGTGTGAAAATAGGAAGTATTCCTATCTCCAAATGAAATCCATTGACACCGAGACTTCTGGTACCAGTAAATTTCCTCTTGCCGAAGAATCTGCCGATATTCCGAAGACAAATTCCTCCTCTAACCGGTATAAAAAAGGATTTCCTCTACAAAATAAAGCTTTTTGGAATCCTCCTAGTCTATTTAACACCCTTTTTTTCCTCTAAAAAAATATTACCATACAACTTTTTATTCCAAACTTTTCAGCTATGATGATAGACCGTCAAGAGCCTCTGGCACCTCTATTTCTGTCTCCCTAGCTTTTTCTTATGAATTCTGTAAACTCACTATGCTGCAACCAAGCTGCCTCAAAACGGAATGGTCTTTCAACACCATGAGTCCTTCCACGCACCTCTTCTAGTTCAACTAGGATAGGATGATGATCAAACCTTACCCATTGGAAGTACTAAGACGTTCAGATTCTGATACAACTGTCTCCACTGCACATTACCAAAGCATTTGTCCAATCTTTCATACACTCTGCCATAACCATTCCTAATGCCCCCTCTCCATGTAAACCTTGGACCTTTACTACTTAGATCTATCAGTTGGCACTCCTGAACCCACTTAGCAAAGTGAGCAATTCTCTGATTATCAACAGCAGCCCCCCCTATTTTTTCTGCGGCCAGTAAGATCTCGTTAAAATCACCTATTACCATCCACGAGTTTTCTTATATTTCTAGCTAACTCAGCAACTTCTTCAAAACATTGCTTCTTTAATTTAATACTTGGATTTACATAAACCATCGTAAAAACCCACTCATCCATACTTCCTTCATTCACAATACCATGAATAAAATGTCTAGAGGAATCAAGAATTTTTATATTAACCTTCTACTTATTCCACAACAACCAAATTTCACCTGACATCCCATGTGCTTCTACTCTAAAGCTAGCTTCGAAAATTTAATTTATCTACAATTTTGTCAGCTTTCACCCCTACTGATTCTAGGTTCCACTAACTACCAAAATATTATACCGATATAACCTCCTCAAATCATGCATAACCGCACAAAACCCATTGTTTCCTGCCCCTCTACAATTCCAAAATATAAAATTCATAATAAATAATTAAATTATCACAAATCTTTCATACCATGCAAGAGAGCAACTTCTTCAACAAAGGTAGGTCCCCTGGATTTCCCCTTCTTCCATCAAATTGTCTTCCGCAGGTATTTCCTATTCTTCCATCCTGTCATTCTTTTTCGCCAACTCTTTTCCTTCGTCCATCCTTGTTTTTTCATCTGGTGGTTTCGGCCCCAAATCCCTCTCCACCGACTGGTGCCTCATCTGATATCCACCTATGAACACTTCTCTGACTGGAGCTAAATTATGTCTTTGCTCTGGATTTGTGTTATCAAATGGAAACTCTATCATTTTCTGAACATTTGTGTTATACCCCTACCATCATACTTTGTCCCATCACCTTCTCTTTTCCTTTATTTTTTTTTCCGGCATCATACTTGCTGCTTGCTCGTTGGTTTGTTGTTTATCAGCCTATGGATTTTTTTTCCCCCTTTGGCCCATTTCCTCATGCACTCCGGCCCATCCTCCTCTCCCCCAGGGTCCTTGAAGGCCCAGTGATTTTCTTAGGCCCAGCAGATGCCCTTTCTCCTTTGTCCCTTTCTCTTCCTCAGCCTTTCTGCTTATACTCCTTTCCTTTTCCTTCCCGTCATTCACGCCCTCATCTCCTTTCT
This sequence comes from Salix suchowensis, assembly GCA_029030765.1. Taxonomy (NCBI): domain Eukaryota; kingdom Viridiplantae; phylum Streptophyta; class Magnoliopsida; order Malpighiales; family Salicaceae; genus Salix; species Salix suchowensis. The sequence continues at coordinate 3,167,196 of JAPFFH010000004.1, read as the reverse complement.
TCCCACTCTCCTATCACCAAACATCGGTACTATCATCAACAACCATTAAGGTTACTATCATTCACGCCCTCATCTACCGTTGAGATACACTTAAATCTTTATCTTTAACTGTCATTGATGTCTTTCCGTTATTTTTGGCTTGATCTCCGTTCTTCCCTAACGGCTATCGTCTGGTCGACCACCCTTCTGTTATTTGGTCGGCGAGTTTTTCTGTTCGGCGATCATCTAGGTACCAAACGACTCCATTACTTCTGGTCTAAGCAGTGTTGCCTCAGGTATTCCGTTCACCTCCATATCCTTTGTTGATTCTTTTTGTAGACCCATATCACTATTTATCTCCTTCTCTATCTGTTGTGAATGAATTGTATGCGAGCATACCTCCTGTTTGTGTCCATATTGTCCACACTGGAAACAAATTAGATGTAGGCCTTCATACATGATGCGTCTAGCACGTCTCTTGAGCTTGAATTTTGCTAATAATGGTTTGGTTAGGTCAACCTCCACACAAATTCTAGCAAAATTACCCCTCATTCCAACCGATGTAGCTCGATCTATCTTCAAAGTTTTCCCAATTCGGTCCCTCTATTTTCCACAACACAACCATATCGTAGTATTTCCATTGCCATTTCTGATAATCTAACACACATAGCCACCTTGTCTATGGATGCCTCAATGGGATCAAAATTGGGGTGCCATGTTCTTACTATTAAGTAGTGATCGGCCACCATCCATGCCCCTCCAAATAACACATGTGCTCTATCCTCATTGTTGGCAAATTTGACTAAATAGAAATCATTTCCCAAGTCAGTTAGGGTGAAATCTCCTCTCAATTTCCACATATTTCTCAGTCGGTTGATGAGGAACATGTATCCCACTCTCCTTCCTATAAGTTTTATAATCAGTGTCTATGACCATGGTGCCCTGATACGTTTCTTTTCTTCAGCTGAAAGTTTGATTACTGGACAATCATCCTCATCACACTCGTCTTCATCATCATCTGAAATACAGTCATTGTCATGGCTGTTCTCGTCTTCTTCTGGTGCAACAAAGGAATTACCCATCAATGAATCAATATAGTTGTTTCCCCCTTTTGATCCTCCAATGTTGTTATTTTCTCTAATCTTTACTTTTTTACTTGATCTTGTTAAAAGATCATCATCTTCTGTTGTAATCTCATTCCCTTCAAGACAGAGCATTCTGTTTTTTGAGAGAACTAATTGTAGCCCGATTTGACTCTTGGTCGTTTATTATTAAACTTGTTTATAACGTAATTACACTTGATATTGAGCACTAAAATTAATAAATGATTATTTATTTTTCAAAAACTAGTTTTTTAATTAAGTCGATTGATTTTCTTAACTTTTAAAAGGCTAAGTGAATGTCCGATCAAGAACATTGAAGCTTAACATCTACATTTGTATTCTGAGGAAGATTCATCATTGATGTTGAGACCAAAATTTAATATATTTACGAGAGTTGAATTTCTTAAGAGTACTTATGATATTTGTTAAATCATTTATGTGATCTCAACTTGTAGTATCAATACATATGAACATTTAAAATGATTTTTGAATGTCATCCATATATTTTCTATTTTTTTATATATATAAATTCTTGAAGTTGTTCGAGGCTATAATAATAACTATTTTTGTTTTAGAATATATCAAAATAATATTTTTTTTATTTTAAAAAATTATTTTTTACATTAATATATCAAAATAACCCGTAAACATATATAAAAATAATTTTCTGTGGAACATTTTAAACATTTTCTATAAACAACAAGAAAATCATTAATTAAAACAAATAATAATTAAAAAAGGAGGAGAAATAATCGAACCATACCCGTTCATGGCAGCTTGAAGATCGGGTTTCGACTTTTAATATTAAATGCATTTTTGAATAGATTGGATGAAAATAAAATGGTAAGATCTAAACGAAAGGGCGGCAGGAGAAAGAAAGTCAAGCAAGAAGGGGCAAAAAACAGAAGCTGGCACCATTAAGCCTAGGGATTAAAAAAAAAGGAGACATGTTTTTTTAAGGAGAAAATTACGTACTTTATTATTTATTTATTTTCGATGACGAGAGTGGGCAACAACTTAGATGACCTTACATCTTGATTTTTTTTTAAAAAAAAAAACATTTTTTAAAGATTATTTTTTTATATATATATTTTTAAATTATTTTCATGTATTGGTATCGAAAATTATTTTTTAAAAAAAAATTATTTTAATACATTTTTGAACAAAAATTACTTTAAAAATCACTCTAACGACATTCATTTACGGGCACTCAATATACAATTAATACATTCTTGATTTTTTTTTCATGATAAGAAATGAAGATAAAAATGTGAAAAACAAATCCACGAACTACATAGGGAATGTTTTTTTAAATAACTATCTTAAAGAATACTATATATATTTAACATCCAAGGTCATACAAATTAATTTTTATATTTTCTTCTAAAATAGAATATTAAATCCATGAATTAAAATGTTTAGTGAAGGCCACGCTTTAAGGATTTATTTAATTTGTTTTTATAAATTATTATCATTTTCTTGATTTATTTTATATTTAACCATTAATTAATTAATCTAGATACGAATCTTAATATATAATTACATTATCTAGTTTATGCATATTTTTAGGATATACTCCTTGAGCAAGATAAAAGAAAAGAGGAGTGTAGAAATGTAAATAGAGGGAATTTTAAATAGTCTTAGATTATCGACATACAGATTTATTTTTATATTGATATTTTTAATTAAATATAAATATATTCCACCTAGTTGAAGTACAACACGTGTAAATACAACTCGACAATGCAAACTAACCTCCACCTTCTCCATTTATTTAATTATTTAATTATTTAATTATTTAATTTTCACTTTGAGCGAAAAAAACCACACCGAATAAAAAAGAAAGTCAAGAACAGAAACCTTTCCTTACAGTCTCCAAAATCTCTCTCCCACCCCAAACACGAACACCACGCACAAAAAAAGCATCACCAACAGCCCTCTCCCCTCCCATCCCACCACATAGGGCTTCGTTCCCCACTGTTTTCTCTCATCGGATCCTCCTCCCATTATCCATTCCACCACCTTCAAGTCATCCACACGCACCCCCTCAAGCCCACGCCCCGAAAAAACCGTTTCGGTTTCCTTTCTCGGAAATCCATTTAGGGCTAATGCTTGTTTTCTATGCATATGCATGATATGCCCCCTTGACACTCTCTCGACAATGACCCCTCTTCCCAAACCGATCGAAAAATGAGCAGAAACGACACCACTGGTGACAAAAACGACGGTGAAGAAGAACGAGTGGTAGCAGTGGTGGAGGAGGAGGAAGAGCATTTTTACGAGTCATTGGATCGCATTGCTTCCTCCTCGTGTTCTACCTCCAACTCCGACTCCGATCCTGACCAGACCCGTTCCAATTCCCCTGGTCTTAACAACAAACTTCAACCCAGCAATTACGATGTCTGGATCTCTCAACCCGAATCCATTTCCGAACGCCGCCAACGCCTTCTTCACCACATGGGTCTCAGCTCCGACCCCTCTCTTTCCCGCTCCAAACCCGAAACTACCCACCACGGTGATTTCTACTTTAACCGCTCTGTCTCGTCGGATCGTTTGATTGCAGACAAACTGAGTGGTCCGGTTTCCGGTTGTTCTTCTGCTATCCCCCGATCGAAATCAGACAGTGGTGGTCGTTCTGTAGATCATGATAATGATTTCAATTCGTGTTGCTCTTCGTCTTCTGTTTATTGTTCGCCTTCTTCCATTCATTTGCAAGATTCAATTAATGTAAATAGTGATGACAGTAATTGTAATAGTAATAGTAATAATAATATTAACAACAGCAAGCTCGGAAATAATGGATTTGGTGTTGTTGGTTGTGATAAAAAAAGCAAAAGCAAAAATGGGGCTTCTCCGAAAGATGGTAGTGGTAGTGTTAATGTTGCTGTTCCGCTGAATAAGCCGCCTTCGGGGAAACAACATTGTAGGAATTCCGCGAATTCTAATGAGAATTTTAATGGGAGTTTGTCGGTTGGGAGTTCTGTGGAGTTCGCGGAGGAGTTGGAATGCAGTGGGTTGGTGGATGCGGATGGGGCAGTGGCGGCTGAGGGAGAGGTGGAGGTTTGTACAATTAAGAATCTTGATAACGGAAAAGAGTTTGTTGTTAATGAGATAAGAGAAGATGGGATGTGGAATAAGTTGAAGGAAGTTGGGACTGGGAGGCAATTGACAATGGAGGAGTTCGAAATGTCTGTTGGGCATTCACCCATCGTGCAAGAATTGATGAGGAGGCAAAATGTGGAGGATGGGACGAGAGGAAATCCTGATTCTAATGCTAATGGAGGGATTGGAGGTGGGGTTACAAAGTTTAAAAAGAAGGGCAGTTGGTTTAAGAGTATAAGGAGTGTGGCGAATAGTGTGACAAGGCATAAGGAGAGGAGAAGTAGCGATGAGAGGGATACTGGATCGGAGAGGGGAGGGAGGAGGTCCAGTTCTGCCACGGATGATAGCCAGGATGTGTCATTTCATGGACCAGAGAGAGTGAGGGTAAGACAATATGGGAGATCGTCTAAAGAGTTGAGCGCACTTTACAAGAGTCAGGAGATAAAGGCTCATAATGGGTCTATTTGGAGTATCAGGTTCAGTTTGGATGGGAGGTATCTAGCAAGTGCAGGTGAGGATTGTGTGATTCACATTTGGCAGGTTATGCAGTCAGAGAGGAAAGGAGAGTTATTGATGGAGAAACCAGATGATGGGGGCTTGAACTTGTTAATTGCAAATGGATCTCCAGAACTTAATCTGCTGTCACCGCTTGTGGATAGTCATCTGGAGAAGAAGAGGAGAGGGAGGTCATCTATAAGCAGAAAATCTTTGAGCTTGGACCACATCATCGTGCCAGAGACAGTGTTTTCTCTCACGGATAAACCCTTTTGTTCATTCCAAGGACATCTTGAAGACGTGCTTGACCTTTCATGGTCAAAGTCTCAGGTTGGTTGGGTTACAACTCTGTTATTGTTATTCTATGCTCGCTATTTTTGTTTTAAAAGCTGCACGCATTCATCAATGATTTTAAAGTTCCAAGTATTGAGGTTTGACGTTTCAAGGTTCCCTCCCTTTCGGGAAGAGCTCATAAGAAAGCAAAAGCATTACCATTGGGGAGAGTTTGTGTGTGTATGTTATGTTAATGATGCTGTGTTGTGTGTTAAGATAAGAAAGGAGAAAGGCTTTTGGTTTAAGAGAAGTGGAGGCGGCTGGCTGGGAGATAGATTAAATTGAGGCTCTTGAAGGAGAGGGGGTCGTTCTTATCTTCATACGAAGAGAAAGTCTACAAAACACAAAGCTTAGCTCCGAACCCAAACATCTATTAAAATAAGCCATCATTAGCACTGGTTCAACTTCAAGGAAATTGGACGCGTCAAGAAAACTTCTGCCTTTGTTGTGTTTTTCCAGAGGAAACTTTTGCCCCTACTACCAGCTCCTAGTCATAGGATCCAAAATGTATTGTAATGAAGTTTCATGAGACATGACCATATACTTTGGATTTGTTTCCAACACTGCTTAAGTATTTCAAGTTAGATAAATGGAAACTGAGCGGTAAGTTTGGGTATAGAAAACTAATCCAGTCTTTTGGATGGAGTGTGTGATATTTCTCATCACAGTAGAAATTCATGGCTTTTGGACAGCATTTCATGGTGGTAGAATTCTGAAGATATCCTGTTTTCGAATGCAACTGAGCAGAAAGTTTGGGAATAGAAAACTAATCCAGTCTTCTGGATGGAATTAATGATACTTTTCACTACAGTAGAAATTCATGGCTTTTGGACTGCATTTCAAGTTGGTAAAGTTCTAAAGATTCCTTGTTTTCAGACGCTGTGATCTGCCCTATTCTAATCTCATATCAATTTTTTATCTTATTGTTAGTTTTCTGATAATGTCACTTTTATCAGTTGTCGTATTCATTTTCCTTCATTATTTTAATTTCCACAACCTCCTTTGATCCCTTTATATTCTAGATAAAGTAGTCTAGATTTCATTGGCTGCAAGAGGATTGTTGGAGTTGGAGTTTGTTATTTCAAGCAGTGCTGTTACCACAAATTTTGTTGTGGGAGATGATAAGAAGTTTAGGGTTTAACCTCACCTTGACCGTATTTCAGAAGGATTTTTTGTATTTATGCTAATATAGCATAGTTTACTCTATTATGAAAAAGAGATGCATGCTTAAGTGCCCTCTTTAAGAATTATATAACTGATATTTTATTCTTACATATCCTAACAAAATTTAGTGTTTTTTTCTATTCCCAGCACCTGCTTTCTTCTTCTATGGACAAAACAGTGCGACTGTGGCACTTGTCTAGCAAAACTTGTTTGAAAGTCTTTTCTCACAGTGATTATGGTAAGCATTTTCCGCCTTGCTTTTTAATACTTATCTTTGTGTAGTTTAAAACCTTATGACCTGCCAATTATAAAGCTACTAATATAATTGGCCTTCCTTTACAAGAGAAGACCTCATCTGTGATAAACATGGAAGACAGAAGTTCACACTTTACTGCATTTTGAAAAACCTAATTCACTAGCTCAATGACAAAATTCTACATTTTCTCAACATTTAATGTGATTTTTGTTGTTTAGCTAAACATTTTCTCTTACAAGAAAGTCAACTAGCCAAAAAAAAGTTTCCTCCTCTTCTATCCTTTTTAACTTTGCTAATTGCATTATTGTATTGCTTTCCATGGTGCAGTAACATGCATCCAGTTTAATCCTGTTGATGATAGATACTTCATTAGTGGGTCATTAGATGCAAAAGTTCGCATTTGGAGCATTCCTGATCGTCAAGTTGTTGATTGGAATGATTTGCATGAGATGGTCACTGCGGCTTGCTATACTCCAGATGGTCAGGTAGGCTTTTGTTTGCCCTCTGTATATTTTAGGCAATTTTCTTACCTCTTCGCTTAACAATTTTTTATGGTTTTCTGAAGGGTGCACTTGTTGGTTCGCACAAGGGAAGCTGTCATTTATACAACACATCTGGTACAAGTTGATTCTTATTCACCATTCTTAAATTTCACATACACACCGACAGCTAATTATATTCTTCCGTTGTTTGTCTCTGTTTCTCAGAGAATAAGTTGCAGCAAAAATGTCAAATTAATCTGCAGAATAAGAAGAAAGCTCATCTAAAAAAAATCACTGGATTCCAGGTAATTTGAAGACAGTATGATGTATAACTCTAGAGATGACATGTTTGGTTTATATTTGAAAGAAAATATTTAATTTCTTGTTGTGCCACATTTTTCCTAGCACAAGGCACAACCTGCAGTGCATTTTCAGCAACTGCATCTGTTATGTCACTTTCCATTCTCTGATCAATTTTGTAAACAGTTTGCCCCTGGAAGTTCATCGGAGGTGCTAATCACATCAGCAGATTCTCGAATTCGAGTCATTGATGGTTTTGATCTGGTTCACAAGTTCAAAGGTAAGAATGTGGGCTTATCATTTCTCTTCTTATCTTTTATAGCCAAATTCTAATGACAATCATGCATCAAAATTTCACTTGTAACCTGACTTGGATTATTAAGTTGATAGTACCAAAACAAATAGGCAAAGAAAAATACTTTGAGCCAAGAATCTTGGCTCTGTGAATTAGCAAATCCTAGTCCATCAAGTCTTTGATTTGTTTATTTAGAAAACAGCTACCATTACTACAACCTCACACATTGGCATTCAGTGGGACTGAAGCAATACCATCAGTTCTTTTCCACACAGGTGCTGAAATAAATGTTCTCTTGGCACCAAACCACAGCTAAACCTTCACAAATTTCTCAAACTCTGTTTCGGGGCATGCCTTGAGACAGTGGTTTCCCTCTGCATTAAATCATAATTTTTTAGTGAAATTTCTTGTGTATGTTACCTTGGGAGGTCATGCATATGCTTGACCACTCATGCTTTATGCTTGTTGCTTGATGCCCCAAATTCTTGGATGCTTCTGGTTTTTAGTTGGTATATTTGGCTATTCATGATCGAGTGAAAATGGTTGCTATTCCTGTGTTGGTTAGGTGATTCCTTTATAAGTATATAGCCTTTTCTTTTTCTTTCTAATTTCAACTTTGAAGGTGACAATCTTCTGGTACAGTAATTTGATAGTGTATGTCTTGAAAGTTTAAGAACTGAATTCTTCAGCTGCTTCAAGGTTGTTTCAATCATCAAAAGCTGAAAGGTTTTCTATGACGCTCCATTTTAATGCTTATTGTATGAAAATAAGATATTTGACATTGCATGTTGTCCCCCCACCCCCCATGCAGTTCATAATTTTATTATTCTTAAAGGTTAAGTTGATGATTCTGTAATAGGGTTTCGTAACACCAACAGCCAAATCTCAGCATCCCTCACAGCAAATGGAAAATACGTGGTCTCTGCTAGTGAGGATTCATATGTTTATGTGTGGAAGCATGAAGCTGATTCCCGACTTAGCAGAAGCAAAGGTGTTACTATCACACGCTCGTACGAGCATTTCCTTTGTCAAGATGTATCAGTGGCCATCCCATGGCCTGGCATGGGAGACACCTGGGGACTACAAGATACTTTATCAGGAGAACAGAATGGCCTTGATAAGCATCTTGATGAAGTTTCCGTCGTCAACCACCCCCCTACTCCTGTCGAGGAAGCAAGCAATGAGGGTTCACAATCTTTATCTGGGTGCACCAATAGTCCCATGAATGGAATTATTTCTAGTGCAACCAATGGTTACTTTTTTGACAGAATATCAGCAACATGGCCTGAGGAAAGGCTTGAGTTAGCGACGAGAACAAGGAGTACTCATGCCGGAGTGGATATCATCAATGGGTTAAGCCAAAATGTGTCTGCCTACGGTATGGTGATTGTAACTGCTGGCCGTCGTGGGGAAATCAGAACTTTCCAAAATTTTGGATTGCCAATTCGAATCTAAGGGGCTCAAATGGCAGCCTCTGTGCAGGGAGTAAATGAGTTGGCAAACAAGTACAGTCCATATTCCTCATTGGTTAAAATGTGTACAAAGATATTTGGTGAGATGTGTAATATTAGCGAGTTCCAATTCTTCTTTCCTTGTGCTTCAGCTCATCGGATGTTGAGTTCTGATGGAAAGGCATTCTGATGATGAGCATTGAGAAGAATATAGATTTGTTTAACAACATAAAAGAAAAAAAAAATACACCGTGAATTTTGAAACCGATGTATCTGGCAGGTCGGGAATTGTAGAGCTATGAGCATGGAAAAATCTTATTCAATTAAAATGAAATTCTTTCATTTCTTGAATGGTCATGTCAAGTCTTACAGGTTCTATCCCATCTTTGTTTTTGTTTCAGATTGGATGCGTTTTGTTTCAGATTCAAATGAGAATTACAGACATGCCAATTTCTATCCCATTGAGCTAATTTTGTCGAAGAAAGCTGCTAAATTTAGGGCAACCGTCCACCATCCTGATGGATTTGCTGAGAGAGAGCTAGCAATGGCGGGTGGTAGCAGAGATGGACCATGGACGTGAGCCGAATCGAAACCATTTCTGTGGAAGTCCTTCGTATCTTGAGTGACCCGAGCCTGTTCACGTCCCCACTTAGGGGTCAGCGCCATTGCTGCAAGTAGGGACCCCTCCACTTTGTCATGGCTCCAGCCTGCAACCAATCCCCAAACCATGGGGAGGCTCGCAAAACCTTGGCTTAACCCTTGATCCAAAACATAGAAATTTGCCCCACCATGACCACCTATCGTTTTCAACGTTTCCATATCTCCCCACCCCATCACTTGTATAATTAAAAAATGTAATATATATTTTTTAAAAATTTATTTATAATATCAGCATATCAAAACAATAAAAAAATATTAGAAAAAAAAACAGGTTTAACTTTAATTACAAACCTCCGTTTAGAGTAGTACCAAAATATCCCCAAATATTCATGCCATTGCCATATGAAAAAAAAATCTAAAAAAACAGGAAGAAGCTGTTATATCATGGGAAATCCAAAACACAAAATCTTATTGGTTACTTGGAAATTGAAAGTGACGTGGAAGATACAGTTGCTGCTAAATATCTTATCCTGTCTGCCAAACATGTCCTATCCCCGAACACACACACACACACACACACACACACACACACATCAAATAATATCTCCCTTCACACTGCTAAGCTAAGCTAGCTCTTCACCACTTCAGTCAGTACTGTAAGCAGAATATACTGTTCTTGAGAATAAAGGACTTGGAAGCCCAATTTGAACGAGTGGGAATGGCTCTTCAGGCTGCTTCTTTGGTCTCCTCTGCTTTTGCTGTCCCCAAAGAGGTTAGATGCTACTATTGCTTCGTTTTACTTTCTTACTTGATGCATTTAAGGAAAAAATTGGTGTTGATTTAGGCATTTGTTTTGTCCATGCAGGGAAAATCCAACGCATCTTTCAAGGATTCAAGTTTGTTCGGAGTTTCACTCTCAGAACATGTCAAAGCTGACCTAAGCTCTTGTTCAATGAAGTGCAAGGTAGCTCTACCTTGTCAATGGATTCTTGTTTTTTTTAATTATTATTATTAAAAGTAGCAAACAGAAGGGATTTTCATAATGAATTCATTTGTATAATATCAGTCATTGCAGAGGGAATTCAGCCAAAGAGCTGGGGCTGTAAGAGCCCAGACAATGGTGGCTGCTACTCCAGAAGTCGACAGAGCTTCTTCGGAAGGCAAGAAAACCCTTCGGCAGGGAACTTGCATTGTCACTGGTGCTTCCTCGGGATTAGGTTTGGCAACAGCTAAGGCTCTAGCTGAGACTGGAAAATGGCACATAATCATGGCCTGCAGGGACTTCCTGAAGGCAGAAAGGGCTGCTAAATCATCTGGCATTGCAAAAGAAAACTACACCATTATGCATTTGGACCTTGCTTCACTTGACAGTGTCCGCCAATTTGTGGATACCTTCAGGCGATCAGGGAGGCCACTTGATGTGCTAGTTTGCAATGCAGCTGTTTACTTTCCAACTGCGAAAGAGCCTACATTCACTGCTGAAGGATTTGAACTTAGTGTTGGAACTAACCATCTGGGCCATTTTCTCCTTTCAAGATTATTGCTTGAGGACATGAAGAAATCTGATTACCCATCAAAACGTCTGATAATTGTTGGCTCAATTACAGGTTTATACAGTGCAATACATTTAAGGTTCACTTTGTTTTGAATATGTTTCGATTGGTTTTGCTAAATGGGGTGTTGTTTCTGTGAAATATATAGGGAACACTAATACATTGGCTGGCAATGTACCTCCTAAGGCCAATCTCGGTGACCTGAGGGGACTTTCAGGGGGCTTGAATGGACTGAACAGCTCATCCATGATTGATGGCGGTGTGTTTGATGGTGCCAAAGCCTACAAGGACAGCAAGGTCTGCAACATGCTCACCATGCAAGAGTTCCACCGGCGTTTCCATGAGGAAACCGGCATTGCATTTGCTTCCCTTTACCCTGGCTGCATTGCCACAACAGGCCTGTTCAGGGAGCACATTCCCTTGTTCAGGCTTCTATTCCCCCCATTCCAAAAGTACATCACGAAGGGCTTCGTCTCCGAGCTCGAAGCTGGAAAAAGACTTGCTCAGGTAACCAAAACAAGGAAAACTTTTGAGATAAAAATACCTGGGTATGATTTTGTACAACCCACAATAACACCACATTATCTGTTCTTTTTTCAAGGTTGTGAGTGATCCAAGTTTGACGAAATCAGGGGTATACTGGAGCTGGAACAAAGACTCAGCCTCGTTTCAGAACCAGCTCTCTGAAGAAGCTAGTGATGCAGAGAAGGCTCGTAAAGTATGGGAGGTTAGCGAGAAACTTGTTGGCTTGGCCTAAATGAGAGAGGCTTGAGAGAATTTCTTGTCGACTAATCCTTGCCATGGGAGAGGATAATGTTAGAACAAAAAGGATTCCTTTTGTGAGTTTGGAGTTTGGAGTCGGATGATTTGCTTTTGTAAACAATTTTCCCTTTTCAGATGTAGATCGCTTTCATTAAAACCACTCAACCGTATTGCAAAGTTCATGTTTCTCTGATTAATGCGGCAGTCTCCACGCTTTCAAATCAGATAATTTTCTGCCTATTCAACAGCTAAATGGAACAATTTGTAATAACCATGTGGTGTTTGTGTTGTTTTGCTCTTATGACACCAAATTCATCCAGAGGCCCACGTATATTGACGAGATAAATACAGGTGTTTCATCCATGGACAAGGCCAATCACCGAAATAGAACCTCCCATGCTTGCAAACACAAATCAGAGGAATCTTAACTTCTGACTAAAAGGATCACAGCGGCTTGAAAAATGTTGCAGTTTCTCATTATTTTCACTTTTCCAGACCAGAGTTGGAAGAGTTTCATCGGTCTTTATTAAACAATCACGCAGAAAGAGATCAATGAAATATCAGTCCATTACAGTGCCTATCCTTGTTAGTAATTTTTGTTCTTTTTATCAACAAAAAAGGAAAAGAAAAGATAAATCCTTCCAAATATTTGTTCTACAAATCTCGGGTTCAAGTTAAGACGTGTTCATCTTGTAAGAAACTGTGATAATCAGAGTTTTGATCGTTTAACCCGGATCTACAAAGAATGATTAAAGGAGGGTGGGATTTGCTCGAGTAAAAAAAATATAATGTTATTGTGGTTATTTTTAAAGTGTTTTCACTTAAAAATATATTAAAATAATATTTTTTATAATTTAAAAACCAATTTAATATCAACACATCAAAATAATTTAAAATAAAAAAATTAATTTTTTTAAAAGTGTTTTTCCAATGCTTTCTAAACGAGACTTGGGAATTGAAATTGAAAGCTGGGTTTATCCAACAAGGTTACATTTCCTTGCAATCTAAGTTTCTATTTTTTTAATTTATTAATACTGGTCTTATCTAAATAAATTCTACTGTAGTCTTAATTTGTCAACTCTATAAAACCCACCTCCATGAATTTAGACGTGTAAATAAAGAAACATAAAAGTGATTATAAGAAAAAGTCATTTTAAATTCACTTGTTATATATTCTCGAATACTAGCATGTTCTTTAAAATCTTTTTTCCTTGTTACCACATGATCAATTGACTTTTCAATTCATGCATGCTAAGTTCACAAACTAGGATTATACTTTTAAAAAATCCAATTACCATCGAGTAATTAAAAAAAAAAGAATTTATCTATTATAGACAATTTCAAGTTATTACATGTATTTAGCACATATAAATTCTTACATTATTTTATGAGTTTAAAACATAACAAGTTGTGTTTTGTTTTAGTTATTAGAATATTTTTAAATCTATTTTTGTTTACTATGACTCAATTCATGTTTGGTTAATTTTAAAATAATTATTTATACATAATAATAAAAAAATTTATTAAAGAAACTAGTTGCAATATATATATATATATATATATATATATATATCAATGCTATTAAATTTAACTTGATGTGCGACGAGCTATTAATATAGGATTTAACTTAGATTAAGTTTTATATTAAACTAGATGAGAGTTGACCATTTATTTTAATTTTAAAATAAATAAAATTATTTATTTTTTATTTTCTAAAATCTTAAAATAATATCGTGAGGTGATGGACCACTTTGGTATCTATTCCTAGTTTCCCATCTTTGTTTGAATGATAGGAACCATATCATGTGTGGTTACTCGGCTTTGAGCCCATCGTTTATTGGGCTTGATTCATCTAACAAAAGTCTATTGGGCCCTAAGCAATTTCGATTACCTCTCCCCCCTCTTCTTTTCTAGGGTTTTGTCAGGGTTTTGCTCATCTCTTACAAAAACCTGTTTCCTCACTCTGCAGCCCTCCTCCTCCACTTTAGGTACTAACCCTTTCTCCTGCGTAATTTCCATAGGCAACCCAGCTATAGTTTTCATTGGTTTGAAGCTAACGTTTCACGGATTTCAGGTGTCATCTGTACGTAATCAAACTAGGCCATGGGAAAGAAGAGAAAGCATAGTGAGGCACAGGTCATTGAACCTGCAAAGAAAGATGAAAGTGAAACAGAGAGGCCTAAAAGGACACTCTTGGGTTGGAAAGATAAACCTGAAGAGAAAGAGACTGAATCCCTACCTCCTCACCAGGGTGGTTTTAGAAATAAAGAGAAAGTCTTGGTTACTTGTTCGAGGCGTATTAATTTCAGGTTACATAAAGATTTAATATTTGTTATTATTTGATTTTTGGGTTTTGCTGGGTTTTTTTAAGGGGGGGAGGGTTGTTGGATTTTGTTGTTGCTTGAAAAATCTGTTGGTGCTGCAGGTATAGGCACTTGATGTTGAATTTGGTGTCACTTTTGCCACATTGTAAAAAGGATAGTAAGGTTGAGTCTAAAAGTATTAAAGGCGCAACGTTGAATGAGCTTGTTGAGCTGAAGAATTGTTCTTCCTCTTTGTTCTTTGAGGTGAACTTTAGCTTCCTCAAAGAAACTATTTCACATGGTTAATTCAATATTATTTGTGTAGGTGATAAAAGGCTTGATGCCTATGATAACTCATTAAATGAATTAGTGCTGTTGATAATTGTTCCTGATGTTTGCATGGTTTAGTAATCTGAAGGAAAATAACTTAGTAACTTTGATTGGAGACTTAAGTGTCCTTGTTTTAGATTTTTAGTTGTTGATGATTTCTGTTCTCCTTTCGCCCTATATTTCAGTGCCGGAAACATAAAGATTTGTACCTATGGATGGTCAAGTGCCCCAGTGGTCCGTCTGTGAAATTCTTAGTCAATGCTGGTATGTTAATTCTACCGCTGTGATTTTTTTGATAATCATATTCTCTAATAGGCATGAACTCGTTGTGTTCAAGTGCTAACGTTTGCAGGATCAGAATTTTTGCACATGCATTTAATGGTTGTTGGGAGGGGAAAGTTATCAAAATCTTCATTGAGATGCACCTTTTTTGCTGTGGTTTTGAATGTGTGGAGTTGGAAATCTCCGGAAAAAAAATTATATATTTATAAGCCAGTAGTCATGGTATAGAATAGTCTTTTTGACTTCTTGTGGCATTTTGGTTTGGGAACATTTGAGCATTTGCTTTTCGTTGATATCCATTGGAACTGGAGAGCCATTTCCCTGATCCGTTTCCATGTGCTCTCTAACATGGAGGATATCCTGTACTCCTTTTTGTAATTTTCCTCTTCCCATTCTGATAATATTACAAAAAAAAAAAAAAAATAGAAGGAAAATAAAAAAGAAGCTATTGTTGCAGTTAATAAAATAAACTGATCTGCTCACATGGTTAGCTCTTTTCTTGTATTATGAGTAAATATCCTAACCAGTGCAACTTGTCTTGTTCATTGTAGTGCACACAATGGAAGAATTGAAGCTTACAGGAAATCATCTGAAAGGGTCTCGACCTCTCTTGACTTTCTCAGCTAACTTTGATAAAGATGCTCACTGGAAACTCCTGAAGGAGATGATCATTCAGGTATTTTGTTTTTTGTTTCACATCTTAAAAGCAACATTTATCTGCATTCTATTTAATAATGCATAGCTGAAACAACTGGAATCTCCATTCTTTAAGGACAAAATCGTGAAAAACTTGTCCAAAAATCTCTTTTAATTGCAAAGTCTTCCAGGAAATATTGTTGATAAAATGATTGATATTCTTGGGTACCTATATGCATGGCCTTGTCACAAAAGTATGGTGATAGAGACTATCATTTTGTCCATCTTGTTTCTGGTGCTGTGATAGTAGAGACATCCATGAAGCAAATTTTTCAGCTCACTAAATTCGTCATTGTTTGCTTTATAAGATCAGTTGAGGGCCTACTAACCTGTTCATTTCATGAATCCCTACATAGTGATTGGTTGTATGCTCAAATTTTACTTTCCTCAAGGTTATATTTAACTTTTTATTCCTTTACATATGCCAGACCAATAGTTGATGATGTACTCTGCCATATGTGAACTTCAGAAGTCTTTTCATGTGATACTAAGATATTGGCTTCTTTGCCTGTTTTTTTTTGTCAGATATTTGGAACCCCAAAGGATCACAGGAAATCTAAACCTTTCTATGACCATGTCTTTGTTTTCTCCATTGTTGATGACCATATATGGTTTCGGAATTACCAGGTAATTAGACATTTTTCTTGGAAGTCTACTTCTATTGGAGCATTTTTGCAATTTCTGCCTTCAAAAACTCTTTTTTCTGTTGCTGAATACTTGTTACACTTTACATTAATTTATGTTAAAATTTACTGACTTTATGCTCCCAACTTAGAAATGACAACAATTAATGAAATACCCTTCGACAGGTCATTCAAGTTGCACTTTAACAAATGAAGTAGTAGATTGAGGCATATTAGAGCAGAAGATTTGCTTTCTTGTATTTGGTATTTTGGAATCTAGGAGATATGCAAACCGCTTGGTATCTCTAATTACCACATATGTTGAAAAGTCAATTCCTTTCTCTTTCCCCCCTTTACAAAAATCTCCCAGGCTGAGATTCCTTCTTAAGTTCATGAAAGCTGATTGGTGTCTGTAGCCTTTCCAGATAGCTTTTTCATGTGCCAGCTTAATGTTTTATATATTAGATGATCAATTCATCAGATTGAATCCGACTGGAACTGTAAGCACTGTTATCAACCAAATAGTCTATTCATTGGACTGCATGCCGTTCCATTGAAGCTGTTTGTTCCTCTGTTTTATTCCTTCTGTTTTCATATACATTATTAAATTGCTATACTGCTCTACTGTTTGGTTTTTCCTTCGCCACATGCTATAGAAGCAACAGGTATATACCACTTGGATATTAGAGACTGGTTTAGCCATCCAATCCAGCTATAGATGGCTGTATCAGAGTTATCCTTTTGGTGCTCTTTCAGATGCAGTAACCAAAATCACTCAAGTATCTTATTTGTTTAAAGGTATTGGCTGTCATAGTAAAATCTGTCCTGATGAACTCACAATGCTATCTTCCAGTAGTCTGTGGGTTAACTGTCTCAGATGTAGCTATCAAAATCCTTATTCTCCAATTAGAGCCACATTGTTGACAGTTACCAAACCCAGTCCCAGTTGTTTGATTTTAATCTGAACACTCAGAAATCTTATTGGCATGTTGTTCATGGTCCCGTTTAATATTGCAGATCAATATGATACTAAAACAATTCTAGACCCATAAAGTGGTTGCTGAAAATAGGCAGATGCACTGCTATCTAAAAGTCCTGAATTTTTATGTATAATTCTTGATGTTCCAATTACATAAAAGTTTCATTGCGGTATTATATCGGGAATGCTATATATTTTCTATTTTTTGTATTTATTTTATGTGAGTTTTTTTCCCTGTTTCATTAATTTTTGAAAATAACTCCTGGCATCTCTTCGTCTTCTTCAATGTAGACATCTGTTCCTCATAATGAAACAGATAAAATGGCTCGAGGAGGCCTGGATAAGATGACCCTTGTTGAGGTTTGCACTGACATACTTTTGAATTTGTTCACAAGGTGAAAAACCTGTAGTCGTTATTAATTTTGAAAGCTGGTTTGGTGCAGGTTGGTCCAAGATTTTGCCTGAACCCAATAAAGATTTTTGCTGGCAGCTTTGGAGGCCCAACATTGTATGAAAATCCGTTTTTTATATCACCTAACCAGGTAAGCGAATTATCTACATGCTTAGTTTGAGTTTTGGCATCACAATTATGATTGGTCTCTCTTTAGTTGATCAAGAGTTCCTCTTCTATTGATCTATAGCAAGTATTCATCTTTTCTAGAGTTTTCCATGGTGTCAATTGTTTATTGTTTGAAATAACCATATCATTTTTTGCTACTGGCTTCAATACTCTGGCAAGCTCAGGAAATGTTATAGCATGCTATTTATTCATGCACTAGCATTTTTGTTCTGAGGTTATTAGGTCTTTTATTGTTACCTGCATATATATATATATATATATATGTACACGACTTCCCCCCCTAATATTTTGGAATGAATGACTCAATATGCGGCTTCTTCTTGCAGATTCGTGCACTGGAGAAAAAGAAGAAGGCTGGGAAGTTTGCCAAGAAGGTCAAGGCCAAGACGAGGAGGAAGATGCACGAACTATCAAATCCATTGGAGCCCGATGAATTTGCAGACATGTGGAAGGAATGATGCACTTCTCGAACTGACGCTTTTGATCGTATTATATCACCTTGTATTCTTCAAGAAAAATTCTCATTTTGGTGCTGTTGTCTTCATTGGCATAATTTTTGTCCCCGCTCTGGATCAGCTTAATGCATTTTAATCATGTATGGCAGACCATCTTTTCCCATATCATCACAGAGCTTCGACTTGAGAAAATATTTACACGATCATGCGGCAAGACTGTACCTTGACTTCTCCTGCGGTTTTCAACCGCAATCATGAAATGTTTTTGACAATTTTAGCTTTCGTTGTTAACCAGAGTAATGACCCAGTATTTGCTGAACAGCATGGCTAATGCCAAGCGTTCAAGTGTGCAAATTCAGCAGTATTTGTTGAACAGCATGGCTAATGCCAAGCGTTCAAGTGTGCAAATTCAGCAGTATTTGTTGAACAGCATGGCTAATGCCAAGCGTTCAAGTGTGCAAACTCAGATTGATTCCCCAATTTCACGACTTGGCGACAGGAATAGGTTTGCTTGGGGGTTTATGTTCATCGTGAAAATGAAATAAATAAACAAAAACTCTCTGCCCGCGGATTGAAAACGTATCACTCTTTCTTATTGACATGTGTACCGAGTGAGAAGAAAACAGACCACAAAAAAAAAAAGAAAAAAAAAAAGCAAGAAAAGCAAGGGAAAGAAAGCAGACAACGTGGAGAAACAGATCAGTTCAGAAGATGTTAGCTCATGTCGGAGTTCTGATCTGGTTTGGAAGTGTACAGAGCTAATCCTTGATCAGTTGTGTGATTCCCAATCGGTCCAATTGTTTTCACTTCCCCTACGAGGTAAGCTATTAATTCTTGTGAGGACATCAACCTTGAAGTTTGCGCCACACAGGAATCCTTCGCTGTCGGTCCTTGGCATTGCTCGAACTTTGTTCATCGGATGCTCAAAGCTCATCAAACCTCCCTCACTATGGAACATAAATCCTGCACATCATCAAAACATCATTCTGATGAGCATATTGTTAAATAATATCTATACAGTTTTATTTAGTCTTAATTAATAATTAAGGTTAGAACAATACTTTCTGTTTAACCTATTTCTGTCTTCTGGTATTTCTGTTCTTTTTAGCTTTTATAATTTGATATCTGCGTTCAGTTTCTTCAATTATGCAGACTGCTAGAGATGCCAGTCAACCAAAAACGTTGATTTCATTTGTGAACTGTGTATGATTAGCCATTACTAGGACAGTACAAATTACCTGTTGGGAAGGGTGCAAATGATTTGGCACAGCCAGCTTTTATGATTTCCAAATCATCAGAGATCACCACGGAGCCATCTGCTGCAATACCCCAGTACAGCTTAACTCCACCGTCGGAGCCCTGCGACCATAGAATATAATTAGAATCAGGAACAAGAAATCTAGCGTGCCTTGATGTGATTCGAACATAAATAGCTCATCAGATTCTATTGACCAACAGACAAATGAGTCAAAACAATGAATTAAGCATACCAGTGCAGCGAAAACTGTCCCAGCCTTGCTATCGTAGATAACAAAAGCAAAGCTCCCGTCAAGATCCTTGACAACTTGATCAGCTGGATATGGACCGCGGTCACGAAGGGTCTTATAAGCTTGTATCACAAACATGGCCTCGTTAGTTCCTTTCGTTAATCCATACTGCTTATTGAGCGTGCACAAGTTGTTCAAGCTCCCAGAGAAAAGGCAGTATGTACTGTCAAAACCACAGAACAACCTGCACGAATATGATCAACAGGGCAGTAATTTAACAATCTGGGAATGAATCAAACCACAAAAAGGAAAACAATGGAAAGGAAATTTCGATCAGTAAGTAGCCGTGCCTTTGCTGCGGGGAGAAAGGGTTGTCCTGGGGAACATAAGCAAGCACTGCAGCTTCGCCAAAGTTTATGGAGAAAGTCTTTTGAGGGTGGTGAGAAAGAAACTCTTTCAGAGTTTCATCAGGAAGCTTAGGCTGCCTGGTCCCTTTTTGAGATGCTGGACTGTTAAGCTCCTCAGGTGGGTGAGCAAAAGCTTTGTGAAATATTGCCAACATTTTTCTGGTCTCTCCCCACTTCAATCTCCAAGATTAAACTAGCACCAAAACGTACAAGAATCCTATAATCTATGCCTTTTCTTTCTGTTTAAAGATCAGTTGATATATGATTACAGAAGGAGGAGAGTAACCATGAAGGTCTCTCGTAGTTTTTATAGGATCTGTTCGAGGCACAAGGTTCTGCTCTGGTAAGGTGGATACAGCCACCGTTTTCCATGCTTGTGGGGACATCGAGCTTAGGGTGATCGGGGATAAGAACTCTCGTACTTCTATGCATTCTTATCCAAATTTACTTTTGGTTCTTGTTTATTTATTCAGAGTTTTTCCCCTCCCCCACCTGATGTAGATGTTGTCTGCTGACTGTACTCAGATTTTTTTTTATTTTAAATTAAAAAAAATTAATAATTTTATATCATTTTTATGTATTGATATTAAAAATATTTTTTAAAAAATAAAAAAAATATCATTTTAATATATTTTTAAACAAAAATCACTTTTAAAAACAACCCATACTCACACTATCTAAACAGTAATTTATTTGTCCATATTATAGTGGGATTTGTTCTCATTCTTCATCATGAGCTCCACTTAAAATCAAGTCAAAACTGAAATTTAAATGCTTTTTTTTATTTAAAGAGGGAAATGAATTGTAAAAAAGAAGAGATATTTGTTAGTTAGCATGATGGAAACACAGATCGATAAAATAAAGAAATAAATTAACCTTTATTGGATCTGAATTTTCTTGACTTCCATCTCTGCATCAAGATTTTTCCGATTAGTTTTTGTATTGCTAGCAGAAATATTAAAGTAACCTGCTGCAGCAAAGCTTGGAATGCCCGTAGCCATCAAGAAACTCTTTGTCCAGGGATATAGCTATGGCATCTCCCTTCAGCCATCCATAAAATCATTTTGCTTACATAGATTTCTTGTCAAAACATTGTTGTGAAGCTTCTGATTGCGTTGGATACTGTAAATCTATTTGAAAATAATACAGATTATATTCTAAAACTGTTTAAATATTAGATTAAATGATTCTTTTTGACATGGTATCATTAGCTTTGTTGACCCAGCGATCATGATTTCGAATCTCACCATCCAATTCTATTCGATAAAAATCAACCATAAAGTAACATGAGTATGTGCTGTTAAGAAATCATCTCACCTAAAAGCTTAAGCTTATAAATGAGGTCCCATAATATAATTTATATTATTCTCTAACACCCTCCCTCAAGTGAAAGCCTTTTAGGCTTGAAACTTGCATATGCTCACATCACCTTGTGCTTAGTTTTTATCAAATAGAACGCGGATGATGAGATTCAAACTCGTGATCGCTAGGTCAACAAGACTCTGATACCATGTCAAAAAACTATCTCACCTAAAAAAGCTTAAACTTATAAGTAAAGACTTTCATAATATAATCTATATTATTATCTAATATGTGCAAGTTTCGAGTCCAAAGAATTTTTACTCGATGATGTATGTTAAAAAATAATACAAATTATATTCTATAATTTTATCTAATAATTTAAATTTTTTAGACGAGATATTAACTCGAGGAACAAAAATCAACCAAAACATTTCTTTCTTTCTTTCTTTCTTTCATTACTATTCTCATCAAATCACGTTGCTTGGTTTTGAATCAAGGGTCTGAAGCTTTTTTCATGATCTTTGGATTTCAACGGGGCAGCTTGGTTTCATGAATTTCTCGTTTTTATTTGTTTTTTTTAATAAAAAAAAATAACAATCTGAAGTGGAAGCAAAAGTCAAAAAAACCGGCCTCACCATTGATTGAACAACGTTAGGTGAAGTGATGGAAATGGCTTATCCAAAAAGTGATCATCATGAGAGAGATGGGTCCGCAGCAAAATCTTTCTGTGTGCCTTATTAGGGTTTCTGATCCTGTGGGTGCTTTGGTTTTACTAGGAAAATAAACAAGCCGTGTGGCAGAAGTGACGTGGCATGAGAGATAAAATACTTGCAAGTGGTTTTTGGTTACCATGTTTCTTTCCGGGGGGTACTATGGTAAACGACTGGATAGTTTGAGTGTTGCGTGCATTGCACGTGCCAATGTTTAGTTTAGAGTCTTTTCGTCTTCTTCGAACAGCGCGTGAGATGTCATGTTTTCTGCGACGGTGCTCGATAGAAGCCTGTTTTTTCCCCTTTACTTTCTGGTCATTCAAAATTTAAGAATTGTGCTCTTATTTATTAAGATTTTAACTTTATATTTTTAGTTTTTTTTGGTTTTTAATTTTTATTCTTGATCTTTGCGTATTTTAGTTTATATTTTAATTTTATCATTGAATCCATATATATATATATATTCTTTTGATTGTTTTGTCTTGAACCTTGTGTTAAATTGATTTATCTTTTTAATTTCATCTCTTTTTTAGACAAGACCCCAATCCTTGTCCCATGAAGTGTTACCCTTTTCTGTTAGGCAACAATACCACTTGTTTTGCTTGAGGTTTGAGGTCGAATCGTGTTAGGGAATAAACATTATGCAGTTTAATGAAATGACTAAAAAGGATTTGTTGTTAGGGATTTATGGATGATAATTTCATTATTTTGATATTTTACAAAGTATTTAGTTATTAACATGAATATAGTGGTACATCTATATAAAAAAACACATATTTTTTATTGACTTTGGGTAGGGAAAATGTTAAGTGTTAGCGAGTATATAAAGTTTATTGTCTATAATGGGGTATGGCGTGGTGGCAAAGGGCTTGAGATCTGCACAGCAGGTCTCGAGTTCGAGTCAGGACGTGCACTTCTTGTAAGAACCTGAGACAACCTAGGTTTTATCCAAGGTTTTATTTACTCATTTGGGCCCACAAAGTACGCTTTCTGAAAAATATTATTTCTTCAAATAAAAAAAAAGAGTATATAAAGTTTAGGATATAAAATGTAACTTGTCAAAGTAACAATGGAAAAGTGAAATCATGATCAAGTTTTAGGAAGTGTAAATATCCTATATAAAGAGGCCTTCCGCTCTTGATGAAAGTGCATGACTGACAAAAAAAGGTTTGATATGTTAAGTTAGGTTAATTCAAAAAAAACAATTAGTAGTTTTTTAAATTGAATATTGTTATTCTCAATTTTATGTTTTAACATTGAGTCGATTGAAAATTAAGAATCATAAATAGTTTATGTTTTTTTTTATAATGCTTTATATAGTCTTATGATCTAGGTAAAAGATTTAATTAATTAACCCAAGTTTATTTAGATTTATCCAATATGTTGTTGTCTCCATATTTTTATTAGAAAATATCAAGTTTGTGTCAAATTATGAATTTCATGATAATTTGTTTTTCTCTTAGAAAACACAATAATTATGCTTGGACATTTCTTTCTTTCTTTGTTCCTTCTTTGAAGAAAAGATTGATACAACCTTCTTTTTATTGCATGCTATTTATTTATTATATAATTCAATAAAAAATTTATTCCTAAAAACAAAGTTATTAAAAAAACCAAGATTATTTCTCATATATGAGTATATATGTATATATATGTATATATATTTTGATAATTTAGTCTTTAACTATCATGATTTTTCTTTTTTTTTGCATTTATCATCTTAGATGATTATCATTTTATGAACAACATATCTTCTATCCTTTGACCCAAGTATGAATGTATCCTTACCTTCTAAACCAAAACACCTATATCTTTTTAATGAACCATACATGCTAGCCCACCCAAGCATTGACATTTGGCCTCTTTTTGGCTTTTATTGTTTTCCCTTCAATTTAAGTTTAATTTTATTAAAACTAATCAATTAATTATATGTTTAGAATATTATTTTAAAAAATATCATTCAATTTTTATTCAATTTCATATAACTCTTTTTTTTATAACCCTTAATGATTTTTTCTTCGTAAATCTTATTCAATTTCATCTATATGGATGTCTATTTTTAGTATTGTATAATTAAATAAAATATATATTAAAAGAAATATTCAACTCAACCTAGTCTATAACTTAGGTTATAAGTTAACTTGAGTTATCTTAGCTTGATTCAAAATATTATTATTTCAACATTTGAAAAACAAAAACATAAAGAAGACATATTGACAATATATTTTAAATCAAGGTTTTACCGAGTTGACAAACTCATATTTGAATCTATAAAATTAAATAGATCATATTAAACTATTTTCAATTTGATTTAATTTAAAACTTGAACCAAACAAGGGACTGAGAAACCAAGTCAAATCAATAAAAAGAGAGGATTTACTAACAAATTATTTTGTTTGGTTTACTTTGAATAATTACTTTTGGTAAAAAAAAGTTATTACATATGATTAAATAAATTGGTTTCATATGGTATGAGATCATTTTTTTTTTTGTATCTTTTCTCTTAGCTTTTTAATTTAATATTTTTTTTAATATTTATTACCGCATACAATTATCAATTAACTTGATCAAACACATGCATCAAATTTATAATTAAAAAAATTTCTGGTCTTAAAAAAAAATAATCAAAGTACCTATTTTTTCACATTAAAAATAGCTTTTCATACTATCCACAACGAAGAGCGGCAAGTAGTCTCAAGGCTCGTTAACAATCGCAGAATCTTCAGATTTTCAGAACCCGTTGACCGTCGCCTGATAACTTATAATATTATTCAGATATTAATTTGTGGGAGGAAGAGCATTCAGTGGATAGTAGAGGCCCAATATTGGCCTCATATTTTTTATCGACGACCATTGCCCGGTCCATATAAAGCCCAATATGACTGCCCGTTAATGGAGTACCCGCAAATTATTAACTATAAACTAAAACAATCTATACCAGCGATTTTTGTTTTATTTTTTTCCAATTTTTTTTAATAATTTATCACACTTTCATTATACAAATAGTAAGTTTGATGGATTTAACTAGCTTTTTAATTTTTTATTTTAAATTTATCATTTAATATTATATTGATTAAAAATTAAAAGTCATGGTTTTTTCGTTATTTTCTATTATGTTACTTCGGTCTCATGAACTACAGATAATGTTTAATTAGTTAACCCAAGTTTATTGGGATTATTTTTTAAATTGATAGTTTTTTTCAATTTCATCATTGAATAATATTGATTAAAAATTAAGCATATGTTTTGATTTGTTTTTATTGGAGATATTTTGAT
This sequence comes from Salix suchowensis, assembly GCA_029030765.1. Classification (NCBI taxonomy): domain Eukaryota; kingdom Viridiplantae; phylum Streptophyta; class Magnoliopsida; order Malpighiales; family Salicaceae; genus Salix; species Salix suchowensis. The sequence goes on along the minus strand of JAPFFH010000004.1, from coordinate 3,141,891 downwards.
TCACATGTTTTGTTATTTTTAAATTTGGTTAAAATCACATCATTTTTTATTAATCTCCTAAAAAAATTTATCTTGATGTCATTACCTGTATTATATATTTAACATGCATATTAACTTAAATTAATTTAAATTAATCTGATATATTATTATCTTAATGTCAATAAAAAATATTATATTAAAATGATTTTAATTAAATTATATTTTTATAAATTATATGAGCTGTTTTGGATCAATTTAGGTTATATTTTACAAATCTAAAACAAAGCATACAGCTCAGAAAAATATTGGTAATATCTAAATACTTTTTACATAGATTAAAAATTATAATTTAATATTGTTTTTGAATAAAAAATACTTTTAAAAACAACCGTAATCATATTTCAAAACACACACTAAATAATTCATCTCACAGGAGAACGCGGTAATTGAACACCAGTGTCGATACCCACGTGTCACGACCGCGGTCCGTTTAGCATTGCGATCCCACCGGCTTTTGGCCGAAATTTGAAAAAAAAATCATTTGATGTATTTCAGCATGATAAATACTTTAAAAAACTACCGTAATCACACTCCCAAACAAGCTCTTGAGAAAAAGACAAATGATAAGCTGGTTCACATTTCATCACCCATAACTTGTCTTGTCGTTTTGATGTGAACGAATTTTGGAATCATATCCTTTAATTAATTTTTCAAAATTGTGGACCCAAACATCAAATTTTGTGTACTTATCTTGTCGTCACATATGAAACGTACGGCTCATGACAGCTAATACCCATCCATAAATTACTCGAACTCCAAACTCCTCACGTGATTCCATCTTGACTTTTCAGATCTGATTATGATTACGTGTTCTTGTGCGTGCGATGACTGGATTCCGTCGGTCTTCGTGCATGGCTTAATTAGCAGACGAAAAAGAAGGTAGCATGTCCAGAACAAATTAACTCAATTGAAAAACTTGGGTTAACCTATTTCTAGAAATTATATTTTAGAATTTTACCCAAATTAATTTTTAGATAAGATAATTACTTAATATAGTATCAAAGTCTTATTAACCTAGTGATCTCAAGTACGAATCCCATCATCTTTATTTTATTTTATATAAATTAAACACAAGATAGTGTGAGTTGTTTGTAAGTTTTAAACCCAAATAATTTTCAATTAAGGATATATGTTAGAAAATAATATAAATTATATTTTATGACTTTACCTAATAACTTAAGTTCTTAAATAAGATAATTATAGACAATTTCTTCAACCGGTAGCAGAATATTTTGGGTTTTATCAGCCCTGCATGATCGGCATTTTGGAATTGCTGAAGATATATAACTTTCTGTCACTTAGATTTGAAAAGGAAACATACAAAACACTATGTTTTATATCAACACCATGTTATTGAATTTTTTTTTACTCGAGTAAATCTTATCTTTCAGAAAGTATATTTTGTGGATCTATGTGAGTGAAAAAACTCCGGTTGTCTTAGATTTTTTAAAAACTAAAACGCTCTGACTTGAATTCGAGACTTGTTATACAAATTTCAAGCTCTTTAACACTACTACATGCCCTTTGATACCATGTTAAGTGATCGTTTATCCTTGTTTTTTAAAAATATTTTTGAAAATTTGGGTTAACCTCTTGGTTTCTTCAACAACTGGTAGCAGAATATCTTGGGTTTTCCAAGCTAACTCTGCATGATCGGCATGTCTGGAACTGCTGAAGATAAATAGCTTTCTGTGAATATAGATTTAAAATGGAAACATCCAAAAAGTGTAGCAACTTGGGATTTCAGGGCTAGCACAGACGATTCCCATTAAAGAGTGTTTAGCTAGGGAGTAGATGATGATTAATATATATTTTGGCATGGTTCACATCTGTCAGTAATCAAGAATCGATATGGAAATTAGATGAGATTCCCTGTGAACTATAACTTAGGTAATGGGCTGGTGTCCCTGTCAAAATGATGCCCTTCATATATATATATATATATATATCCAGAGTCGAAAAGACCAGATTGAATAACGTTTTCAAACTGCAAAAAGCTACAATCAGGAGACAGGAGAACATGGCAAGATGCTTTTAGATCTTTGCCAGTGAATGCCACTCATGGAGACAACATAAGTTCAAGGTCGTACGTGTCAAGCATTGAAAGGATATCTTAGAATAGACATGCACTAATCTCCACGTAATCAATGCAAGTAATAAGCTGCTGGCATTTTCATTTTAAAAAAATAACCTAGCATGTGGGAAAATTCGTCAATAAGCGGGCATACATGAGAAGAAAGACCACCAGCAATCAGCTCCTATTTTCTATTAGTTCAATGCCTTATCAAGTGAGAGCATCCAGCAAGTGGTCAGACTATAAGATTCACAACAGCAAATTACTATCACCCTATTGACTTGGTAAGTTTTCATTGATAAAAGGAGGTATTTACTCTTAGCAAAAACAGTTAATAATTATTTTATCTAAAATCTTAAACTGTTAGGTGAGATCTTATAATATGATTTATATTATTCATTAACACACCTTCCTCAAGTGAAATACTTTGCACAAACTCACATTACTTTATGATTGATTTTTATCAAATAAAATACGAGTGGTGAGATTCGAACTCATGACCGTTGGATCAACAAGACTCTAATATCATAACCATCTCACCTAAAAATTTAAATTATTAGTTTAAGCCCCAAAATATTATTTATATTATTTTTCTAACAAAAACTTTTTTCTCCTCCTCCTCCTCCTCCTCCTCCTCCTCATCATCATCATCATCATCATCATCATCATCATCATCGTCGATGGTGCTAAATCACTCACTAACTCGTTACTTACCGCATGTTTTACATGTGGCAACATGAAGGTGAGTTTGGTGCTAAATCACTCACTAACTAGTTACTTCCCGCATGTTTTACATGTGGCAACATGAAAGAAAGTTTTCAAATTATTATTTTTGAATGAAAACAGAGAAGATATATATATATATATATATATATATAGATAAAAAAAGAAGAAGCAGTCAGCAAGAAAATGGCGAGGAAAAAAGGTGTAGATACATAAATCCATACCCAAAAAACAAAGAAAAAGCGAAAACAAATATATCAAAGGCTAATGTTTGAAAATCCGTTTAAAAGTATTTTTGAAAAAGAATATATTTTAAATTAATTATTTTTGTTTTTTTTTAATATATTTTTAAATTATATCAACAAATAAAACTAATTTAATTTTTTTTAAATAATTTAAATACAAAAAATAAAAATAGAATCGATGACAAATAGTGCCTAAATCGGTCTTCTATATCCTGACAAAAAAAAAAAGTTAAGCACGAAGGACAAGCCTTCCAAGCCCACGGGCATTCACCCTATTTTTCTACGGGTGTGTTTAGTATTGTTTTTATTTTTATAATTGAGATTTAAAAAAAATAATTTTATAAAAAACACTTTAATTGTGTGATAATTCAAGTAAATATTATAGATAATTATAGATATATGCTATTTATACTAGCATTCAACCTATATATATATACTATTTTTTAAATATAATATATTTAATAATCATAAAAATAAAATATAATTGATAATTCAAGTAAATTAAACATTTGTTTTTATTCTCCCATCAAACTACTTGTAATTTCATCACGAACTAAATTCATATGTGAAGGCTTCTGTGATCCCTGACTATTTTGATCAAAGAACTACACCTAGTAAAATATCATCTAAAATAAAATTAGAATTGCAGGGCAAAATTTATATTATGATATCTTTCGAATATATTTATTTATATTTTAATTAAAATTTTAAATTATTTTAATATTAAAAATATATTTTATATAAAAAAACAAAATATAATAACCCCCTTTAAAAAACCACCGACTCCACACTCACGCCCTAATACGCCCTCCTCTCTCTAAATGCATGAAAAGCAGGTTTGTATATGTAGAGGTTGAGGATGAAACACGTGAAAAGTAATTATTTGTTGCTTTTCATGGAATGGGGTTAATTGATTTTATCAAGTTGGACCCACACCAATTTTTCAATATTTTTACCATTATCAAACATCAAAACAATAACTTTTTTTTATCCTTCGGTCACACCTCACTCCTAAACACCTTCTACAACTCGACACGCTTGGTCTTTTTTATATGTCTCTTTATTTCTTGTTAAAAATCTTTTTTTGAATCAATGAATTAAAATAATATTTAAACATTTACTTAATTATTGTATTGTCTTAAGAATACAAGAGATTTTTTATGATGATATTATTAATTGCTTTATATATATATATATATATATATATATATATATATATATAGAGAGAGAGAGAGAGAGAGAGAGAGACACACACACTAACTAAATGCCCCGCGTGTTGCCGCGGGTATTCTTGTGTATATAATTTAACATAATTAAATTCACAATGATAAATTTATATGATATAAGTAAATAAAAGTTATAAATTAGGAGATAAAATGTATAAAATTTTTAGTAGAGTTTGTTACAGAACCATAGATTATATCTTTTAGAATGTAGGTATTGCAAAAGATCACAAAAGAGCGTGAACTGAAATTAAAAAAAAAAGAGCAAAATAGTTTTTATTAGAAAAGAAAAATTAATCACTAAAATCATTATTGTGCAGATAGTAAAATTATAAAAATCATTTAATACAAAGAGCAAACTAAAAATAATAATAATAAAAAAATACAAGGGAAAAGGAAGCAATATTAATTTAAAATATTATAGCAATAGCAACATCGGAGTCTTAACATTTAAAATTATTATTGCCATTACTATGAAAACAATAAAAATTATCAAATTATACTGAGGGGAAAAAAATAAAAAGCATTAACAAAATAGCAAGCAAGAAAAACAATCAAAATATTATTATTATTATTATTATTAATATTATTATTATTATTATTATTATTATTATTATTATTATTATTATTATTATTATTATTATTAGCATGAAAGAATAAATAAATGAATGAAAGATTAACAAAATTGTAAAAACTATAAAAAAAGATCAAACAAAAAAATACAATAAAACTAAAAATTATCAATGTTATCACTATCAACACAATAAAAACTATCGTTCTGAGGGAAAAAAACCCTCAAAAACATTAACAAAAGAGTAAGCGAGAAAAACAATTAAATTATTATTATTATTATTATTATTATTATTATTATTATTATTATTATTATTATTATTATCATTTATTTATTTTATTTTTGTGTTAATAATGAAAGGGAAAAAATGGAAGAAAAAAAATCCTAAAAACATAAACAAAAGATCAAACAAAAGAATAAAACTAAAACAAAAGTTATTGTTGCTATCACTGCCAAAACAATAAAAATTATCAAATTATCCCGAGAAAAAAAACATCAAAAACATTAACAAAAGAGTAAGCAAGAAAAACAATTAAATTATTATTATTATTATTATTATTATTATTATTATTATTATCATTTATTTATTTTATTTTTGTGTTAATAATGAAAGGGAAAAAATGGAAGAAAAAAAATCCTAAAAACATAAACAAAAGATCAAACAAAAGAATAAAACTAAAACAAAAGTTATTGTTGCTATCACTGCCAAAATAATAAAAATTATCAAATTATCCAGAGAAAAAAAACATCAAAAACATTAACAAAAGAGTAAGCAAGAAAAACAATTAAATTATTATTATTATTATTATTATTATTATTATTTTCGTGTTAACAATGAAAGGGGAAAAATGGAAGAAAAAAAATCCTAAAAACTTCAACAAAAGATCAAAAAAAGAATAAAACAAAAACAAAAACTATCATTGCTATCACTGCCAAAACAATAAAAAAATATCAAATTATATCAAGAGAAAAAAATTAGAAGCATGAAGAAAATAGCAAGCAAGAAAAACAATTAAAATATTATTATTATTATTATTATTATTATTATTATTATTATTATCATGAAAGAATAAATAAATGAATGAAAGATTAAAAAAATTATAAAAACTACAAAAAAAGATGAAACAAAAAAACTACAATAAAAACTAAAAAATTATCATTGTTATCACTGTCAACACAATAAAAACTATGAAATTGTTCTGAGGGGAAAAAAAACCCTCAAAAACATTAACAAAAGAGTAAGTGAAAAAAATAATTAAATTATTATTATTATTATTATTATTATTATTATTATTATTATTATTATTATTATTATTTTTTTGTGTTAATAATGAAAGGGGAAAAATGGGAGAAAGAAAAATCCTAAAAACTTAAACAAAAGATCAAACAAATGAATAAAACAAAAAACAATTATCGTTGTTATCACTGCCAAAACAATAAAAATTATTAAATTATCCATAGGAAAAAAACCCTCTAAAACATTAACAAAAGAGTAAGCAAGAAAAATAATTAAATTATTATTATTATTATTATTATTATTATTATTATTATTATTATTATTATTGTGTTAATAATGAAAAAAATAAAATAAATGAAAGAAAAACAAAAACCATAAAAACTTTAAGAAAATTTAAATCATAAAAAGAAATCAAGGGATGAAAAAAAATATTAAAAGTATAAGGACCGAAAGGAAAATCAAATATTAAGGGATTAAAATCCAAAATTAAAAGTATAAGGACCGAAATGAAAATTAAATTTATTATCAATTTCAATCAAAGGATAAAATTGCAAAAATTGAAACTACTGTACCGAATTAATTGAGTTATTTAAACCCAATCCAGAAATTAAAAGAAGGAGGATCGAAGTGAAATTTAAAAATTCAATTAATTTCAATCGAAGGACCCAATCGAACTAAATCAAAACTTATATAACAAAAATCAGGACCATAAACAAAATTAAAAGTAAAGGGACTGAAGTGAAAAGGTATGAAAAATAGGGGACTCCCCTGCACTTTGACGTGCAGGAGAGAGAGAAATGGCTGCCGCGGCTTTAACCGGCCACCGCTGCGTCCACGGACGTCGGAGGACAAAACACGCCGCACCGGGAGGAAGACCAGGCGGAGGCGCATCGGTAGCTCATCTCACGCACGCCACTCAAAGAGGGCGTGAGGCGGGATACTGTCGGCCGCTTGTGACGCACGCGCCGACAGTAAAAAGAAAAAAAATAAAAAAAGAATGGTCAATTACCGGTGTGCTCCTGTGCATAAGTCATCTATTTTGTCTTATTAGGGGCTATACCGATAATTAGCCATTTCCGATTTAATATTAAAAAATGAAAAGATAGGCAGACCGGTCCAGTCCGAATTTGTGCAATTATCGCGGAGCCCCTCCACCCATAACCGTTTTTTTTTTTTCGAGGGCTAAAATCGCTATTTCACTGTGAAAAAACAATAAAAAAATAGGAAAACCGGGAATCAAACCGAACCGAGCAAACCAAAAACCGAACCGATCTAAAAATATACTATTATAATCCATAGTATTTACACTCACAATCTACCGTGCAATAGAGAGAAATGTCCACACCTATTATATATTAGGTAATATTCCCGATTCTTTTTTCTTGTAAACACACTGATATTTTTCTTTTGTTTCTCCCTCTCCCTCTCAATGCATTACCTCCTTGACAGTAAATCGTCCATTTATTAATTGAAATCTGTGGATACGAGGGCCCACAGGCATAAAAGTCACCATTTTAACAAGGAAAAGGTATCACTTATGAGCACATTGTGATGCGTTTAAAATTAATTTAACTTTTTTATTAATTTAAAATATAAAATTAAATGATATAGCCTGGTAAAGTTTTCGGAGAATAATTTGAAAAATATTTTAGAAATAACACAGTTTTATTACAATATTATTTTTAATTATTGTTTTTGCTCCCTTCAGTGGCACGTGGGAGGTATCTTATTACAATATTATTTAACTTTTATTATTTTGAATTATCTTGTTTTTGCTTATCATTAAGCAAAATAATCATATTTTCTCATGCTATATTGTGTTCTGCTCCTCATTTTAAGGAGACCTAGGTAGTTTTAGTTGTCCCTTTAGTTTTAAATCCTTTCTCAAGACAATGTCACGTTCAATTCTAAGGCATATACCCATGACAACTGAGAACAGATCTTTGGAAGTGATTTTCATTTCAAATTTGAAACTAAAATCTTCCTCATAAAAAATAACCTTATTACCGTTTCTATAAGTCATTGTTATGGATATTAAATATGACATGAACCACATAAGATAATTTTTGTGTTTACCTAAAGGAAGACTCTTCTCTAAAAGATTAAAAAAAAACTTGATCTTCACATTTTGGGCTCATTATGCAAAAAATCTAGAGATTTTTTTATAAAAGTAAAAAATAGGGTTGAGAAAGAAAAGGTTAAGGACTTATAACATTGATTACACGTTATCGAATGATCTTCTCAATAAGATTATGAGTCCCTCATAGAAGCATTTACAATTAATGTGGGAAGGTGTCACTTCTCTAGAAAGATAAGGCACAATATATTGCTCTCTCTAATGTTCTTACTCTACACTGTATCTCTCATCTCAGTACTCCACCCTACACACAAGAACACAATGTCTTCTCTAAAAGATGTCATCTTCACATTGTTGAAATGAGTCTCACCCTCCTTTCTCATGCTTTTATTCCTTTGACTCTTTGGTCTAATGCCTTTGCTACAACCGTCTACTTGATCAATTGGATGTTAAATTAAAAATTAAATCTCTTATCTCCATATGAAAAGATTTTTGGTACTCCTCTTAATTACTCAAAACTTTATTTCGTTATTTGTGATATCTCTGGCTTCGCCCATATACATGTCATAAACTTGAGTCTCATTCCAAACCATGTGTTTTTCTTGGATACTCTCTCACTCAATGTGCATAGTTTTGCTATGATTCATCAACCTCTAAATTTTTTTGTTTCTAGGCATGTTAGATTTATCGAATCCATTGTTCCATTTACATCTCTTATTACATAAGCCCCACAACTAACTTTTACCATTGTTTCAACTTTCAATACCACCCATAATCCAAATAAACAACCCTACTCCATCACTCATACCACCATCTGCTCCTCCTTTTGGTAGCTCTCTCTTCAAGCACTCCTTCTTGAAAGAACAACTCTTCCCACTCAAGCACTACTGAGTGAAGCTCCAACACAATCACACCCTTACAATCTCTACACATGTCGATCCTACCCTCACTACAAATCAACTGACCTCCACCAATCCCCTTTAAAATCACCACTCCATCGGATCTTCCAATCACAAAATCAACGCACTTCATGTACATTAGAGCCAAAAATAACATTCGTGAACCAATTCAAAATCTAAATCTTCATATCTAATTATTGACATATCTTGGTATTGAACCCACCATACCAACCCAAGCTCTTAAAAATCAAATATGATGCTCTTGTTCATAAAGGGACTTAGGAGCTAGTACCTTTTTACTCCTAGTCAAAATGTTGTGGGTTGTAAATAGATTTTTCATATTAATGTAACTCTAATGGATCTGTTGACAAGTTTAAAGCTCACTCGGTTGCTAAAAGTTTTCATCAACACCAAGGAGTTGATTACTTTGATATTTTTCGGTCTAGTAGTGAAGCCTACCACCATCAAACTTGTTTTTAGCATTGTAGTAACTAATAGAACAACCCTTCGTTAGCTTGATGTCAAAACACTTGTTTTGCAAGGTAACCTCAATGAAGATGTTTATATGACTCGGACACCAGGTTTCATTTATCAAGACTTCCCATCACATGTTTGTAAGCTACATAAAGCAATTTATAAACTGAAATACGCTCCCCAAGCATGGTATCAAGAACTCTGACACTTTCTTCTTCAATTCGGATTTAAGATCTCCTATGCTAACACATCACTTTTTATACTTAATTCTTGTAGGAATCTTGTTTATTTACTGGTCTATGTTGAGGATTTAATTATTATTGGGGATGATGAACACCTAGTGAATCAATTTATTCATTTGCTAGCCACTTAATTTTCTCTTAAAGATTTTAGCCAACTCTCTTATTTTCTTGGAGTTGAAATTATTCCAAATTAGCATGGCTTCCTACTTTCTCAACATCAATATTTGTTTGATCTCCTTTCTCGTACTCACATGTCTAAGGCTAATCTTGTTCAAAGTCCTTTTCCATCAAGCACTGCACTTTCACTGTACTCAAGAGATAATTTATCTGATCTTATAAAATTTAGAGCAATTGTGGGTAGTCTCCAATATCTTCTTCTCATTAGACTTGACATAGCCTTTGTTGCTAATAAACTTTCTCAGTTTATGCACAAGCCAACAACTGACCACTTACACCTTGTAAAGCGTTTACTTTGTTATCTTTGTGTTACTTTTAACTATGGCCTCCAACTTTACTGAGAATCTCTTATGTCTTTGCATGCTTTTTCTAATGTTGTACACGCGTACTCTAATGTTGATTGGGCAGATGACCTAGATAATTTTTTTCCTTAACAGGTGCTTATATTGTCTATCTTGGTCATAATCCCATCTCTTGAAGCTCCAAAAGCAAAAATCCATTGCATGTTTATCGGCTGAAGCTGCATGTGTGTGTATATATATATATATATATATATATATATATATATATATATATATATATGTTGTTGATACAACTGCTGAGATAACTTGGGTGTCCTCCTTGCTGTGTGAACTTGGTTTTAAGCTACCTATTTGCCTAATCATTTACTGTGATAATATTGGATCTTCCTACATATATTTATAGACATATAAATGGTTTCTCAAGGTCCTTCCATATTTTTATTTTATTAATGATATATAAGAGATATTAGTCTTTCATTAATGATATGTAAAATATTTTTACCTCTTATTAATTTTATTTAGATAAAATGACTATGTAGTTCCTCCACTCAATTAAAATAATACAGCTCAAATATTATAAATATATCGTAAATTATTAGGATAAAAGATTCCTAATTTCTTTTTTTAATAATCCATACTTTAATCTATAAAGTATTTCTCATTCCAAAACAAAAACAAAAACTTTTATTTCTTCCCATCATGTCGTACGTGCCCATCACCTTCCGTCATAATCTATCCAACATGCTGAAATCATTCACTCACCCGACCGACTGGTGAACATATTGAGAAAATAAAGTTAATGATTACACCCCAACCCTTTCTCTTGCTTATTACATTTATGTGAAACACGACACTTGATGGACTAGTTTCAGCCTGTACCATAGAAACAGGGACAAGTCTTTATCAAACTTTATACATACATACATACATATATGTTCATGAAAATGTCCCGGGAGAAACGGCAAGAACCAGGGAAGGTTTTTCAAAAGAAGGAGTTTTAATGATTGTTGAATAACGTGGTTGAAATTATTTTTTAAAATATTCTTTTTTTATTTTTTAAAAATAATTTTTAATATCAACATATTAAAATACTAAAATAAATTAATTTAAAATAAAAAATAAAAATAGTTTTTTGAATTAAGGTGACAGACAATCAGTTACAGTAAATCTAATCAAGGTGACACACTTGTGCCCAATAACCCCACAATCAACGCGTAGTTATCTATAATAGTTAGTTACTACTACCTTAAAATCCTTTATTAAAATCAACTACCTTTGTTTTTTAGCACTAGATCATGATGTCTGGATCGTCAAATATTTGACACGTGTCACATGATGTATTCACAGCAAAATTGGTACCTTTGAAAGAAAGCAAATTTAACTTTAAGGCAGAACAGGAGAAAATCTATCAAATGTTACTCGACAATATTACACACATCATCTCACTCTTGTTTCGAAGAAAACATGACTTCTTTTCTTTTCTTTTCTTTTTTGTTTTTTTTATAGTTTTCAAGAGCCTGAGTTAGAAGACTTGTTCTGCAAAGAAAAAACACTTCCCTCTAATATACTCCACTTAAAATAAATTGAATTGTTAATTTATTAGTTTTTTTCTAAACAAAATTTATCTTCGTTGTTTTTTTTCCTAAGATTCGAGGTAAGTTTCTATTCGCAGGGATAGTCTATCACTTATTAGATCAAAACTTAATCATTTTAAAGTCTAAATTTTATCATCTGTTTTTTTTTCCTTTCATATCTTTAATATCTAAGGTATACTATATAGTGTACTTTTACATCCTGAAATATTAAAGTCTAAAACTAAATTCTAATATTAAAAATATACAATTAAAAAAAATATTGTTGATGGATTTTTAATATGTTAGCCAAACTCTAATGGAATATTGTAAATTAATGTATGAGATGTTTGAAAGTATAATTATGATTATTTTTTAAAATATTTTTATTTGTTAAAAAATATATTAATTTTTATTTATTTATGAAAAATAATAATATTGATATGCAGAATATAAAAATATCATTAAAAACGTATGATAATGCTGTAAATGAAGAGAACACACAAATATAAATCAATAAACTTTAATCAATATATATATATATATATATATAAGAAATATGTTAATTGCCAAGAAATTGTGTGTTAAAAAAATTAAATATCATAAAATAAGAGTGAAACATAAAATACTGATTTTAAATTCAACAAACCCAAAAAAACAATCGCAATAAAATTTTATGATTTTTTGAATGCATTTTGACCAGTTTAATAAAATGAAATGATGAAAATAATATTAAAAAACTCAAAATAACATCAGCTAATAAATTTAATATTGACAAGGGGTATATATATATATATATATATATATATATATATATATATATATATATATATATATATATATATATATATTATTTGTTGAAAAATTGTGTGCCATATGATCAATGGTCAATATTGCTGTAACTTGATTTTGACCTTGTTTAGACTAGACAAGTTGACTTGCCCGCGTGTTTTGTTGAGTTTATTTAATATAGCAAACTGATAAATTGCTATGATTTTTTCATTGAACAAATAAAAAGTTAATTACTTAAATTATCATTAATAAAAGTAGTTTCAAGTGGGTTAGATATTTTGTGTATAGAAGTTATCAAATTTCTGTATTGTTCGAATGTTTGGATAATTATTTAATCGGTAGATTATCCACGTGCATTAAAACGCTTGTAAATAATTTGATTCAATTTTCCTACTTGTTTTGTTTATATTTGGTTTCATATATTTTTAGTTTATATGATATTAAATATGCAATATCATATGTAAAAAAGTTGTGCAAGTCAATTTTGAACAAAAACAACTTCGACTAATGAATTATTTTTATTATTATTATTATATTTTAATAATCATGATTTTTAAATTGTCATAATTATTATAGTTTCTATTATAATAATTATTGTAAATAATTAATATTCTTATTTTTACTAACAATATTGTTATAATCTTTGTCATTATTACGACAATAATCACCACGATAACCAACATCGTTGTTGCTCTAAATATTATTTCAATTAGAATTTGTAGTATTATCATTAGTATAATTGTTTTTGTCATTACTGATATTTTAATATTATTGTAGGGGTTATTATTATTCTTATTATCAAAGTCATCATTAGTTACACCATAAGCACCATAACTATTACAATAAATTATAATAGTTATTATCATGGTAATCTATAATATCACTATTATCATCAAGATTACAACACCTCAAATTATTATTATTATTAGTAGTACTGTTAAAGTAAAAATAATATTAACTTATCCTAAAGAATAAGAAAAACTTAAAAAAGTTTAACAAAAGAGTAAGCAAGAAAAAACACATCTTTAATTATTATTAGTATTGCATATATAAAAAAAAAATTACCTTGAAGAATTAAAAAACTAAAAATTATAACAGAAGAGAAAAAAAAATGAAAGAGAAAATAAACAAAAAAACAAAAATAAAGATCAAGTGAACAGAGACAACCCCAACAAAAGAGAAAATAAAGAAAATAATTCTTACTATTATTGCATAAATAATAAAAAAACATTAACCTCGAAGAATAAAAAACTCAAAATTATATTAAAAGAGTAAGCAAACAAATAAAATAAACGACAAAAAAAATAGCCTTAAACACAAATTGACTGTTTTTAAAAGAAAAAAAATATGATTTTTCAAATAATCACTAACACAAATTAAAATTGCAAGGCTATAAAATAAATGGCAAAAACAAATATCATTAACCTTAAAAAACTTTTACTTTTTTTAAAAACAAAAAAAATATAATTTTTCAAATGATCACTAACACAAATTAAAATTGCGAGACTAAATTAAAAAAGTACAACCCCAACAAAAGAGAAAATAAAAAAGTATTCAATACTGAAACAAAAAATATATACATGTAAATTTTGACAGTAATAGGGATTAAGGCATAAATATTTAAACAATAATAAAAGGAATAGAATTTCAATAGAATAATTAAAAGTATAAGGGATGAAATAAAAATAAAATATATGATTGATTTCAATCAAACGATTAAATTGACAACAATTCAAACTTCTATACAAAAAGTACTAAGGGATTTAAAATCAAAATCAAAATTAAAAGCATACAGACCAAAATGAAAAGGCAATATATAACTCATTTGAATTGAAGGACATAATTGCCAATAAGACAAATTGCTATACCAAAAGGTTAAGGGATTTAATACAAAATAGAAAATTAAAAGATTAAGGACCGCAATGCAAACTAAATATATCATCAATTTTAATTCAAGGACTAAATTGAAACCAATCAAAACTTATGTTACAAAAATGAGGACTATACAACATAATAAAAAGCCAAGGGGCGAAAATTAATCCACCATAAACCTAGGGGACTTAATTGTAAGCTAGTTTTTAGAAGAGAGAGAAGGGTACAAAAACATTCAACCGTTGCCTATCCAATCATCATGGGTCGACACGCGTCACTCCATCAGGTAGAACACATGGCGGTGCATCATCGGAGACACCAAAATGAGATTTGTTGACGCCGTATGATATCACACGCGCCACCGAAAAAGAGTGTGATGGAAAAAGGAATTGACGCATCCTGATGATGCGCCAACAGTGCTTCGGGATAAAAATAATAAAAAATTGAGCAAATTACCTACACATCTCTACAAACATTTCTTTACTTTTGTCTTATCAAGGGTAGAGTCGTATTAACACATTTTTTGAAAGTGTGAAATCCCTAAAAGACCCTTGTTGGCAATGCTTTGTTTTTCTTTTATCTGTGGGTATTTTTGTTATTGTATTGTACATACATCGGTAAAAAATCGACATTAGCCCCGAGTAGGTCCACTATTCACAGGCTTAAGGGAGGGGTAAACCGATATTTTTACTGTACAAAAATACATGAAAAATACTAAAATACATGAAAAATACTAAAATACCCCCAAACAATCTGGTAATACCAACTAGTCCCGTGAAAAAAAAAATAAAAAATACCCCTAATACAAAGACAAGGGCTGAGACAAGGAGCAAAATCCTTAATTCACTATTGCAATCCATAATGTTTTGTGAGTGCATGCTTAGTGTTTCTCGGAGCTCTTTTAGTTTTCTTCTTCTTTTTTAAATAATTTTTCATGGGAAATGCATTTTCTAGAAAATTCGGCATGCTTTAGGTATTTTATAATTTTTTTTTTATCTTTTATCTAATCATATACATATTTACAAATTTTCAAAATTGAATTTTCTAAAATACCATAAAAAGAAAAATCAACAAATAATTCCCCTAGTTATACTGTGGCAACCGGCAACGCTAAAATTTATTTACAAGCAAGAAAATAATGTCTATGTAAAAAAAATCTAACAATATCATTAAGTTACTTTTAGGAAATGTGGTTGAGATTTCTTTTGAATGTATTTTTTGTTTATAAATGCATTAATATAATTTTTATTTTATTTTTTAAAAATTATTTTTGATATCTAAATTTTATTTAATATTAAAATATTTTTTTTATTAAAAATTCTTTTAAAACACAATATTAGAGATAACTTAAATGTAATTTAGTAGGTCAAACATGAAATCTCTTTACCACAGCACTTGACTGGCTCAAGATTCAAATTGAACTTTATATGATTTGCCCTATTAAGACTTAATTTACTTGTCAAATTAAAAAAAAAGCTTCAAAAACATATTTTAGTACTAATTTCCAAGTTCAAAAGGATTAGATTCTCTTAAACTCGGAACCCACTCTGAAATTTGGTATACTAATAATGATTTTCTGATAGATCAGGCATGTTCAAGATAGGTTGGTAGATAAATGCTAGTCATGGTGATATAATTTAGCCATGAGTGATGACAGATAAGTGCCTCTCATGACAGCCTGCAACAAGACGCCATTAAAATACAGCAAGCATCCTCCATTAGCTTTAATCAATTGTGGTCATCTCAAAGTTATCGCAGTAAATTCTTTTTCAGTTAGAATTCTGAATATTGAATTCGGTCTCGCAAACTGTTCTTGACTTCACCAAATTCATGTGTATCAATGGACCCTATCTCTACAGTAAAAGCTCCAAAAACTGCAATAAATATCCAGAGTTTACACTTGAAAGTTCCAAATTGAAACGCACATGTAACAGACAGCAATACCCATCAGCCCAAACTCAACACACCGATCTGTACAGCCTACAACAAGAAGCCGACAAGAAGCATAGACCCCACAGTTTTTTGGACATTGTACGGTACCTCACCTCCTGTAACTCCATATTTTCCCTTATAAATACCCTCCTCATAACCCTACAGCAACAGCCTCAATCCCTGGATTTGCTCACTAAACTTGCTCTTTTTTTCATTGTCTTAGCAGAAGTTTTATTAGTTTTGCCTATTCTTGTATGGCAGTGAGTTTACTTGCTCGTGAGGTATCTGACCTCTGTTTAGGCAAGCCTGCTTTGAAGTCTCTCTCACTCACCGCAACAGTAACTGAAGTTGTATTTGCTCTTAAGAATTCTGATGAAAACTTTTTAAGTGTATGGAGTTGTGAGCACACAGGAAAAACTAATAAAGAGCACAGAGGCAATTGTGAAGAGGATGGTGGTGATACTGGTGAGTGTAAATGTGTTGGTAAAGTTTCTATGGTGGATGTAATATGCTATCTTTGCAAAGATGAGAACTTGTTGTCCCCTTCTGATGCTTTGAAAGCACCTGTTTCTGCTCTCTTGCCTGAGATTCCTGGAATGGTTGTTCATGTGGAGCCAACTTCGAGGTATTGAGAACTGTGATTTTTGGACTTTTACTGTATCTCTCAGTTTTTATGTTTTGTCAATCCTTCAGATCTGCTGCCTTTCTTTTTCTGTTTTTATTGGTGTTCTTATCTGTGTTCTTATTGATTTTTCAGTTTAACTTTCTTTATGGGAGTTCCCAAGCTATTTATTGTTTGCTCAAAAGGCATGCTTGGTAATAATCCCTTTAGTTTAAAGTTTATAATTTTCTTTTATTATTTCTGTCAGTACTTCCTTAATCAAGATCATTTCTTGATCAGGTTTATGTAACAATTTAAGACTTGTTCTTTATTATTTCTCTGTCAGTTTCTTCCTTAATCAAGATCACTTCTTGATCAGGTTTATGTAACAATTAAGACTTGTTCTTAGCCATAAATCTATCCCAATTTGATTTATAGAATCAGGATGTTTTGGTATCAAATTTGACCCTCCCCCCTCCCGTTTATTTTTTATTTTTTTTTCTTTTTGACACATTAGGCAGCAATTTGAACACCAATAGTTTAGTCGCTACATGAATTTTGAGGTGTTCTGTTTCTTGCAGATCCACTAATAATCACCAGCCTTTTCCTTTTCCTTTTCTTTATCTTTCAGCTTATTGGATGCAATTGATCTCATCCTCCAAGGAGCCAAGAATCTAGTTGTGCCAATAAAGACCAGATATAGCTCCAGTTCAAGAAGAAAACAGCACCAAAAACTCTCGATCAACAGCCCCACCATCCACAATGGCCAAGAATTCTGCTGGCTAACACAGGAAGACATAATCAGATTCTTCCTCGGCTCCATTGGCCTCTTTGCTCCACTTCCAGCTCTCTCCATTGACACGCTTGGCATTATAAGCACTGAATTTGTTACAATCGATTACCACTCCCCTGCTATCTCAGAACTTGAAGCCATTTCTGCTTCTCTAGCAGACGAGAACTCCGTCGCAGTCATTGACAGTGATGGCATCTTTATTGGGGAGCTCTCTCCATTCACTCTAGCCTGCTGCGATGAGAGTGTTGCCGCCGCAATCACCACCCTGTCATCCGGTGACTTGATGGCTTACATTGATTGTGGAGGACCCCCAGAATACCTTGTCAAGTTGGTCATGGCAAGGCTTAAAGGGAGAGGCCTAGAGGCAATGCTGCAAGAATTCACCGATTCTAGCTGTTACTCATCCACTAGTTCATGCCATTCACATTCTTCATCCTCATCATCTGATGAGGAGTCAGGGAGCAGCACCCCAGTAAGTGCGTTGCAGAGACCAGGGAAGTACAGCAGGTCCACGAGTTACTCGGCCAGGATGGTGAGAAGGGCAGAGGCGATAGTTTGTCATCCCAAGAGCTCACTTGTGGCTGTGATGTTTCAGGCAATTGCTCATAGAGTGAATTATGTGTGGGTCATAGAGCATGACTGTAGCTTGGTGGGGATTGTCAGATTTTGTGATATGTTAAAAGTTTTCAGGGAAAGTTTAGAGGATATGGCCTAAAACGATGGGGAGCTTTTTTTCCTTATGGCTCTATCATTAATGCTTGCTGATCTGGTGAGATTAGATTAAGGAAATAAGTATTAGGAAAACTGATGGAGGAATTTGGAGAGCCCTTTTTGATAAGAGGAGCGTTGTTCTTTGATTGTATAATTTGTATGTGTTTTCTTTTTATTGATGTTTTTTTTTCTTAAATAACAACTATATTCTCTCACTTTTAAAAGCCGAACAGCAGGCGCAGGCAGATTTGACATTATGCCACCCTGTTTAATCAGAAAGTGTTTGCCTCGTGAATCATATGGCGAATCATCCCCACATGCTAAAGGATTGGACTGTGACTCTATTTGTCAGAGTTGCAAATCTTTGTTGTTACAGCGCAGCAACTGTGGATTGTTTATTATTTTTTGTATTTTAAAAACTTCTTAATTTTTTTTAAAAAAATATTAAGAACCTATGATTGGCTCGTGCTCTTTCAGACAGCAATGGCAAATAACCTTGCAAAGGAGAAGTGGGGAAAATATGTCTATAGACTATAAGCAATATACAATCGTTACTACTAATGACATTTACAGTCGAGTTTTCAAAAATATGAGACGATTCAATCTGGTATGGGAACATTAACTCAGTTGAGTTCAGTAGCTGTGGACGCTTCTGATATAACAATGGCATCCACAACGCAGAGAAAGGTGTCTAAGCTTGATCTTCATTTGCTTCAGAAGCAGGATCCGTATCATCTGCTGTTTCTTGAACAAAAATTTCAGTTGGTTGCAGGCATTCCCTCAATGTGTCATGCCCCAGTTGAGCTCTTTCATTATCTCCAAATCCAAACAGTCGGCCCTGGTTAGTAACCACGACGGTGTGGTAGAGGCCTGTGCTGATCTGAGAAACATGATGAGCTCTTAAGCTATCAAGGACTCGAGGTCTCATCACTTTATCGGATACGCCCCTATCCGGAAAGCCAAGGCTACCAAATGACATCCACCCAAAGCCATAAACAGAACCCCCATCAACCAGAACAAATGTTTTCCTTTTTCTTGCACAAACCTATAAAATAAAAGGCATCATCACTGGTCGGGCCTCGGATAGGATATTATGACAAAATAATAAATAAACATGCAAACAGAAGCTTGAGAAACTAGCTTAAGCCAACTCAACTGATTGTCATTGATAGATGATTTTGCTTGGCAGAAATATGATTTCTGTAGCACCAAAAGGTTTTGTATGCCATTTATCATAATAAACTCACACAAAGGAGGGAGGAAGCAGATGCACGTTTAGAGAAGAGGAAAGGAGAAGAACTAGAATGAAAGGAGAGCATAAAGGGGGATAGCAAACAACCAAGAGGGCACAGTGAACGTTGCTAAGGTTATGGAGGTATTCTAGTACCGATCCAAATTCCAAAAGATAAGAAAGCGATGCAATCAGTGAGAGAAGTTAAAAAATATATTATTATTTAATCTTTGATTCTATATATTTTTTAGTATTTCTTGTAAACCTAATCTATTTAGCAAACCTGTTTTACGTAGAAGTCATAATACTATCTAGGGTCTTTTTGGAAATTATTTTGTGCAGTTATGAGTTTCATGTAACTTATTATAAATACCTATGAGGAAAGTTTTTCATAGAATTGATTTATGGAATAATATTGTGCAACTAAGTTAATTGAAGACTTGATGCCTAGAGTTTTCTATCTCCTCTTCTTTTATTCATCTCTTGCTTTTCTTTCTTACTGTAAAATCTGCTGCTACGGCTCACCAATTGTTGTTAACAGGTTTATTATAACCCGAAATTCTTCTCAACAAGTCCCTTGAAAACATTAAACTGGTTATTGTAAACACATCCTAGGATTTTAGTTCTACCCCTGATTACCAAGAACCATACACTGCCTAGAAAACTAATACATGGCATGCACAAGTTCATAGAGGGGACCAATGAATTTTAGGAATGTACTCAATTTACTTCAAGGGTGCAACAGAAAAAGTTGACCAAACCTGCACCGCAAGGTGGCTCTTAAGGCAGTTGACAAGTGCAGGAAGAGTCTTATCGATCTCATCTCCGTGGCCTAATGCTCCACAGTAACCTTTTCCCCAGCTATAGACCTACAATCACCGGGACAAGGTTAGAGAGGTTCTTTGACGAGTTCATATTCAGCAAGACTAAGCATTATCAATGAAGCAGAGTGCATCTTGGGTGCAGAGACTAACAAATCCACTTGAATCAAGTGCCACTGCATGCTCATCCCCAGCAGACACATGGACCACATGAATATCCTTTCTTCTAAATGTCTGGATTGCACGTGGCCGGAACTCATCGTTTTGCTCTCCATGACCAAGACAAAAATTAGAACCAGAACCAAAAGAGTAAACTACACCATTGTCAGTTACAGCTAAAACGTAACTGGGACCAGCAGCTATTTGAACCACAGAACCACCTCCCTTGAGTGGTTCGATGATTTTGGGTGTTGGTCTGTCTAGCGTGTCGCCATGACCAAGTTGCCCATGTGTGTTTGTCCCACAAGTATAAAGCTCGCCTTGTTTTGTGAGGAACACTGTAAAGTTAAGGCCAGCAGCAACCTGAAACAATTCCCAGTTTTTTTTTCTTTGATTAAAATTCAAGAGAAGAAACAAAAGCAGCTGGTCAAGTCAAATGGTCCCAAAACACTAACAATATTGTGTTCAAGAAGCACTCCATTGCCTATCAGGAAGAAAGTATAACTCCCATGCTTAAACTAAATGCTTTCACCGTCTTTTAATCAAGTCTTCAAAAAACAATGAGTAACATGTTGTTCAGAAGAAAAGTCACTGATGCTTAACAAAAATTAAATGCATATCAGAAAATTAACTCAGCATTGGAGACAAGGCACAATCTGTTGTTACCCAGGCAGCTTGATATTAACCGCAAGACAATGATTAAATATAGCAGGAAAAAAAAATCAACTTAAATAAGAAAAGCGCTGATAAGAAACAAAAGCCCTTGAATGTGTATTGATCAGAATTGCCTCACCACAAAGGTTGAGAACAACATTACATGTTACTTTAGATCATAACACCAACTAAAACACATATCTGTTACCTAGAAACCCATTAGACAATGAAGGAACACTCCAAAAAGTGACATCAATAAGAATACAGTATAGTGATATGTATGTTACCTGCTTGCATGGAACTCCCTTCAGTACCTCAACAAGCCTAGGCCTAAATATGGGTCGATTAGTGTCATTGTGGCCGCAGCAAAATGATGAATTATCACCACATGTGAAAACCTGCATCATTAAATAACATCATTTGAGGTATATGACAAATTCTAAAAACCAAACTCATGATTATTAAACCATGTGTCAGCTGCCAGTAAGAATAAAGTATGTGTTTGAAAGCTTGTTGATATAGTATGTTTATCGTGCATAAAAACTACAACGACATTAATAAATCACAACCATCATTTGAAAACAGGAGATGCATGCCACATAGTTGAGGCTTCTAGACAACACAGAAGCAATACATGTCCAAGGTTACCACAATCTAATAATGAAATATGCAGCATATTGACCCTTAATATTCCCAGACTGCATCAGCATCAACAGAACCATTTTATAGTAGGAAGTCTTGAACTCCCAACTTCTCAGACAATGGAAATTATGGTATATGAAAATGAGAAATGGCAGTCCTCTAAATTACTTGCACCAACACTTTCTTTTAGGCATCCGGTTCTATGAAAACAATAGCATTCCTACAACTTCGAAACTGCATTTGTTTTCTTTTACCATTGATGCTGGGTCAAACATCATTCACACATGAAACCATCAAAATTTAAGAGCGTAACCATGAAGCAGCTTGCTCAATTTTATTATTTTTACTTTTTATCATCCCCACTGTGGCCCTCTATAGTTCCATCCCTAAGCCTGCTCATTCTAGCAATTATTTCAGAGCAAAACACATGACTCATGAAATATGAAGTATGATCAGTAACAAACCTCTCCAGACTGCAAAACAAAAGCAGCATGATTATGGGAGGCTGAGACTTGGATCACATTAGCCAACAATGGGAATCTAATCCGTGTGAATGCTACACATTGTGTTGTTTCAGCACCATGTCCAAGAATGCCACACAAACTGGAACCACAAGAATATACAGATGAATCTCTGATCAGCAAAGTGTGATATCTTCCAGTTGTGACCTGCATCTGTTGATTTAACCCAAAGAGAATAAATATTGATAAATCTTCCATATGCATCAGTCTAAATACAAAAAGGACTAGGATAGCAAAAGAAAGAAAGGAAAGGCGAGCGAGAGAGAGAGAGTAGGCAAGGTTTGGCACCAATCACAAGTTTATTACCACATGAAACATCAATTGTCTTTTCCTCGTGTTCAGAAAAGGGACTGTAAATAATTTTCCTAATATTTCCTTTCCAAAACCTTAACACACACTGCTTTGCAACATAAGCCAATTGATATTAGGTACCATTCCACATTATTGAATGCAATAGAACTCTAGATTCCCTTTCTATTATTGGCTTATCATGTCTTAGTTCATAATGAGAAAGCCAACACAAATGTTCCCAGCCATCATAATTCACAAAGAGAACAACCAAGACAGCAAAGCTGTGAGGACAAAAGCCTAATAACATCATTTACTGCAAAATAAATGTTGAGAACATGTAGAATTCTTAAGGATATAACAAAACAATATAATTACTTTTGCAATTGTGTAGTTCTTCAATCTTTCATTTGAAATGTAAAATTATAAGAAATAACACTTACATTGGATGCTGAGGTCTTGACCATGCCTGATGATTCCTCCACGGCTTGCAAGAACCTCAAAACCCGCTTCCAATTCCCTTCACATCGACCAAACAAACCTTTCTGAGCATTCCACCCCATCCCACTATACACTCTATGAGACACACACAGCTGGTACGCTGCAAAGTCCACCAACGACCTAAATTTTTGAGGGTACAACCCTTGACACCCTCCAAATGTCCTAGAAGTCAACTCTAAACACGCGAGGTCAACCACACTGAGCCGACCAGTGGTCAGTATCTCAACAATCAAATGTGATGGCAAATCCTCGATAGAAACCAATCTATACTTATTGGCCATTTATATCAAGTTCGTCAGTTTTTACCTCTACACTACCAATCCTTTACCCTCAAAATCCAAAACTGATAACAATCAACCTCAATTCAACAAGACCAAGCTCAACAGGGCCGATAAAAAAGCGAAAATATATCAAATTTTTAGGCGAAATCTATTGTAATTAAAGCAACATATGAAGAAAACAACATCAGAGGGAAGAAAAATAGAGGGGGTAGAATTCAAGAAAGGGGGTCTAAGAGAAGTTTTCAAATAGGTTTTCGATACAATGATTGGAAATAAAACATCAGAAGTTAAAATATTCTCACACAAACTCCCAAATATTTAATCAGACAAATTCTCCAAAGCCAACAGCTTAACCTGCAAAATCGAGCACAATTCAACAATAAGTCAGATCAAAGTTCACTTTACAAACCCAAAACAGAATGAAATGCAGGATTTTGAGACACAATTTGATAATAAAAAAAAATCATCAACAACAAAAGGGTTTCAGTAAAGTTCTCAACTTTAAGACAACAGTGAATAAATGTGAGATTTTGAGATGAAAAATTAGATTAAAAACAAGCAAAAGGGTTTTGATGGCTATTGATCACTTACCAAACCAATAAAGAAAGCAATAGAATTTCACTTTTTTAGAGGTGATTTCGTCCTTATGGACTGAAATGTAGCCAAATTGAGCACAGCATAGAAAATGCAAAAGAAAGAGCATTAAAGAAAGCTATGGTTTTGAAGGTGTTTTTATACCCACATTTTCCTAAGATGTCAGACATTCAGCATCTCTCTCTCCAAATTTCAAGAAGGAGAGAGCTGGTCGCTTCGGAGCGAAATAGGGCACAGAAAGAAGAAAAAGTCTCTTGGTGTATTATTACTTGCTGGACTTCGCTCAAACTTCGTCACCTTTTGTTGACACGTGGAAGTCGGTGGAGCTGCCATGTAGGATAAATGAAGTGGTTTCGGTGTCATCCTCGCCCCTCTAAGCTTTTTAATTTTTCTCGCGCGTAGATGAATGCACATACTCGCCCCTCTAAGCTTTTTAATTTTTCTTTTTAATATATTTTCTCGTTCACTTTACACTCGACTCAATTTATTTATTCCTTAACTTTCAACTATAATTATATTTTTGTTAAGAACTTTTCTACATCAATTTGTTTTTTTGTTTCTGTCACATGTATTCTAGATACTTTTTTTATTTAGTAGTTACCACGTTAGCTATAGTCAACTACAGGAGGCGGTTGGAGATGGCGCGTGGCGCGTGCATATGTTATCCAAGCTAGCTTCATTAGTTTGCTTTGCCCTGCTGTCTTAGCAGTAGACAGCAGGGCACTTTCTCTCGTCATCAAAGACTTGAACTGTCCATTCCTTAATGACTAATCAAAATAACACCCCTACAATATTTATTAATGTTTTATTAAAAAAAACTTAATTTTTGTTTTGAATTATTTTTTTAATTTTTAGATCATTTTGATATATTAATATAAAAAATAATTTAAAAATATATATTATTTTGAAATAAATATAAAAATACTTTAAAAAATTAACATTAACAACATTCTCTTGAATATACCCAAAATGCAATCATAATTATCTATAAAACACAGCAATAATTAATATGAGCATCGAAACCATATAATTGGCTGAAGATATTCAAGGTTCGAGGAAATCAAATCCAAAAGAAGGAACGAAAATATATAGTAGACAGCCAGTAATAATAATTTAGAATTAAAAGATTTGTTTTCTATGATTCCAAGTTCGAGTTTCTGTAATTATTAATATAATAAATATCTATATAATTATTAATTTTAAAATTCATAAAATTAATTGAGTTGAACGAAAATTTTCCAAGATTCCACTTTAATCAAAGTAAAAAATTCGTAAACTTGGAAGGCAAGTCATCAGCTACTTGCCAACCGTGAGAATTCCTTTTTGTTCTTACAAAAATATTATGATAACGCTGAAACAGTCTGAATTCTAGCTTGAATGGTGATTTTCAACCTCCTTTTGTCATTAAATGTTAATTTTCTAATGTTATATTCTGAGATTGGAATGAGTTGGAAAAATATAAAGCAGTCTTCTTTGTTTATGGGCATGCACTATGTTTTTTTTTTTATTATTAAGAAAATAAATAATTAAATTAACGATGCCAAATTGCCAACCTGCGTGCTAGTTCTGTGGCCACAGTGCTAGAGCTGCAGAGGAGCATATGATTTGACGTATCGTTAATGTAAGAAGTTATTTTAGAGAGTTAAATTAATAAAATATATAAATATAGTTTTTTTATTTATGTATATTTTAATAGTAAATATTATTTAAAAAAGTTATATTTTGTATATTATTTTAAATATAGTACAACTATTTTGTATATAATATAATTATATAATTAATATGAGTAATTTATATAATTAAATAATTAGTTTTTAAAAAACCCTCTAACATTATAATTATTATTTTTTTTAATTTTATTTAAATAAAAAATCAATTTTGAAATAAAAAACTAGCAACATTTTAAATTTTAAATTTTAAAATATTGAAAAAATCCGCCAAAATTTTATTTTTTAAAAAAAAATAGCCGCCAACTTTGAAATTTTAAAATTTCAAATATTGAAAAAATAACCGCCAAATTTTAAAAATTTTGGATTTCAAATATTGAAAAAAAAATCCGTCAACATTTTAAATTTTCAAATTTCAAATTTTGGGTAAAATAAATTCATTTATAAATATACGCATAAACCTGAACATTTTTCTTCATCGTTTTCTTCTTTCCAATCTTTATTTTATTTCATGAAAGTTCATCATGAATCATTTGAATTTAATTTTTATGATGCTTTTGATTTTAATGATGACACTCCCATGTTCGCCTTCCAAGTTGCTACTGTAGTGGTTGTCGAAGAAGAATCGATAAATCAAGGGCGGAGAATAGGGTCTTATGACTCTGTTTCTGGACACTACATCGTCAATCATAATAGAAAGGAAAGGTGATTTGAGAATGTATAATGATTATTTTGTAGAAAATCCTAAATTCATGGAAAGTCAGTTACGAAGGAGATTTATGATGAGTCGTCGTCTTTTTCTTCGGATCACAAATGCGGTGGAAGCTCACAATCCATATTTCAAACAAAAGACAGATGCACTTGGCTTATCTTGTCTTCAAAAGTTAACTATAACTCATAGGATACTTGCATATGGTATTCCTACAGATCTTACTAATAAATATATTCGGATTGGGGCAAAGCACTACAATAGAAAGTCTTATAGCTTTCATCAAATCAATTGTTGAAGTTTTTGGAGAATGGTATTTAAGGGCACCAAACGAGTCCGATATTGGTCAGTTATTATCAATTGGCGAGCATCGTGGATTTCCAAGGATGTTAAGGAACATTGATTGCATGCACTGGAAATGAGAGAAATATCCAATTGCATAACACTGAATATTGTCGTGAACCTACTATAATTCTAGAGGCGGTGGCCTCACAAGATCTTTGGATATGACTTTTCTTTTTTGGAATGCCTGGATCACTAAATGATATTATTGTTCTTGATCGATCACCTGTCTTTGCTGTACTTGCTGAAGGTCGTGCTCCTCCTGTCAATTACATAATCAATGGACATGAATATGCAATGGGATACTATTTAGTTGATGGAATTTATTTGAATTGGTCAGCGTTTGTTAAGACAATCCCAAGGCCATTAGGAGCAAAGAGAAAATATTTTGCAAGTAAACAAGAGTCTGCAAGAAAGGATGTGGAAAGGGCATTTGGGGTGATACAATCTCATTTCGCAATAGAGCGTGGACCTGTGCGATACTGGGTTGAAGAAACTCTTGCAAATATTATGAAAGCTTGCATAATAATGCATAATATGATTATTTAGGATGAAGGAGTAATGAACCTTGGATTTGACCATCATGAAATTAGTTCTTCTATATCAGTGTCACATGATGAAACACCAGAACTATGTGATTTTCTTTAAACTCATAGTTGAATCAAGGATAGAGCAACAAAATCCTAACTCCAAGAAGATTTGATTGAACATTATGGAAACAATACGGTAATGAGTAAATAATCATTAGATTTAAACTTCTTATGTTATCATAATTTTCAAGTAATTGTATGTTTTTTATGGTTGTTATATTTCAAGTTAATTAATCTTACTTATTGTTATTGAGTGTTAGAAGAACTTAAAAAAACAAATAGAATTGATATCAATTTTATAACACGATAAAATATTATCAATTAATAAAATTAACACACTAAATAGTGTATTTAAAGTAACCAATAAATTTAAACATACTTAATTAAAAATACATTCCCTTACAAATAATTCAATCAAATTAATTACAAATTAAAATCCCTTATTTTTCATAATTTTTCAACTTTTTTATTTTGAAAATACACGACAAAAATTGGATCCAAATTAGAAGTATCAATTTTCATAATTTGTTGTTCTTTCTCAATCCTATCCAATTCTTGTCTCTCTTGACTTTGTTTAATTATTATAGCTTGCTCTAACATAATTTTTCTATCTTGTTTTTTTATTCTCAATTTCAACTAAAGTATCCTTGAACTTGAATTGTTGTAAGAGATTTGTTACAATTATCTCCTCAACTTTCTCTTTTCCTTGTCTACGTTTAAATCGTTCATTTGAAGCCTTCTAATCAATTGGTCTATTTTGATAAATAAATATTTCACTATCTTCTTCTAAACTAACATAATCAAGGGTTGATGGAGTTGAAGAAGCTGGACTTGTATTTCCATGATTTGTTTTTTCTTGTTTGACCTTTGATGTTGACTTGCAAGCTCAAATTTCCATTTGGGTTGGTAATTATGGATTGTGAAGTCTTGTAGGATGAGGAACGAAATCCTTGGGTGATGAGTTTAGTATTCAAAGTGTTGGACATTTAAAGAATTTTGATAATTGATGACTAGAATAAATATCATAATGAATTATGAAAAGTTTGAAGTCTCTGAAGGTTGGTATTGATGTTATAAAGAAAACAAAGAAAAAAAATATATGAATATGTGCATATGTAAATCATAGTAATTATTCATTATTTA
Organism: Salix suchowensis; assembly: GCA_029030765.1. NCBI lineage: Eukaryota > Viridiplantae > Streptophyta > Magnoliopsida > Malpighiales > Salicaceae > Salix > Salix suchowensis. The sequence goes on along the minus strand of JAPFFH010000004.1, from coordinate 3,113,193 downwards.
TTGTTATGCAAATCTTGCCTAAAATGAACATATAATAAATTTTCAGGTACCTTACATCATAAAGTTGAATAGAATCACTATGAATAATATACTTTGCTTTAGTTAAATGATGTGATAACATTATTATGAATTTATATATCTTCATAGACACCCCATCAATACCCTTGGAACATCTTTTAAACCAATTCATCAACTTAAAATACTTAAACCAAATCCAAAAACATGAAATCAAGTCGAGTTAGATTTATCTTTTTTACTTAGATTTGTTTTTCATGCAACATTAAGGTTTCAAACAACCATCATCCAGCCCTTCTCATTTCAATAGACCCGTGGACATCAAAAACTCATGTTCAGATGATTAGAAATGGCATGAACGATGACCTTTTCTTTCTCTCATCTCTCTAAGTAGGGGCTGAAAAATAGTATATATAACATTTTGTGCCAAAATTGATTTGCTTGAAATCTAAAGGGAAATAGTTTGGGTTGACACAAGTTACTGTAAAAATAAAATTGATTATTGTTATAATTTTAAAACTCAAGTTTGTAGGTTGATCTAGGACAAGATCCGAGTCACGAGTGAGGTCAAACATTGACCATAGTAAACTTAAGAGCAAAACTGGTTACTATAATGATTTTAAACTACAACTCAGGGTCAATTCGATGCAAGACCTAAGTCACATATTCAAAGTGTCAACCTCAATCGACTCGGGTCAACATGAGAATAAAAATAATTATTATCATAGTTTTAAAACCTGATTTGAGGTTGACTAGGGCTAAGGTCTAGGTACGAGAAAGGTTAATCATTGATCTAGGTCAACGTCAGGATAAAAACAATTATTATCATAGTTTTAAAATCTGATTTGAGGGTCAAAATAGGGTAAGGCCTAGGTCACAAATTAGGAGAGTCAACTTTGGATTGACTCAAGTAAGTTCAAGGATAAATATGTTACCATTTTTTTAAAATCAAAGTAACATTTTTTTAACAAAAAATATAAAAACATCAACTATTTTTTAACTAATATTTTTATCTCAAGTTGATTTAGGTTTTGATTGGATCAGGTTAAATCAATCCCTCCTTCTATTTTTTCTTAAACTTAGATCAATATAGGTTATGGGTTGGCTGGGTTTTACGTCAACCCGCTTGCCTAATTTTGGTTTTACAATTAGGATTTCTCTTATATTATTAATTTTAACACTCAATATAAATTAAAGTAAAAAAAATACATATTAAGTGTAAAATATATATTTTTATATTTTATCCAACATAACCAAATGTGATATAAAAACAGTCATTTTATTTCTTACACCATTACCAAATATAATTTTATTTTTATCCTATCTCTATCTTTATTTTCTTTGTTTTTTTTTATATTCTGGAATGGTAACTAAACATTACCTTTTTAATCCAATAAATTGATTCAATTAGCCACATGCATGGTTAAAATATCCGACTTGTACCATTGACTAGATCTAATTCCCAAGTCATTTTCTCAGATGGGTTGAACAGGTAAATCCAAGTTTTTTTTTAATAATCCTTGAAATGACATCGTTTAGTATAACGATGCAAATTGTTTTTAAATTGAAAATATATTAAGATAATATTTTACACTATTATATTAAATTATAAAAAAAATATCATCAATTTATTTTTTCGGGGAAAATTATATATAAGGAAATAATAATTAATGTTTCTTTCTTTCCCTTCTCTCACTCTGTTCCTCGGTCTGCAGCTAGAAAATCTGTTCAATCATTCTCCCTTAACTTTTCCTCTCACTCTCTTCTTCAGCCGGTGGTAGCAGCGGCTCCAACAGCCCGTCCTTCTTGGCTCCGGGGGCTCATAGCAAGTAAGTAATGGGAGGTTTCAGATTATTATGATGGGAGAGCTAAAGTGTAATTGAAATTAAATGCAGCGAGAACATATCCTTTAACCATGTTGCTCTCTCCTCCTCCTCCTCTTCTTTTGTAAAATCGTAGTCAGATTAATCTTCTTTTCTTTCCTAGAAAAAAACCTCTCCGGAAATCTCAAGTACAGCAAGATATGGATGTTTTGGTCTAGCAAGGAATGCTTGATAACTTTTTTTTATATTCCAGAATTGAGAAATAAATGTTTAACCTTTCTATCCTCTGTGAATGAGTTGCAAGAGAAATGGAAAAGGAAAGACTATGGTTCAGTTTAGAGATTACTGGTTTTATATAATCACCTTAATTTTGCCAAAAAAACGCTACTGGTTTTATATGAATTTCTCAGTCGTACTGCAATAATTTCTGTCAAAAAATGGTTACATACGCTTTTTGTCCAATTTTTCTCTGTTCCATGTCTATTTGCATGTTTTCTTGATATCTACAAGATTATTGTAAAAATCCAACTAGCAAGTAAATTTTCTAGCCTATGACTTTGCCTAATTCTGTGCTAATAAGTGGTGATATTATAGTTTTCGGTTCTGGTTTGGGTTGAGATGGTTACCTTGTACATACCCCGAAGTCTTATCGGGTTGGGTTCAGGTATTAAAATTATTTTGCTATCATGTTTCGGGTTGGGCATGGATAACAATTTTGGATTCAGGTTCGGGTATCGATAGCATCAAACCTGACCCCGATACTCAAATAGTGCTGTCTTACTTGTCTGTATAGATAAAGACAATGGAGGCAGAATTGATGCACCATGATAATCAAGAAGATAAAGCAGAAGAAGAAGACTATGTGCTTCTTGATCTTGATGCTGTTTTTGCCCAAGTTGATATTTCTCCAGATGCACCATATGTTCTTTCTGTAAGTTTTAAGTAATCCCTTCTACAATTTTTCAAGTTTTTTCTTTTTTTTTTCTTTTGAAGCTGAAGATTGCATCTTTGAGTTCTTTAGCATCATCCCACTTCAATTTCTTTGATGATTATGGTAAAAACAGAAATTTAACCGTGCTTTGCATTTCCATGAACATTTCCATGCCATTACGTACTGAATTTTAATTATGTAGTTTTTGTTTGCTATTTTAAGCTGATAAACTGTATATTGTGCCGTGGTTTAAAATTTTGTACAGATTTTAGATGCTGCAATTCATGCTTTATTACTTTTTTTTTAAACGACTAAGGAGCCCTTCATATTTTGAGTTTACTTGTCCATGCCTTATCAATAATTTTGATCATTGAATTCAAATTGTACATGCTTATAAGCTGAAACAATAATGTGTTTGTATATTGATTTGTGATTTGCTAGTTCGGATATTCTTCTTTGTTTTTTAGTGGTTGCATTTCTTATATTATTAAAATTATTGTATTAACAAGAAGGCCTTTTTATTCTTTGACACCACCCCGTATTGAAATAAATGCTGCTGCTTGCAGGATTCAGCAAGGAAAAGCCTTCACTGTTTTCTGATTTTCTTCTTCAAACATTATTGACTGAGTGCTTTATTTTTTGTTCAAAAGGATGATGATGGCTTCTAATTTTCTTTTTTGGTTCAGAATCTTGTTGACTCAGTATGACTCTTCCTTAGGATCAATTGCTTTAATTTCTTTTGCCTGCTAATAAAGTTAATCATTCGCTTTTGCTTTTATTCCTTTTATTCCTACAGTTTCTATATTCTTCAAACCATTGATTTTTTCTTTATATGTCAGCCTTTTCTTTTAGTTAACCATTTGTTTGAACTCTAGGGTCTCGACACTTCAGAGCCAATATTGATTATTGATGACAAAGTGAAACTGGTGAGTGGATGGCTTGTCATATTGTTTATTCGTTTTTGTATTCACTTAGAGTTTGAAGGGCTATGACATGACATGGTATACCTTTTCAATTGACTGACAAATTGATAACAAACATATGTTTGGTTAAATTTTTTTTGCCTTCTCAGATTGGGAAATATGAAGATACAATTGGTACATGCTTTGTTTTCTCAGAAAATGGTGAGCTTATATCTATTTGTCTTCTATGGTTTAAGGAACTAGACTAAAAAGAAGTTTTCCTTGCATAAATCAACCAACTAGCTGACTTGAGGGTTAATCAATCATCCCTTATATAATATGCTGGTTTTGTGCCCCTCCTATCAATCATATACTTTGGCTACCATGAATTCAGAGGAAATTGATTGATTCGCAATTTTGGTCCTGTTATTGGCTTTTATGGCAAATATCAAGGGAAATTGAATGATTCTACTGCATAGAAGAACTATGAATGTCCGCATATGATTCTAGATGCTAGTCTCAAAACATGACCTCTTATTTAGAAGTCATTGCACAAGACTGGCTAAATTAACTTCCCATTTACGTCAAATATTATAGTGCATTTTCTGTGTGAAAACTGTAGAAAATAAAACCTGGATCTAACAACTAGGACTTGGGATCATCAACTCACCTTGAGCATTTTGTTTTCAATTAATTGTTTATAGAAATGGTTCACCAAGAGAATTGGATGATTCCAGAGGGGAGATTTGATATTTGTTACAGCAATTCTGTTAACAGAAAAGTGTGTTTGCAGAAGCTGCCCCTTTGGTTCAAGAAGAGACAGGACCATCAGAAGCAAACCTTTTTGCAGGCAGATGTATTGTAGATCCTAACCAAGCTCCAACTAAGGAAGTGAAACCAGTTGCACAGCTTCAGAAGATCCTAAAGTTTAGGTTGTTAATGGATGAGGATGTTCAAGATGCCGATATGGAATCAAAGACGTGAAATTTGTGAGTAGGAAATCCTCTTACAGAATTTCGATGCTGACATTCTTTTCCGTAAATGAAGATAGTTGACCTGGCTAGTTGATGGTAAATGCTGATTATTTAGTTAGGTAGTTTCAGATAGAATACATTTGATTGTGCTCTCAGATTCTCTCAAGTCCCAGTAGTTCATGTGCTCTACAGCATGTATACTGTTTTCGAGTCCTAAAAAATCTGTCTTCCTGCCTGCAAGTAGTTTGGTTATCCAAACGCACTAATTTTGAATGGTGTTCTTTAGGGCACGAATCAATTTTTTCTCCCAAGGACTTTGTACTACTAGATGTTAGAAAGGTTAACATTACATTGATTATATCAGGGCAGATTATATATTGTTGTGTTTGGTTAACATTACATTGATTATATCATTGAGTTTTTTTTTGTCTTTTTTTTTTATTGCACTTGTATGCTCAAATTAATGGCCAATTAAAGTATATTTATCAAGGAAAGACAAATTCAAATATAGAAGACCAAGATGAAAAAAGAAGCAAAACAAAATTATTTTTCTAAACTTGAGGTTAAATATATATCCTGTGATCCTTCAACTTTAAAAATTATGAAATTTCAATTTCTAATATTTTATGAAATTTATTCTTTATCATAATTTGTTTTTTCGTTTTTGGTTGGAGAGATGAGAGATTAATGGTTGGATTCTAGGGGTGGAGAGATAATCTTGGTTGAGATAGGGCTGTTGGGCATTGCGATCGGAAAGTGCTTTATGAAAAAAAATTTGAAAATTTTTTATTTTTATTTTTTATTTTAAATTAAATTTTTTTTAGTGTTTTTAGATTATTTTGATGTGCTGATGTCAAAAATGATTTTTAAAAAAATAAAAAAAATATCATTTTGATGCATTTCTAAACGTAAAAGTATTTTTCAAAAGCAACTACAATTGCACTCTCAAACAGGCACTTATTTTGCCCATGAAAATGGGTGGTTTAGGAGTCAACAGGGTTTTTTTTTATGATAAAAATTTATACAATTGTTTCTCTTAAACTTGTATGAAATGGTAGATTTAAACTTGAAATTGTTTTTGATGGTTGAATGTGGGCTTTAGAGCCAATTCCTGGGTTATTAGAGGCTATAAATATGATTTAAAAGGTGTTTCAATTTTATTTTTTTCAAGATATGGTTGAAGATAATAAAAAAAACTGGTCTGAAAAAAACTTTTTAATTCCACATTTAGATTTTTCTTATATACAAAAACATGTAGATATCTATATATGCACTTTTTCTAGAAAGAAAAAAAAATATACATCTTGCGATGTCAAAAAGCTGGGATTTAATTGGAAAAAAAAAACTATCACATGTTCTAACACAATTGGATGTTCTAATGCGATCATAATTTTTCATGTTTATTCAAGGCAAGGTTCATAAAAAATAATGGAATAAATAGTTGAAGTTTGTTTGTGGATTTAGACACTTCAATTCATGATTTGTGATTTAAAACCTGTTTATGATACCAATATCACAATTTGATTGATTTATACAAATTTAGCAGTAAAAAATCAAAACATAATCCATGTAATTCAACTAGAACCAATTAGAATCATGATCCAAATCAAGCTGTTTTATAGAATTAATTTTATAAACCCAACAATACAGCCCCGAGTGGGAGTTCAAGCCCTCCAAATCATCAACTTTCCAAAAATCCAAAAAGAAAAAAAAACCTGGAAGTAGCATCAAGCATCTGAGCAGAAAGATACAGAGAGCGAGTAATGTAATTTGGAGCTGAAAGAGACGATGGAACAAGCTAGTGCTCTGGTAGTTTGTCCATCAAATATTTCAGAACCGCTTTAGTCCCCCTGTCCAAAATTGTTCTCCGGATGCTGCAGCAATAAAAGTAGACGTTAAAAGTAAGTAACGACAGTGGTTCAAATACTCACAGAAACGATGAACATAAGAGTGGGCCCGCTCTTGGCCAGTCAGCTATGTTGATTGTTTCACGAAGAAAGAGTTCCCGGCAATGTCATTTAACCATTCATAACACTTCATGAAAACCGGAAGTCTCTTTCTTGACAATCATTGATTCCATTTTCTGTAAGGTAAGAAGTTATGTAGCCCAAGCTAAATTTCTTCTGGTGTATCTTTACAATCAGTGTGATGGTGGTTGCTTTACAAAATATCATTAAAATAATGTTTTTTACTTTTATTTTTTGACATCAACATATCAAAACGAACCAAAAACATTATTTTTTTTTCAAATTTTGACAAAAAGTAGGTTCAATCTCGATTCTAAGCACCCTAGTCCACACTCAAATAGACTTCAACCATTGAACTACAAGGGTATGAAATGAAATACTTTGTGAAACTGTCTAGAAATCTAATCAATTGAAATAAAGCCTTAGCCAGAGCTATAGCTGGTAGGTTTACATGAATCCATTTTTACATTTCTATCATGTAGAGCAACATCCTCTGAAGTTAATAACCTTTTTCATAACACAGAAATATTTATGAAAATGCAGTCAGCAATGGTAAAAAGCATCTCACCTTCTCAATGGATTTCCATCAAGTCTTAAGGCTTGGAGGCTCGGCTCAAGCAAACCCTGATGAAACAAATCATGTAAACCAGCTGAAGGAAACATCTTATCTTATAGGAATGCAGTTAAATCAAGCTGTTTAAAAGAAAAGCTAATCTAAGAACCATCCATGTGATTATTATGAAAGCTACGAATAAATTTAAGCAGCCCATAGACAGTTCCTACAGTTGCCATAATTTATCCAAGCATGCAAATTCAGTACAAGAAATTTAGGAGCCAGTTAAATCAACACAATGGTGAAAGGACAAGTATTCTCACCAGCTCTGGCGGGAGTGCTGAAATATTATTGTCAGACAGGTCAAGCTCAGTGAGGGAGGAAAGATTTTTGAACCCCTGCATGTCATATTTGCAAACCGTCAAGGACTCAACACCAAGAAAATGCACCAAAAGAGAAAGAAACTGCTTTTTTTTTAAGAGAAAAAAGATGCATTAAATAATTCAATTCTATTCAAATTTAAATGCAAATAATTAAATTAAAATGACATTGAAGAACAATCACAGTAGCAGGGCCAACATATTTCGACAACTGATAAAATGAAAACAATAAAATATTCAAATTGATGGCTGGACCAAGAAAAATGGCGTTCTTGTTCTATATGGATCCTTCTCAAGCTGGTTTTGTCTATCAACATTAATGCTATACAAACTATGCTGACATTAACAAGTTTCAAGCAAAAAAGAAATTGGCGGGTGCTTTGGTAGGTGATTTTCTTCTTCTTCTTCTTAGAAAGCAAATAAACTACCTCTGGAATTGAGTGAAGTGAATTTTGGCTCAAATTCAGGACTTGCAGTTGCTGTAAGCTCAATATATCTGATGGGATTTCACGTAATTGAACTTGTCTGTCAAAGCAATACAGAAGTTAAGATATATCAAAAAGATATTAGAGAAATATGTAAACAGAAAAACCTAAAACATGCACATAACATGAATCACATAATTACACACACATATTCACATATATGTATGTGTGGATGCAATCATGTATTTTTGAATGCATGCATGTATACAAGCTTGTTACAATTTCCAGCCAACTGCTGGGCTGACCTGAGGTAAAGCTCTTTCAAATGAGGCAAGCTGGAAAATGCTGGATGAGCAAGCAGTGAAGCTGGATTGCCACTGAGATCCAGAATCTGAAGCATAGGGACTGCTTGAAATCCATCTGATGGAATCTACAGGTCAAGTAAAAATAAATGTATGACAAACAAGAAATTAAAATAGAAAAAATGGAGCTGAAATCCATCTATTGGAATATTTTGGTAGGGTAAATGACAATGACTTTGGTAGTCAGAAGCACATATTGAAATACAAACAAAGGGAGAACTATCAGCACAGAGTTGAGCGCCATCCCCATTAAAACCACAAAAGTTGCCTATATTCAAATCTTGACCAGCAGCACACAAAGTTGCCTATATTCAAATCTTGACAAGCAACATCAAAAGGACAATGAAAAGAACCATGTGTGTGTGTGAGAGAGAGAGAGGTATTAGGTTAACAAAACCATTACAGAATATATGGAGCAGCTAAATAACTCCAACAGTTCAGCTGGTTCATTTCATGTCTCCATGTGTGCATCCATGAGAGAGAGAGAGGAAGGGAGGTGTTAAGTTAACTAAACCATAACAAAATATGGAACAACTAAATAACTCCTACAACAGCTCAGCTGGTCCATTTCATGTCTCTATCATATCGTGTTATATTTGGATACAGGACAGAATCATAAACTAGAACCCTTTTACCTGTGTAAGTGCATTGTTGTCCAGCTTCAAACATAAAAGATTCGGGAAGTGATTTCAAAACTGCAAATGGCCAGTCACTGATCTTGTTTCTGGATAAGATCAAACACTGCACATTTAGATAAATATCAATTTGTATTAGTATCAGTTCAGATTATTTAAAATCCCTGCTTATCAATGTTTGACACTCTAGATCAGGTGGCGTCCAGTCAAAGCCAGTCATAAATGACTTTCACAAGAATCTAAGAAAAGAGGTTGACAAATTAATTCTAAAATAGTGAATGAAAATGGTAAGTTTCAACATTGATCCATCCAGACGAACATCCCTGAACCAATATTTTTTGGTTTGCATACAGTTCACAAGGTCAGTCACGGATTAATGCTTCAAGGTTCAGGCAATCTCAACATATTGGAATCAGATAAAACAATCTCCTCCTGTTCACAATGCATTTGGTATGGTTATACCTCATAAAAAAAGTTTTTGAAGAATATTCCATAGGGAGAAAACAAATTTCAAATTTAGAGAAGAGAGGAGGCCAACTTTGATGCAGAAGTTGGCTTACAATAAGGTAAAAGAACATTTTAACTGAGTGTCCAAACCCCTAGAGCAAAAACAAAAATAAGATGAGCCAAAAAAAACTTGCCTGAAGGGAAACACAGAAGGAGAGTTCAACTGGCAGCTCTTGAATAGAAATTCCTGGAAAGATCAGCCTTTACAATTTCATTTGATTCCCATACTTCTGATGGGACAGAACTCAAACCCAGCCCTTGTAGAGAGATTTCCTAAAAGCACAATACCAAATGAGACAAAACAAGAAGATAGGCAGTAATAGTTTAGCAAATTGAAAGCACAGATCTCAGTTGTAAGTTCAGTGGATGCTAAAATTATACACCCATGTTTAATCAACTACCAGAATCCCCTCTTTGGAGAGAAAGCTGGTAGACAAAAGTGATGAGCTAACAGTATTGTATACGTTCTAAAGAAAGGTAATTTCAGCTAAAAAAACTAAGTGAACAGATATCCTCAGTATTTCAAATAATCTGCAAGATAAGGTTACATGGAATATGATGGTACCTTTGAACTGACAGACAATCTAGCTGTCATGGAAATTAAATCTTTCTTTGCTGGAGTAGTTGATTTAGAATCTACATGAGAAGCAAGGCATTGTTATTAAAAATGATATATAATTAGAAATCATGGAAAATTGGTATTCAATAACGAGTTTGAATTCCAACAATAGCAGAGCAAATTAGCAAGAAAAAGAAGGAATTATCAAGAATGGAATGCGGAAGCACAAACCTTCTCCTTCAGAGAGTCTACTTTGAAGATACTTCAATAAAGTGGCTGTGGGTCCAGAAACCAATGAGCTGGTAAATAAGATAAAAAAAATCAGACGAGGTCCTACTGATAGAAAAATTGTAACATCCACAAAGAACCAATTTCATGCCTTGCACCTTCGAAGAGTTCGCAATGGATTGCCATTTAGCAGAAGTTTCCTTAGAGTTTTCATCTTCCCTGGGCAACAAAATACAGGATAAACAGTTATTCATCTGTCATTTCAATATTAATGATCCACAATTTCAAATTCCTTTGGATGCCTAAACAGGATAAATCAAAATAAAGAAAATTGAGAAAGAAACAGGGATTAAGGGTTATTGAATTGAGCTGCAGGGAAGAATTGAGCTAAAGGCATTGCATGCAAAGCAAATTAGACAAGAATTAAGTCCTTTTACATATTCTGAGCTCTAACCTTACCAAGTTCAGGGGGCAACCCAGTCAAAGAATTATTTGAAAGATCAAGCATTGAAAGCTGTAATTTACATGCCTCCACAGGAATCTCCTTCAACTGATGAATAAGAAGTAATCAGATTGCAAGTCACACTTTAACGATCCATTACACTGAGTCAGTTACATGACCATAGAAGAACATCATTCTGCATAATATTTTATATTTAATTAACACTGAAAATAGTTGCAGTAGTAAATGCACCAGGGACTAATTTCAAGTCTAATGGAATAGAAAGGAATATACAACCATATGAACTATTCCAGTTGGTTAATGCAGCTACTTTTTAAAGCAAAATTGTTAATTGGCACAAGTCGAAGAAGTATTAAATGAAAGTTTCATGATCCTGATATGACGCAATAATTTATACAGTTTTCCTGTTAAGTGAAGTTGAAGAAAAGTGATGCCTTGTCCCAACAACCAAAAGTAGAGAGTTTTCCTGTAAAAAAAGGTATTCATATCAAAGTTTAATATAATCAACTAGCTACCTGGTTTGAATGGAGATCCAGTGTCCCTAAGCGAGAAAGTGCCCCTATCTCTGCAGGTAAGGTAGATAGTGCATTGTTCCTGAAAATTGGAGGTTCCAGATGCCAGATGAGTACTAAAGATGTAACATTTGTACTCCCAATACTTGAAAAATTAAAATGTTATTTTAATCAATGGGTGAGATAACAACCCCATATAGAATTCTGCAAGGGAACAACAACCCATTATTGAGGGAGGGATTGTCGAGATTCCTGCAAAACCACATGCCGAGAACTTATAAAATGGATAGGAGAAATATGTTCAAATGAAAAAGAAAGAAAGGACATTGTGCAAAGTAAGTTCTTAGATAATCCACTCACTGTTCTGATGAAGGTCAAGGCGGATGAGTCGTGAAAGGCTTCCAAAGTTATCTGGTATATCACTCAACAAGTTTTTTGCTACACAGATTGCATGAAGAAGAAGAAAATCAATTTTTCTACAGATGTGAAAACAGGGATTAGGCCATGTCAAACAAAACAGCTACTACAGATAATTACATGCATTAAATTCAGTAAGCATGGTCCACGATGCCATCAAATTCCCAGATAACACCTTCAACTTATTTCCCTGGAAAAGATCAAAGATAAATACACACGTCAGACCTTTTCTATCCTATATTGATACACACCTGGAGCCCCAAATATATCTAACAAAAGGCTGACCAGCTATCATTGACTTCTGTAAACAATAAATCCTGGTAATACCTCCACATCTACTTTTGTCAGTTTTGAACACCTTGCTAGATCTTCAGGCAAGCTGGTGATAGAGTTGTTCGATGCCTGGAGAAAAGGTATCACACAACAAACGTCTCATGTGAATCATGGATGACACTGACAACTGTATTTATGTATTCGGATGTCATGCCAGGTCAAAATGTTGTTCCAAAAGTGGAAGTTCATTAACAGTAGGTATCAAGCAAGCCTCTCAAGTTCAAACTCCACAACAATGAAGACTACAAGAATTTTCATGCTAAAAAGGGAAAACAAATTGGCACATCTATTCATCAATAAATCATTCAGCATTACCTTCAAGTCAGATAAATCCAAACATCCTCCTAGTGAGCTCGGAAGCTCCCTCAGCTGATTGCTCGAACAATCAAACCTAGGTCAAAATACATCAAACAATCAAACACACTCACAAACACCGATACACCAATGCAACCAGCAATATGGATAAAACCAAGCCTAATTGTTCATTAATTGGAGAAGGCGCCTACTTGACAAGAGAAGTTGCTGATCCGATTTCGTCAGGTACTTTCTGAATCAAGTTAAAAGAAACATCTAATAACTTAAGCATAGGGAGCCTGTCAAAAATAAAATTCAAAACAAATCACATATACATCAATTTTTAAAAAAAGAATCCCTACACATCAGAAAACAAATTCAATTAATTACTCACTCTCCTATTGCAGCCGGAAGCACAGAGAGCTGGTTATGGCTAACATTCAACACAGTTAGTTGAGATAAATTCTTAAGGTCTTCCTTTATTGACTCAATACTATTATGAGCCAAAATCAGCTTTTGCAGCTCCACATTCTGTGTAAGCAAATCAATGAAAACCGTAGTCCAGTTCATTAAATTCAAAAATCTATACATTTAATTATGTTAATCAAAATTATATGAAGACATTGTGATTTAATTATAAAAACATTTACCTCCCACCATTTTTCGCCTTCACCAACAGCGTCCAAAATTTTGTAGACCTCTTCAGGTACTTCCCTGAGAGAGCGGTTGGAGAGGTTAAGAGAACCGGAGCTTCTTGCAGTTTTCAGAACGCGATCCATGCTTTTTTCGACATGTACTTTTTAGATCTGTACTTTGTTTTCAATTTTTCGAAAACAGAAACAGTCAGGAAGAGGCTTCTATCTATCCACTCATGTGTCGCTACTATGTCTGATGTTTTTAATTATTTTCGCATCGTTTGTGTTTTCTATTTCATAAAAACCAATTTTGAAAATCTAAAACTTGTTTTTTTTTATAAGAAAAAAGTCAATAACTCATTGTCCAAATTCTTAATATATATACTACATGTATATTTATACATACATACATACATATATATTTATCAGAATACATTCAGGGGTGTATAGATAATTTGATATTTTATTATTATTATTTTTGGAAATACTGCAGTCGTACGAACACGTCATTCCGGCGGCGTGTGCTGCATCGTTGGGCGGTGAAAACTGCCCTTCCACAATCTCACCTAGTATGCCGCCATGTTCTCTTCATCCCGATGCGGCGTGTGGCGGTGAAAGGTGGTCGGTGAATCACCAATGAAACGTTTTTTAGTTTTTTCACCATTTTCTCTTTCTTGCTGCTCAACATTACAGGTAAGTCCTTCATATTTCTTATGGTTTTATTTTAGTCATTGATCTTTTGATTTCAGTTTTATTCTTGATTTCTACACTGGAAATTTTGATTTTTTTTTTCAATTATGTCATTCAATTGAAATTGGTTATATATGTTGGTTTTCATTTCAATCCTCATTTTTATTTACTTGTGATTTGCTTTTGTTCCTTTAATATTTTTAGTACGTAGGTTTTAATTTTTCCCTCTAATTGAAATTGGTTATATATGTTATTTTTTTTTCATTTTAGTCCTTATTCTTTTAATTATTGAAAAAAATTACACTGTATTTTTTTTTAAAAAATGCTTTTATTTGTTTCGGTCTCAAGGTTTTTATTTGTTTCAATTTTGTTCTTCGATTGGAATTAATTATGTATTTTATTTTTTTTGTTTCAGCCCTTATTCTTTCAATTTTTTATTTGGTATTAATTCCTTTTTGTTTTGTCAGTCTTTCTTTGACAATATTTATTTTTACCTGTATTTTTGCACCCTATAGCTTTTTAGTTTTTGTCATTTTATTTTTATTGTGGTTTTATTTTTATTTGGTTCAATCCTGAAATATTAATTTATATTAGTGTTCATTTTAAAATTATATTCTCTTTTTTTTCTCTGTGTATTTTCTGTTATTTTTATTTGTTATTTGGGTTAGATGATTTTATGATTTCATTGTTTGAGCAATAATAATGATAATTTTAGTGATGATTTTTTTATTGTTTTTTTGTAAAAATTATTTGCTTTTTTTGGGGTAAATTTAATGATTTTAATTGCTTAGGAAATAATATTGATAATAATTTTAATTGTTATAGTCATGATAATGATGACAACGTAGAGATGAATTTTCAATGATGTTTTTTTTTTTCTTTTTATAGATAGAAAATTAACTATTTATTTTTTATTTGATAATTTAGGTATCCGAATCTTCTTGCTTTTTTAATGATGATGATAATTTTATGTTGTTGATTTTGTTGAAACCTACTAAACATATAAATTTATATCAATTTAAAATTCATATATTTTATAGAAAACTTGCACTTCACAGGAAGTTTTGCACATATTTATTATTTTTTTCTAAATTTATATTATAATAAAAAAATCACACAATTAATATTTTTTACATTGAAAAAAATGTGATTCCGGACACGATGAGGCGCGGGTAAATGACTAGTATATATATGTTGTATTCTTTTTCCTTTTTTCTTATTGCATGTTTTAAAAAAGTAACACAATAGGTGACTTAGATTCTAGACCCAACTAGATTCAAATAGTTGATATTACTTAGTTATGTGATAAAAAAACAAAATGAAAATAAATGGATTAAATAAAAAAAACGATGATCATAATGATTTTTATGAAAAGAACATTTGTCAAAAAAAGATAGAAGGAAATTAATATTAACTTGAGCTAAAAGGCTAAATTATCGAAACGAATCATGAAGTTAGAATAACCTAATAAAAAAATTAAAAAAAAAATTATACTTACTTTTTAACAATCTAAATGTAAAGGCACAAAATAATCAATTAACAAAAGAATTCAAAACCAACAAACTAGGATAAGTCCACTAAATTATGTGAGCCGAATAATGTGAAAAGAATAACCTAATAGAAGGTGAAGACATAAGTGAGCCTGAAATAACCATATGAAGCTCAATTCTTAAATCAACCCAATTTTAAATGACAAAACTAAAAAAATATTCAATCTTAAGAAATAACAAAAAAGACTCAATTCATCCCAAAAAAAACTTGTCAAAGTCACGATTTAGATTATGATACTAGGGATAATCTCATAAAAGAAAAATGAAGAAATCCACGAAGCCTAATTTTCAGCAAACCCAATATTACAGGGTTAGATTAAAAAATAACTTAGTGTAAAAAATCTAAAACAAGCAATATCAACATAGGTTAACCTTTTAAACATATGACTAAGGATCATCTCATCGAAAAAATCACAAAGTTCAATTCCTAACCAATTCAATTTTGAATCATGAAATTGAAATAAAAATTAATTTAAAAAAACACTTTACAAATAGCAATCAAAAGAATAAGGATGAAATCTAATATAAATGACAAAATAATAGGATACCTAGGATTTTTTTAGATAAATCAGTGCCAAATTCGAGAGAAAAGAGAAAAAAATGGAAGAATAAAGAAAAGGTCATTGAAATCTTATTGCTGCTACTTCATTAACATGTACCGCCTCACCTTGATGCCATTGTCACGTTGGTTCCAATACCTACTAGGGATGACATTGTTTGACCACCAAAGAAAGTCACACACGCAGTTAAAACATGATGGATCCACATGTGCCACTTCCTAATATTATGAAAAAGAAAACTAAAAGAAAAACAACAATGACTAATAAAAAAATTAAATACTTTTCAATATTATGAAAAGATACCATATGAATATTCTTAAAGATCTTAAATATCTCATTTGATAATAATAATAATAAAAATTGAATGAGAATGAGATAACCTCGTAATGAGAAAAAAAATAGAAGCTCAATTACCAGCTAATAAAATGCTAAAGGATATTAAAAAAAAACAAGAAAACTTACTTCAGTTAACATGCTAATTTTTTAACCCAATTGTGAGTTGGGGATAACTTGATACAATTTTTTTTTATTAAAACAATGAAGATCAACTCATAAATAAATTAAGTAATAAAAGGCAATACCAAAGCAAATCAATAAAAAAAAACGTATAAAACCAAGTCAAATAATTTAATTTGGTTAACTTGCTACATAAGATATGAGAATATGATAACTCAATTTAAATAATGAACTTAGAAAAATAAATTAAATAAACCAAAAATAAATTGAGCCAATCTTTAAAACTTGTGATCTGGATCATAAAAATGAATAACTCTATATAAGGCAAACCCCAAAAAAATCACAAAACAAAATTCTCAATCATACAAAATTAAACAAACAAAACAAATAACAATATAAAATATAATAATCAAATTTGATATAAAAATTAAATTAAATAAATCAAGTAAAGGATAAATAACAAAAAAATAGAAATAAAAAGAATAAGAATCAAATCTAGTATATATAAATTCAAATAATAAAATAATAAGGGATGAGATTAAAAAATAAAATAAATCAAGGTAAGAATAAAAAATAATAAAATAGGAATCAAAAGAATGAGAACCATATATGATGGATGAAAAATGTTCAAGTAGGATGAGATTAAAAAAGCCAATTGTATAAAATATTTCAATAAAAACAAAAAGTAATCAAAAGAATAAGGACCAAACATAAAAGAAAAATAATTTGAATGATTTTTTTTAAAAAAAAATAGAGTGGACGCAAAGATCTAGATGGAAGAAAAAAAAAGGGGTCACCACCATAAAATCAAAGTGTTTTTGGCTACACATGTTGCTTTGGGATGAAGGATATTTAAGACAAATCAAATGATGCACTAGAAGTCACTGTTAGACTAGTGTAGAACGCATTATGGACCACCCAAATGACATAAACACTCTCATCCACTAGCTTGTGTGTTGCACACTTCATAAAACTATTGTATTTGTCGCGACGATGATTTTTTATGCTTTTCGCGCCCCGTCATCTCCCCTTGATTCGGGGGAGACAACGACACGCGGTGAAAATGGGGTGTGTTTATAGCCGTAAAATTTATGACTATATATATTAGGAGTCGCCACCTAATATTAAGGTTACTAGGAACCCATTGGTCTGCGAGAGTCTTGGGTAAGGGGACTTGTTGTGCAAGGGGAAGACGCATCACCCCCAGTGCACCCTACCTAAGGCAAGCTGCATTGTTGTTTGATTGTTTGTTTCTAAGTTTATTTTTTTTACACTGCATTTTCAAAAACCATTTTTTTTTCTGCTGGTGTATTTTACGATGTAATTTTACACCGCAGTTAAAGACCTTTTTTCTTATCTACGGATGTACTTTACAATGTAAGTTTACACCATAGTAAAAATATTTTTTATCTGCGAGTGTACTTTACAATGTAAATTTACACCGCGAAAGCTAAAACAAAATAATTGTTATATTATTTTTGATATTTTGGCCAAATTCCAACGGATAATCATAAACCGGTTACGATATCCAATTTTTGTTTTAAAATATGAGAAAGATGCGCCATATTTTTTTTACAAAAAATATGCTTGAAAAATCTTGGAATTCAGCCGTATGCACGAAAACAAAATATTTTTTGTTTTGATTTTTTTTTAATAATAATAGTTAAAAAAAACATATATATATATATTATTTTTATGGGTTGGGCTGTCAGCCACAGTGGGCTGACAGCCCAACTTGAGGGGACTGGGCTTTCAGTCTGGATGGGCTGGAAGCCCAGTTGATTTTGGGCTGGGCTTCCTGTCCTCACATTTCTTGAATATGTGGGCTGGTCATGAGGCTCGGCCCGCTTACTATGCCCCGGCCCACGTGAACAAGGGACTCAAATTGCGTCCCGCTGTGCATGCAGAGCCGAGGGAGACGATGAATAGTAAAATTTCAAGTGTGGAGAAACGTGTACCTGTTAGTATCTTTGGATAGAGGAGGTCGAGGTGATGATTCCTATCATGGTGGCGTCGTCAACGGT
This sequence comes from Salix suchowensis, assembly GCA_029030765.1. Lineage (NCBI taxonomy): Eukaryota > Viridiplantae > Streptophyta > Magnoliopsida > Malpighiales > Salicaceae > Salix > Salix suchowensis. The sequence continues at coordinate 3,094,998 of JAPFFH010000004.1, read as the reverse complement.
GGCCTGTGGTGGCCGGAGGAAGCCTCCAAAGTCGCGGTGTTCACGTTGCAGTTGCAGAGAGCGTTGTCGGGGCCTCGCCTGAAGGTGTATTTATGTTTCTGGTGTAGAGGGGAAGTAACCGGTGATGATGAGGTGGTTTTAAGGTGGTCGAAAGACTGCCAACGGTGGAGAGAGAGAGAGAGGGTGAGTCTGCAACTAGAGAGAGAGAGACGTGAAACAGAGAGAGAGAGAGTGAAGCTGACGAAGAAGAAGGTGATCTTTTCCTTCAGTTTTTTAGCGTGTTTTTTATGCCAAAAATCATTGTAATTTGCCTAGAATCTCTTCCTCTTTTCTGTTGCGTTTTATAATTATATTAATTTTACCTGTCAATATTCATATTTTATTTTTTAATGATAAAAATTAGATATATAGATATTTTAAAAATAAGGGTGAAATTTAAAGTAAAAAATAAATTAGACGTTAAATTGTAAAGAAAAACAACTCTAACAAATGAAAAAAAAAAGAATGAAGATGAAATTACAAAAAATAAATCACCATGAACTTGGATTAAATGATGTAATTGAAACCTATAAAACTCTTACAAAAGGATCAAGAAAAAAATAGAAACTAAAATATTAAAGACCGAATTGGAGAAAATAATACATGATAAATTAGAATTGAAGGAACATATTGAAAACAAACAAAACTTTTATAAAATGATATATATATAACATTGTAGTGTTTTTTATGTAGCAGAAAGAAAAGAAAAGAACAACTTACGAACAACAAATACCTTATCCATCGTATTTTTCAATAATATAGAGTGAAAGGTAGATTTTTCTTTTAGAATGTGTCACACCCATGTGCATTTTATAGTCTTATAGGTTTTGAAATTTTAAAATTATTAATTATTTAAAAAAAATCAAATAACCCTTGATACTTGTCTACCTATATTTTATTGTTTTTCATTTTAGAAGTAAAATTTTATTTTCACCATATTTTTAAAAATAAAATAACTTAAATGGCTTAATTACTGATGTCTAGTCCATCATTGATCGGTTGGTAATATTTATTTATGAATTGGCTGACAAAAAAATGGTTGAAAAGTATTTTAATTGGCTTGAATTTTTGTCATTATTTTCATCAATAATTTACTTTACAAATGAAATTACTGCTAGAACTAAAATCTCTAGCAAAAACCTCTCTAAGAATAATTTTTCTAATTACGAATATTTTTTGTATTAAAAAATTAACCCTCCCTGTATATAGCATGTGCCAATAATTATAGGTATATATAAAACGCATCGATGTTTCACTATGTCCGGTTACTATGAATTTTAATATTAATCAATATAATCAATATTGTTTTGCATAGTGAAAATACCTATTTACCCTTGTGAGCTGACAAAAGACGAGGGCTGGTTAGGGGTATTTTCAGTTTTTTGCATGATATTGATTAGTGAAATAACGACTTTGCCCTCGGGTAGGACGCTGGGCAGGGGGGCTAAAGGTAAGGTTATTTTATATTTTTTTCACGTTTTGTGCACCTTGAAACTACTTAAATATCCTCAGAAAAGACAAAAACAAAGGTCTGGCGCTAGGGGTATGATGGTACTTTCATGTTCGGTTTTTTGTGGTTATCGCTGGGTTCAAGGGTGTTTAGGTAATTCTAAATTTTTTAATTATTTTTTCTCGAAGTTACTGCAGGCGCGCCATTAGTTTTCACGTGTAAGCGCCTTGCAAGCGGTGTGTGCAATATAGGTGGTGTAGAATGTTCATTCGCCATGTAACCGGATGCGATCTACTGGCGGTGTGTGTATCGTGTGAAGGCGATGAGGGAATCACCGGTGGATGTTTTATCTTTTTTCCACCCTTTTCTCTCAAATGCAGTGGAAATATATATTACGGTCCTTTATGGGTTTTGGTGTTTTATTTCAGTCCTTAGTCTTTTGGTTTTTTTTCTTCCTTATTTTTTCAATGGAAATTTTTAATGTTTTCAATTGTGCCCTTCAATTGAAATTGATATATATGTTGTTTTTCATTTCAATCCTTATTCTTTTGATTTTTGTTTGTTTTTGGTTTTTTTTCAATTTTTTTGATGTGATGGTTTTAATTTGTTTCAATTTTGTCATCTAATTGAAATCGGTCATATATTCAATTAAAAAAAAATTGATCATTATTCTTTTATTTTAAAAAAAAATTACACTGCATTTTTTTTAGAAATCCTTTTATTTTTTTCGGTCCCAAGGTTTTGATTTGTTATAGTTTTGTCATTCAATTAAAATTAATTATATTTTTTTTTCATTTCAACCCTTATTCTTTTAATTTTTATTTAATATTAATTGTTTTGGTTTTTTCGGTCCTTCTTGGATAATGTTTATTTTGTTTTTGTATTTATGCATCTATGCTTTTAGTTTTTTTTTTTTTTTGGCTTTTATTTTTATTCGATTCGTTTCTAAACATAAAATTTATATTCATGATCATTTTAAAATTAATATTTCTTTTTTTCTTTTGTTATGTTTTTAGTGTTTTCTGTTATTTTTATTTATTCTTCGGATCTGATGATTTTTTTATGTTCATAGTATTTTTTTCCTATTGTTTTCTCTTTTGTTAAAATTTATTTTATTCTTCGAGATAATTTTATGGTTTCATTGTTCGCATAAGAATAACGATAATTTTAGTGATTATTTATTTTTTTTTTTTCTTTTCTTTTTTTTTTTTTTTTGTTAAAATGATTTTTATTTGAAAGGGAAAATTAATGAAATTTATCATATATTTTAATTTAATTTTGGTCATTATTCTTTGAATTTTTTTTTAAAAAATTACATTGCATTTAAAAAAAAAACAAATCCCTTTATTTTTTTCGGTCCCAAGGTTTTGATTTTTTTTAGTTTTGTCATTCATTTAAAATTAATTACATATTTTGTTTTTTTTTTATTTTGCCCCTTATTCTCTTAATTTTTATTTAGTATTAATTCTTTTGGTTTTTTTGGTTCGTCTTGGAGAATGTTTATATTGTTTTTGTATTTATACATTTATACTTTTAGTTTTTGTTGTTTAATTTTTTGTTTGGGTTTTATTTTTATTTAGTTCAGTTCTAAAATTTTAATTTATATTGATGATCATTTTAAAATTAATATTTCTTCCTTTTTCTCTTTGTTCTTTTTTTAGTATTTTCTGTTATTTTTATCAGTTCCTCGGATCAGATGATTTTTTTATGCTCACAATATTTATTTATATTATTTTGTTGTTGGTGGTGTTTTTGTTTGCTTTTTTGTTAAAGTTTATTTTTTTCTTCGAGATAATTATATGGTTTCATTATTGGCGTAGTAATAATAATAATAATTTTAGTGTTCATTTTTTCTATTGTTTTGTTGTTTTTTTTTGTAAAAATTATTTTTTTATTTTTAAAGACAAATTAATGATTCTAATTATTTAGACAATAATGATGATAGTAATCTTAATTATTATAGTCATGATGATAATGATGATAGTAAATTTGAAGTTTAGTCACTATGTTCTACACTAAATTTCAATTTGTTCACCCATCAAATAAATAAAAAATTGACTGAAAACCGAAAAAGCATGACCGAGAACTGGCAAGCCAGGTGCACTAAAGTAGATTTTTCTTATTAGAAACCTGTTGGAAGAAGAGTGTCCTTCAAAGATCCGAGGAGAAGCCCACAGAAATCTATCCATAAAGAAAGTGCAAGGTTCATTGCTAATCTATCCATGAAAAAACTCGTACTGTATGTTACATTAATATCAACAATAAAAACATAAACCAATGATTAACAAGAGAAATAGGAACTTGTTGTCCAAAAACATGAACTTATGAATTGAGGGCACTGCAAATTATAGAATGTACCAATTTCTTTACATGTTAACAGTCCCCAAGAAAACAAATACTAAAGAACTCTCATAGATACATGAGACCAGCCTCTAATCTCATGGTTAAACAAAGAGGATAAAATAAAATCAATAAAAACAGTCCATGAAAAATATGTTGGGAATCATCTGGATCCTATTTTCATGAATCAGGCTGCATGTTGGATGTGCCTGTTGAGCTGCTGGCGGAAACGACTGTATCCAATCGCTGTAATCTTCAGAGACTTCAGACTCAGGATGATGATCAACGACTTCAGATGTAAGGGACTCGGTGTTTTCCGCATCATCAACACCATGAGCACCGGCCCTCTTCCTCTTTTTGTTTTTCTGCGTCGACTGATGGGTCTTGTCGTTGTCTTTCCTTCTCAATTGACACAAAACAGTGACCTCGGAAAGGGATGGCAAGCTGTACTCGTACATCGTCCACTTGCAGCCTGGTTGGTGAGGTTGAGTGTTCCGGTAACTGAAGCCTTTCCTGAGGGCCTTGACACTGTAATTCTTGTCAATTTGGACACGTATATGACGGTCTTTGTCCTCTCTACGCCATGTTGCAGGGCCACCGGCAATCTTGCGGGAGACATTATTATTGGACTTGGGGCTCATCTTTCTGAGATCAGTGAAGAAGAAAACATCCTCACCATGGATTCTGTGGAACGTGTTCCAGATCTGGAGAGGTTGATAGGCATAGAGGCTGCAATCTCTAACAGGAGCAGAGGTGGCAAAGCAAGGGTTAGTGAGTTTGGGATACAGATAGAAGCGCACCAGTTCTTCCTCATAAGGGCTGAATCGATAGCCAGGGAGTAGTTGGATTGGAGTTAACATTGTCAGGGTTTGTGATTGGGATCGAGTCTGTTACTTGCTCAGATGATCAAAGGATTGGATCAAGAGAGAAATCAAAAATCAAGAATCCAGAATGACTAGTTCTTGACGAACAAATTAAACCAGTAATTGACAAACAGAGAAGGAGAGAGAGTTCCTCCCTTTCTTTATATGATTATTATTGATAAACAGAGATGGGAATGAATAAGTGGGTAAAAGAGAGAACAAGAGACTCTCAGCTGGAAACCCTAAACGAAGAACGAAGAGGAGGAAAGAAACAAACTTGCTGATTCAAAAGAAAACGCGTAATTGTTATGCCACACCCATCTATATATAAGGGTTTGAGGCGCTTCCAACTGTCTCTGAAAATTTTGAAGGCTACAATTGCATATGAAAGACAGCATACCTCTTTCTTAATTTATTTATTACATATTGGTGTCGTGGCAAACGATGGTTGGTCACCAAGGAGTCAAACATACATCGTGTAATTAAAGCTAGTTCCTGTCAGCACTAGTCCACCACTAATTAAAACAAATACGAGGAGGCTGGGACTATCTTTGCTGGGCCGGGTGGGTCCTCGTTCCCTTTTAATGGGTCTGTTGTTGACGTGTCAAGTGATCCAAATTTTTTCGCAACCCGTACGGTTCCGTAGAAGAAGCATGCATCCGCATGCAGCAGCATTGCCTGTGGTCATGTCTAAACGTGACCCAGTTTTAACATCTTTTCTTACGTGCTGGCCCAACTTTGATCCGGGCAATATATTTTTTTATTTGTTCTTGTTACCTCTTTTTTTTATTGTATTAATTAAAATTTAATTTGGTTATTTAGTTTTTCTTACTTCCTTAAAAATTAAATATTTTTTATTAAAGTTTTTTTTTTATTATTTAGCCTGAGCGTCATGCGGATCAACAAATCAAAGTATTTATCTTCTTCATTTCTTGAATTTATTCTAAAAATGATATTATAATATGATTATAGTATTCCTCAATTATTGCTTTTTAATTATTGCAGATTCGTGATGACACTATTCATAGACAGAAAAAAAAAAGGCTCATGTACGCGCAAAACACTGGAGCAAACATCCTCTCCATAGTGCCAATGGGTGTAGGTGAGCAATAACGTCTCGAGCTGTTTTAGCTCCTTAGTAATAAAGGAATCTTGGTTTCCTAAATCTCAAAGATTTAAAAAATAAATATTGATAATACAACAAATTATTTCTATTGAACTTGTTGCAAATAAAACAAAAGTATTTGGAGGAACCTACTGATTTTTATTGATTAATTACTCTCTTCAAAACACAAACTTAAAAAATTCTAAATACATTAAAATTTATATTTATAGAGACATTATACCTCTAACTTACATAATATTCTAATTAATTAATTAAACAATGATTTTAAAAATCTAGTTTAACACAAATTATTTTTCATCAAGAATTTATAAAGACATTAAGATTTTTATCTAACATTTTCTCCTTTAAACTGAGTGATTGATGTTCTTAAACACTTAGTTTAGAAATATAATGTTTTTCTTTAACCTTGTCTTGAACATTCAATTTACACTAATGGTTGTTCATCTTTTTGAAGCTCCATCAATTTTTCCTAGTTACGTCATCATTATGTGACACATGTACATTGTCACAATAATCATCCTTCTAGATTAGGATCCTTAAGTGTGGGTAAGAAGAACAATAAATTTTTATCTTTTATTAGTTAAAAATAGTTTAGGGGCACCACCTAGTATTTTATTAGTTGATTTTGTATAAGAATGACATATCATCCCTATCAAAAGTATTTTCTGTTCAGCATTGATTGACACCCGAGTTCTAAAAGAATAGTTTTCTGTAGCTAACTTATTTTAGTATCAATGGTCCCAAGTATTGTGACAGAAGTTTCCTTGTACACCTGAATGTGGCAATAATTATTGTAGAGATGTTAACCTGAGTTTATTCTGCTTTTGTCTACTTTAGCTGGATGGATTGGGAATGATGCGATCTCCCCTATCATCGGTGCACATGATCCGTACTACCATGTGTTTGGACGGGTGGGTTTCCTCATTAATGAGCATATGATTATCTCTCTCTCTCTCTCTAAGATCATGATTTGCTGTGGTTTTTGCATTTACATGTGTCATGTTATTTACTCAAGTAATTTGCATCTTTCAGGAGCAAAATCATCTCCATGCTGCTGCTGTTCTGATGACTTTTATAATGGTTGTTTCCATCCTGGCATCAATTGCCATAGTCCACCGCATCCTCATGGCTACATCTGTCCTCAAGGCTAGTATATTTCTAACTAAAAAGTATAATAATGAACAAATGGTTTCTAGAAACTTATGAGTTATGGAAGACTCACAATTGTCGGCCCATTCAATGGTAATGCTATATTGTAGTGCTCCAACCTCAATAACTTATAATCTGGTAAATCTAATTTAGGGAAGTTTTAAAGATGTATTTTCATTTTAATGGTGGTCCATTCCTGAACTTGATTATAGTGATACAACCAATTTGGTATTCATTATTGATTAACCATAGAACAGGTTGAAGCAATTCTGAATGAATGAAGTATTCTTATAATCTGTATACAGGTGGCTGCAAAGATCATAGGAGAAGTTCAAGCACTCATAATCTTTCCAGTGATGCCATATGCTATCCTTGGAATCTTTTATATGTTCTGGTTTGGAGCTGCATTCTATTTGTTTAGTTCTGGCCAGATTGTCCAGAACAATTGCAGCTCCAATTGCTGTGCATATGATCTTGCATCAAAAAGGGTCAACTGTGATCGTTGCTGTGGTTATAGTATCCATTATACTCCTCACATATCAATTGCAATTTTTTCCACCTATTTGGTCGTTACTGGGCCACCTAATTCTTTATAGCATGCTCTTCTACTGCCATTTGCAGTACAGTCCCCAATCATGTCCTTATTGAAGGATGAATACGGATATCCATTGGTGTTCCGAATACTTTGCCTATTTTATTTATTTAAAAAAACTCCGGAATGGAATCAGTTGTTTTCTCTTATTGGCCAGTCACACAATTGTCACCATGTCATCATACATTTTTTTACTCCCAGAATTTATTTAGGACTCATTGTCTGTTCAAGCATGGTTCTTTAGTTGATCCATATGCTGTTTTCTTCTTATGCTTTTTGAATTTCACTGTTTATCCATTGTTTTCATGACTTCTGCAGATAGCTATAACAGGTAAAAGCTCCTGCTTATTTGGAATTAACAGGGTTCGTGAGTAGCTGGGTTAAACATGATTCAAACTAACCAACCATTGATGAATGCTACCCTTCCTTTCCAGTTGACCTGCTTATCATTTGAGCTTTCCTGTTTCTCTCTTCTGCCAAGAACTTAAAAAGCAAAGCAAATCAAAAAATGTCTGATTTTTTGCCTGAAGATTTGATACAAGAGATCCTCTTCAAACTCCCCATAAAATCCCTGGTGCGATGCACAAGCTTGTGCAGGACCTGGAATTCCCTCATAAAGAGCCCAGCCTTCATTTCCAAGCATCTTCAACGTACAATTTCATCAACTGATCATCAATCTCTCTTCCTACTTCGACTCTGTTCAAAGGAGAGAGAAGAGCAGTATTCTCTCCGTCTTGATAACCAGGATTTCAATGAGCACATGCAACTTCATTTCCCATTCGAGAGCTTCAAATCATATTTCCATGTCATCGGTTCTTAGAATGAATTATGCAATTGATTTCACTAAACATGGATGTGATTGTGGATGAGATGTGATTCTAAATGTATGCAGGGTATATTGTCGATAACATGGGATCTCCCGATATAAGGGAGACTCTGCCGAAATTTCGGCAAGTAAAAAAAAAAAATATTATGCTCTATCTACCCTTTATATGGGGAAAGATTAACGGATAAATTAATAGTACAAATTGGGTTTTGTTACATGCTTTGTCTAAACATAGGTGACTATAATTACATTTTCCAAATGTGTTGATCTTTCTTATGTCAAGTACAACATAAAAGAATCATTTGATAACAATATTGTACGGAATCAATTTCAGCTGTAATTAAATTTTCTCGGCAGGCAGGTTAGATATTTATTGCAAGACAATCTTGTGAAAAAACCATGCTTTGGAAAGGAATCAAATTGCTTGTAATTAAGAATCCAAGTGCCAATGTTTTTTTGGAACGATAAACAAGGTAATATTTTGTTCTAAACCGCACAAAAACTCTCATCCTGATAAATTTCATTCATTTATGTATTTTACTGATTGATGTTGAATTTGTGGCAACCTATCCTTTTTATTATTTGTTACTTCATTGATTTTTTTTTGGAAAAAAGGTGTCCGGACTAGTTTACACGCACATCGACTAATCTCACGGGCCCTAAAGTTAAAAACAAGTTAAAATCTCTAGTGGCTTTAACAGATGTGGAACTCGAACTAGTGACCTGTGGGGAGCAAACCCAGAGCCTGACAAGTGAGTCACCTCCCTCAAAGTTGTTACTTCATTGATTGACAACATGTAATTGTTAGAAACTATTTTGCCGCAGCTCACACTAGGTTGTTGGTTGCAAAATCTTGCATCATTTTGCAAAATTGATCACAATTTATGTTTATAACTGGTCCTCATTATGGTTAGTGAAGTTGCATCCAATATGCTACCTTCGTGATTACAAAAGAGTGAAAGAAGATGATACATGACAAACAAGATCAATTTATCTATAATTTTCTCCTTTCTGCTTGGTAATCCTAAATAACTTAAATGTTTGGTTGTCTCAAATTTATTTATCTAACTTAAGACCCATCAATCTCCTCTCACCAATCTCATACCAATATACAAGTGATCTCCCCTTTCAGCTATACAAAGCCTTATATGATACTCGATTGATAACTACTGCTATAAGCAAACTCCACCACTAAAGATACGTACTTGCTCCATCCTACCCAAAATTTGCATGGGTCCAATTAGACTATTCATCGATCCAAGGATGAAAATCAGTATTTAATTGAACATTAGTCCCCAAAGCTTCATGAAACTTTGCCCATAACCAAGAAGTGAACTATGGACCTCTATCGAACACAATTAAGATTGATACACCATGCAACCTGATGATCTCGTTAACATAGATTTCTACTAGCTTTGGAAACCTACAAGTCACCTAAAAATGAGTTGACTTGGTCAAACAGTCAACTATCACCCACATTGAATCGCCAATGATTTTGTTCCATTTTTTTATACAAGAATCAACAATGGCTATACAAACTTTTATAGTTTCTAATGCTCATAACCCTTAACCCTCTAGTAGGTCAAGCATCACGTGTTGACAGAAAAGGCCTCTCCCCCTTCTCCAAATATTGACAGAAAAGTGCACACACAACCAACACGTGTTGAAATTTTGCACACAGCCTACGAGTAGTCATCTGTTATCAGTGAAATGAAACTCATATGGGAGAAAACTATATTTCCACTTACTAGCTCACATAATGCTGACAAAAAACAACACCTTTTTCATTCAAGCATGTTGAAAGAAACACACAAAAAAAGGCCATGGTATATACTTCCAAGTTACTTTAAATTTTCACAGCACATGGCATGGTGGTTTCTCACTTAAACTCGTATTTTCCATAAATGGAATCCACATTAATGGGAGGAAGGGAAGAAAAAACAAGAGGTGAAGAGCCTGAAATCACTGATGGATTTTGAGCTGCCTTTTTTTCTTCAAGTTTTCTAAAATATAAATTCCTTAGCCATTCAAATCCAAAATGTGGTCTGAAAAAAAAAATAAGAGAGAAAGAATAACATCACTGAAAGTGTGAAGCAAAGAGAGAAGATCAACCTTTATTTAATGATTTTTTTAATATATAATTTCTTTAGAAATAATTTTTTACTAACCTAAGATGTAAAGTAAATTTTATAATTTGTAATTATAATTGTGACCAAACTATAATATTCTAAATTTATTTTTTCCGAATATTAATTGATATGTAAATGTAATAATATGAAAATTATAATAATAAAATAATAATGCATTATGATGATGCATTAAGTAGTGATGGTGATGATTTTGTGGTGATGGTGGGATGATGATAATTTTCATATCCTGAAAAATAATTTTGTAGTTTGTCACTTAGTAATCACATGCAAGCTAGAATGAATCTTTTTATTGTTGATAATAATAGATGGATGAAAGGATGACATTGATTAAACTGGATTGATTTTACGATAAAATTGATAATACAAAACTTTTGGAGCTTAATTGATAATAAGAAAATACTTTAGAGGCTGAATTTGAGGATCCACTATTAATTTTACCCCAGCATCGGAGAATATGAAAATCGCATTAAAACTTGAGGGACTAATTTATAATTATTGATCTGTTTTTAAGAATGCAAGCCTCGTCGTCTCTCGGCTATCAGGCTCTCAAGAACGCCAACTTGCACACACGCATGTGTATATATATATACAAGACCATAAACACAAGTTAGCGGGTAGTGGAGCATCAACAAAGGCTGAGTCACATTCATCATATCTCAACTCGACTCGACTCATCTCATTTCATCTGGGTTCGGTTTTCTAACTCTTTTCTTGTTATTCTAATTCTTTTTATTCTCTTTATCATTTCTTGAACTCTATCTCCTTTAATCACTTTCTTGGATTAGGTTTATGAATAATACCCACTCCCAACAATTTACGAATTCCTTACTTGCGTGTTGAAGCTAGCTTGACATTCTTGATGAATCATGTGCTGAGACTTGAAATATCAGTTACCTTGCTTAATAAGAAACATTCAATCAGAGCTTTTGTTTTTGAGGGGTTTTTTGTTGAGTCATGCTTGCGTTGGAATCATTTATTTTCCTTAACCTGGACTGTTCTCTCATCTGGGTGTTGTTTTTGCTTGTTATATATCTAGTTAACTGTTTTCTCTGTTTGTTGGGTTTTTTTTTTTTTTCATTTTATAATCTTTTATTTGCTCTTCAGAGTCATGGGAAATTTCTATTCTAAAATTAATTTCAGATCTTACCCTTTTGAAGATATGGAAGAAACAGCTTCAGGAGATACTTGTCAAAATCTTTGTGAAAAAGCGAATGAAGATGTAATCAGTGAATTGCATGACGACATTCTTTGTTACATGCTCTCGTTTCTTCCAACAAAAAGGGCTGTGGCTACCAGCATTCTGTCCACAAGGTGGAGAAACCTGTGGAAATCAGTCACCATTTTGGACATTTATGATGGCATATCGGGTTATTACAAGAATCCATCTACATATAAAGAAAGAAAGATGAACTTTGTGAATTTCATGGATAGGCTTTTTATTCATCGTAATAACCCATCGATTCTGAAATTCCGGCTCAGCTTAGCTCAAAGTTACGATTTTACTTGTGTAAATGCATGGATGTATTCCTTCTTCTGCAATTATGGGCAATGTGGAGGAGCTTATATTTTTTATCAATTTCCAAGTTCGGTTGCCGGAGAACCTCTATTGCTGTCAGAAATTAGTGACTCTGAAACTTCATGGTCATATCAGGTTTGATAATCTTCAATCTGTATGCTTTCCAAGTCTCAAGGCCCTTCATCTTGAACATCTCAGGATGCTGAATAACACTGCCATAGAGGTGCTATTATCTGGTTCCCCTGCCCTCGAAGAACTGGAACTGCATATGGAGGGACGTGATTCTCGGCGGTCTGTAGATGTATGCTCATTGTCCTTGAAACGTTTGATCATAGGATTCGTCTGCATTTTTGTTCCTTACGATCATAGTTACCGTAAAAAGCTTACTATTGATACCCCAAACCTTGAATTTCTTAAACTGGTTGATTTTGCATCTGAGGAATTGAGCATGCAGCGGGCGGACTCGCTCCTACAGGCAGATCTTTGTTTTGGTTATCAAACCGGTGTTTTCAATGTAGGAATTGAAGAGTATGCAAATATGGTGGTTCAGTTTTATGGACAGATCTCTGGTGTTAAGACTCTGTCCCTTGTCAAACTGTAATATCCAAGTAAGATCCTCCACACCCCCCCATTTACTCTTATGCAAATATGGTGTTTTCAATGGTGATTCGTCATCAACCAATATAACGCATCCTCTTCTCAGAATTTAATAGGGGCAGCTGTATCTAAGTTTCCATGCTTCGGGAATCTGCCTACTTTTCGGAATTTGATTCATTTGGAGGTCCGAGTTTGTGATGATTACGTGTGGATTTTGCCTGAGATACTCCAATGCACTTCTAATTTGGAAGTTTTCGTCTTCATCTTGGTTAGTTCCATTGATATAAATCGAATCAATGATTTGAGTGTTTCTTAGTTTATCTAAATCATCTACAAGTACTTTCTGTATTGTTCTCTTTATTATCTTCAATCAATTAGGAGGAGGATGCATACGATCTGGAACTGGTGTGCCCCACACTCTGTGCCGCAGTGTTTGTCATCATGTCTTCAGGTGATCGAGTTTAATGATTTTGAAGCGGTATCGGGAGAGACAGAGATGGTTGAATATTTCTTAAAGAACGCATTGGTGTTGAAGAAGATGACCATCACATATCTTACTGACCTTAAGACATCAGAAGTTGATGTTTTGAAGAGGCTATCAACATGTCCGAAGGGCTCGGGACGCATGTCAAATTGTAATCATTCCCTGAACATGAACACAGCAGAGGACGAGCTACAGAAACTTACTAAAAGGGGTGAAAAAAATATGATATGGTGTCTCATAGATCTATTTTTAAGTGTTTGGCTATTATCTCGAAATAGAAGACTAAGAGAACTAAAGGTTTAAGACTATATCAGAAACAAATTTAATTCTAAGCAAACACATTCTTCTCCCTCATGCACAGTGTCTTCAATGACAAGAAAGCTATATAAGCCGATGGCTAGTCCATCATTGATCTGTTGGTAATATTTATTTATGAATTGGTCGACAAAAAAATGGTTGAAATTATTTTAATTGGCTTGAAATTATGTCACTATTTACATTGATAATTTACTAGACCAATTAAATTACCAGCAGAATAAAATCTCTAGCAAACCTCTTTGATAATAAATTTTCTAATTATAAATATTTTTTGTATTAAAAAAATCAACCTACAAATAAGGCAATAAAACAATTTAAGTTTTTTTTTTTTTGGAATAGCCGAAGCTAACCACGGGTATCCAGGCCGCTGGGCCTGACTAATCCCGGGGGTGCACAGGCCCTCGGCAAGGAGTTTCTCGCAAGTGCACCACGGGTAATTCATGGGTTTCGCCCAAGTCCGATGACCCCAAAGAATTGTTTGTACCTGAGCGGATTCGAACCTGAGACCTCTTTGGGAGCACACCAAAGAGACCCAGACCTCCTCTGCCAGGCCAACCCCTTGGGGTTAAAACAATTTAAGTTTACCTCAGTTAAATTGTAAAACATGTTATTTGAATTATTAGATTATGATAACCTTGACTTGAGTTGGTATACAAAACCCATAAACAACGATTAGAATTATTAGATTTTTTATTTTTTGTAGTGTCCAATCCATTAAAAAAATAACTGTAATTTGCTTCATTTGAGGGGCTTGATCTTTGTGTCTTGATGGGAAAGTTTTCTCCTCACCCTTCAAATTTATGCCCTTCAAAGTTTAGCATATGAAAACGACGATTGAAAGTATATTAGGTATTTAACCTGTCGATAATCATATTTTATTTTTTAATGATAAAAATGAGATATATAGATATTTAAAAAAACAAATAAGGGTGAAATTCAAACTAAAAAATAAATTAAAGGTTAAATTGTGAAGAAAAACAGCTCTAACTTTACCCATGTCATATCAAGAAAGAGAAAATGCGACAATTTTTTCAAAAACAATAGAGTGAGAGGTAGATTTTTCGTTTAGAATGTGTCACACCTGTGGTGCATTTTATAGGTTTTAAAATTATTAATTATATTAAAAAATCAAATTAACCTTGATAATTATGGAATTAACAAAAACACCAAACTAAAAACACCAAAATAGTTGTCTGCCTAGGTTTTATTGTTTTCGGTTTCAAAAGTAAATTTTTAAAAATAAAAATTTATTTATGAATTGAATGGAAAAGCTTAAAAGTTTTTGAGCAAAGAGGTAAGGATGTTAGACATCTCCATGTATATTGTCAATGGCTAGTCCATCACTGATCTGTTGGTTATATTTATTTATGAATTGACCAACAAAAAAATGGTTGAAATTATTTTAATTGGCTTGAAATTCTGTCTCTATTTTCATCTATAATTTACTTTACCAATTACCGCTAGAACTAAAATCTCTAGCAAAAACCTTAATAAAGTGAATTAAATTATTTTCATTGAGTTGTTAGTATTATATTGGTAGAATCACAAGTGCACAAATCGTATCAAGTAATAAAATGATGAGTTGAGTATCATCCCACGAGGATTTACAAAAATTCTCAATAAGTAACAAAATTATCAAAAATTCTCTATCTGATGATTCAATTATAAGGGTTTACAAATCTAAAAATAATTATAACAAACAACTACAACATTAAATGGTGTTGAAATCAAGTTTAACAAATCCTAGGATTTTTTATTTCACCGTAACTAATCTTATATGAATTTTCTCAATTGAATTAATCCTATGAAAATTTCTTTCTTATTGTTGATAATCAGGTTTTACTAATTCTATCACTACTCTCTCTCGAGCATCAATAATTATTTTAACAAGCAAACTTCCTACCTCTCGGTGAATATTCAGAATCTCTGAACTCTTAAGCTTCAAAATTGAACCCTCAAAAAGATTTCAAGAAACCAAGTGAAGACATAATCAACATCTTCCTAAAGTTGTTTCTCACATTTTTGTGTTACCATGTCTTCCTGACTTGTCTTTTGAGAATTTCATGCACAAATTTTTTTTTATTTTTCAGTGTCCAATCCATTAAAAAAATAACTGCAATTTTTCTTAATGTTGAGGAGCATGATCTTTGTGTGTTGATGGAAAACTTATCTTCCTTCAAATTTATGCCCTTCAAATTTTAGCATATGAAAACACCGATTGAAAGTATATTAGTTACTAGCAGTTTACCTGCCCTTCGCCGCGGCCGAAACCACATTTTTTTCAACCCAAAAAATATATATTAAAAGTATGAGGTATTAAGATTATGAGATTTTTTATTATTATACTATAACTTTAGGCAAAATAATCAATTTATGCAGAATTTCTACAAAACACATGTTTTCAATAAAATATATGAATTTTAAATCGATATAAATTATTCTATTTAACAAGTTTCAACGAAATCACCAGTATAAAAATATCATTGTCGTTAAAAAATTAAGAAGATTCAGATACCTGAATCATCTGCTGAAGATTCAGCATATTAGAGTTAGTTTATTTCATAATCTAATTTAAATTAAATACAATAATATAATAAAAATTGTGGAAAAATCTATGATAACCAAGTTATAAAAATAAATCGTTGATTTTCTACTATAAAAACAAAAAAACATCATTGAGAATACATTGCTAAATTACCATCATTATCATGACTATAAAAGCTAAAATTATTATCACCATTACTGCCAAAATAATTAGAATCATTAAATTGTCCTGAAAAATAAGAAAACAAAACATTTTTTACAGACAACAAACAAAAAAAACAATAAAAAACAAAATAACTCAAATTATCATTTTTATTGTGTAAACAATGAAACCATAAAATTATTTTGAAAAGTAAAAAAAAAAAATAACAAAAGAGGAAACAAAAAAAGTGCAAAAAAAAACAATAATAAATATTATCAGCATAAAAAAATCATAGGATTTGAAGAACAGATAAAACCAGCAGAAAATATTAAAAAAAGACCAAAAGGAAAAAGAAAAAATATTAATTTTAAAATGATTACCAACATAAATTAAAATTTCAGAACTAAATCGAATAAAAATAAAATCTCCACAAAAAATAAAATGAGCAAAATTAAAAACAAAAACTAAAAGCATAAATGCATAAATATGGACAACAAAATAAACATTGTCCAAGAAGGACCCAAAAAACCAAAAGAATTAATAGTAAATAAAAAATTAAAAAAATAAGTTCCAAAATAAAATATATATATAATTAATTCCAATTAAAGGATGAATCTACAAAAATAAAAAACATTGGGATTGAAAAAAAGGGTTTTTTTTTTATAAAAAAAACAAATACAATGTAATTGTTTAATAAAAATTAAAAGAATAAGTACCCAAAATGAAAACAACTATATATGACCAATTTCAATTGGAGGATAAAATTAAAACAAATTAAAACCTGCAAATCAAAAATATTAAAGGAACCAAAAACAAAAACAAAATCAAAATATTAGAGTAAAATGAAATGTATCATATATGGTCAATTTCAATTGAAAGAATAATTCAAAATAATTATAGAATTACCTAAACACTCCCTGAACCCAGTGATAACTATGAAAAAAAACAAACGTAAAAGTATCACCTTGCCCCAGCCATAGACCTTCATTTTTATCGTTTCTAAGGGTATGTATGTAATTGTACTATGCACAGATATGGGGAAAATAGAAAATACCTTCTGCCATACTTCATATTTTTGTCAGCTCCTAGGGATAAATAGAAAGTTTCACTATGCAATAAATATTGAAAAGACCAGAACACCTTCGGTATCGAGGGTTAAATTTTCGTGATTCTAGGGGCAAAATAGTAATTTTACTGTTGAAATCCATAGTGAACGTATATAGTGAAACCTTTCCTAATTGATGGTTGAGGGTTAGAAAACTCACTCAAATGAGAGGAGAGGAATGACTAAGAAGCGCACGATCCTAATTGATAGTTGAGAGTTGAAAAACTCACTCAAATGAGAGGAAAGGAATGGCTAAGAAGCGCACGATCCTAATTGATGGTTGAGAGTTGAAAAACTCACTCAAATGACAGGACAAGAATGGCTAAGAAGCGCACGATCCTAATTGATGGTTGAGGGTTGGAAAACTCACTCAAATGACAGGACAGGAATTGCTAAGAAGCGCACGATCCTAATTGATGGTTGAGGGTTAGAAAACACACTCAAGAGTGGAAGAGATACGGTTGGAAAGCGAACTATCTTAATTGATGGCTAGAGAGCTCACCCAAATTCTGGAAAGAGATAGGGCTAAAAAGCATGCTATCTGAGTGGGTTGATGGCTAGAAAGCTCACTCAATTAAGGAAAGGGATATAATTGAAATACACTCTATCTATTCTGATGAAAGGCTCGTAAGCGCTCTTAGGGAAGTGAAAGTGGTGAGGGCTCGAAGGTGCACACAAAAATGATGAGTAGAGGTTTGTGAATTACAATTCCTCCAAAACATTTCTTGGATCCTAGGGAGATGCATTGCATAACGACACTTAAAATCAAGAAACAAATAAAGTTGAAAAGCATGCTCAAGGAAATGAGAGAGGTGAAAGCTTAAAAGCGTGCACACAAAATGATGAATGAAGGTTCGTAAATTACAATCCCTCCAAAACATTTTTTAGATTCTCAATGTGGATGCAATGCATGATGTCACCCAAAATTAGAGAAAAAAAAGATAAAGCTGATAATCATGCTCAAGGAAATGCAAGAGATGAGAGCTTGAAAGCATGCACACAAAATGAATGGAGGTTCGTAAATTACGATCCCTCCAAAATATTTTTTAGATTTTCAATGGGGATGCAATGTATGATGACACCCAAAATCAAGAAAGAGATAAAGCTGAAAAGCATTCTCAAAGAGGTAAGAGCTTGAAAGCGTTCACACAAAATGAATGGGGGTTCGTAAATTACAATCCCTCCAAAATATTTTTTAGATTTTCAATGGGGATGCAATGCATGATGATGCATGTATATTTACCTGAGAGATATAAGTCCCCTTTCTTCTTCATGACCTTCTTTTCCGGGATTTGGGCTTCTGGATTTGATGGCTTCTCGCTTCTGCATACTCAAGCCGTAACTTGTGATTTCGACCACTGAAGATGATAGATTTTCCATATCAACATGCCCCCTGAGTTTGATCCAGATTCTTTGAAAAGGAATTATGGAGTCAACTTCATGATTTTGACCACTAGAGATGATAGATCTTTCATATCAACACGCCCCCTTGAGTTTGATCCAGATTCTTTGAAAAGGAATGATGGAGCCAGCTTCAATTGCATTTGTAGATTGCCATCAGTCAGGTCATGCCCCAAAAGTGTTGTAGAATTCAAGTGTTTGCAGGAAGGGGTTGGTTATTTGCAAAGATGGTGTTTTCATGTGGGATTTTTGGAATTTCAAAGTCATTCCAAGCACAAAAACCATTTTGATTACCCCAATTGGGCCATGTCATACCAGTGTTTTAGGCTACGAGTGTTTGCAGAAAAGGGATGGCTATTTGCAAAAATTGTTTTCATGTAAAACTTTTGGAATTTCAAAGTCATTCCAAGCACCAAAGCCATTTTGATGTTTGTTCAACAAACTTGTTCTCGAAAGAATTCAAGTGATCTCATTGTCAGGTTTTATGTTGACTTTGACAAGAATGCGAAATGATATTTGCAAGTCTCATATGTCACGAAGGTTTCGATCAAGTCGTGTGAAACATTTCTAAGGATTGTTTCAAATGGAAAAGCATTGCTTATCGATCCAGATAACTCGTATTTGATCAGAAAGGGCTTTATTAGGCTTGTAACTTAGGCTTAGGTTACTGGCTACGAAAAAAAAGATATTTGTAGGTTTAAAAAGTGTTTAAGGGTTTTTTAGACTAAGGATCACTTAGTGCTTACTCTTAGAACTTCATTTAGCCCTCATGATTGATTTTCATAGTAACCTAGCATGCCCCCCAGTGTTTGTATGGGCTTTAATCTTGACATGCCCCCCAGTATTTGTTTAGGTTTTTTCATTGATATTTGGTATTAACGTTTTGCTGACTTGACATGCCCCCCAAGTGTTTTGTTTGGGATTTTTCATTGGTTTTTGGCACTAACATCGTGCTGACTTGACATGCCCCCCAAGTATTTTGTTTGGGTTTTTTTTTATGGTTTTTGGTACTGACATCGTGTTGACTTGACATGTCCCCCAAAATATTTTGTTTGGGCTTTTATCGCGACATGCCCCCCAGTATTTTGTTTGGGCTTTCTATGTTGGGTTTTTAGTACTACCAAAATGTTGAATTAATTTGCTATAGTGTACTAAAACCTTTTTTATGTTTATGCCCCCCAGCTTTGTTCGGGCGTCACTTGTCATTGAGGATTTTTTTTTTGCACTTGCCCCCTAGTGTAGAGTGTGATCCTAGTCAGGGTTAATTATCAAGAAATAATTGTTAGGCTCAAATAAGGACTGCAATAGATATTTGAGACTTTATGAAGGCATATCAAAGATGGTCTTTCCTCATTTCAAAAACATGCAATCTGAATCAATAAGCTTTGCTTTTCCATGCAAAACAAGTTTTTGATTTTTTTGGATTATTTGTTTCGCTTAGAGATTAGCTTTATTATATGGGTTTTGGTGGTATGAGATCACCTTTCAATTAAATCCTTTGAATTCCCAGAACACATTTGCTAAACAAAAATCAAATTGACATTCCTTTTCGTACTAGACTTTGATTTGCCAAAAATCTTTATGAAATCATGGGAACATGTATAATTTGGATGAAAGGGTGTGATGTGTGCTTGTGTTATAAAAAAAACAAGAGCATACCATGAACACAAGAAAATACATGATCTTATTGGAGAGAAAAGCTTGTTTAACAAAAGGTCTTATGGCATTATAATGCGCAGACATGACCAAAACAAAAGGAAATCATGGAAGCAGACTTCATCTTCCAATACCGGCGCACTCCCTTTTCTAAAGCTTTGGTCGGGATCACTTTAATGGTGCAGATACTTGGTACCTCATCTTCGTGAAGCTTAATTGGGCGCAGGACCTGTATTTTCTTTGGATGTTATCCACCCTACTTTGATCAATTGCATGAGCCTCTTTTTGAAGGCACCATAAGTGTGAATGCTATGTCCCGCAGCACCAGCATGGTACTCGCAAGTGAGGTCGGGTTTGTACCAACCAGGGTAAGGTGGCTGTAAAGGTGTCTGAGGTTCAGAAGCTATTTTCTCAGTGCTTACCAACTTTTGATATATCTCATTCAAAGGCAATGGTAGCAGAGGTAACTGTTCTTGGGTTTTCTGGTAATTTCTTTTCTGAAAATTTTTAGGTGGATCTTTGGCTTGAAGATTGATGTTGGCAATTTGAGATGAAGGGTAATGGTAGTTTTGGAATCGGTTGTTCCCACCCTTATAGTCATCTTCGAAATGTTCGACATCTTTTCTTTTGCCTTCAAAACCATTTTTCTCTACAGGTTCTTCCACTTCGGATTCCCTACTCTATTCGCTCTGCCATGGCTACAACATCCATGAATTGCTGTGCTGAACTGCCCATCACATGTTTATAATAGGCATTCTTAGCGTGTTGGCGAATAATGTCTCCATCTCTTTATCTAGAAGCGGAGGATGCACCTGTGCAGCAAGATCTCTCCATCTCTGAGCATATTCCCTTATGCTTTCTTTGTCCTTCTTTTCCAGGTTGGACAAATTTGTTCTGTCAGGAGCAATGTCCATGTTGTACTTGTATTGCTTAATGAAAGCATCTACCAGATTTTTCCAGCTACGGATCCTGGTGTTGTCTAGTCTCATGTACCAATTCAATGCTGCCCCACTCAAATTGTCTTGGAAAAAATGCATCAGTAATTTTTCATCATGCATTACTTCTGCCATTTTGTTACAGTATGATTTCAGATGAGTGATAGGGCACTGTGTTCCAGTGTGTTTGATAAATTCAGAAACGTGAAACTTCTTTGGTATTACAACATTTGGGACTAGACACATTTTTGCCGCTTGTACTGGGTCATATAAATTTACCCCTTCAATGGCCCTTATCCGGGCTTCCAGCGTCGCCATCTTATCTTGGTCGATACTCTCTAATGCTTCTATAACTTTGGGGTTGGCGTAGGTGTCGACACTGTCGATTGTACGAAAGTTGGGTTTTGTTGTGGATCTTGAACCCTTTCCCCTGTCACCTCTTCATGGTGGTTCATTCCTTGTGTTTGAGCAGCCGTTGCGAGTCTAGTTGAAGGACCCTCGCCAGAGGTATTTCTCAGTGCTTGCTTGAGTAAGCTGGTAAGACTAGCCACGCTAGCTTTCAGAGAATCCAATTCTTCTTGAAAATGAGCATCGCGGTGTGCACGTTCTTCGTCCTCCATATTTCTCTGTTGGAGTCGAGCGGTAGGAGCTATTCGGGGACCTATATATCAAATTGTTGATGATATGTTATGCATAGTGACGAATGCATGTGGATGCAAATGCATGTATATACACATTAGGTAAATTATCGGAGAGTTTATACAGAAAGACAAGTTCTAAGTCATTATATGAGGGGTAAGCTTTCTATCTGGTCTCAAAAGGTCTATGAACTGCCTAGTGACCACCTTACGTGAAGGTGGTGTAAGGGTTTACAAGAAATGGTTGGGGCACAGTATGACTGCCATTATCAAGCAATCACTCAGTTCATAGTTAAACATTTCACGAATCTGAACCCCGACTGAAAGTCATGAGGCAGACCGCTAATCCCCACCTAACTTAGAATTGGGTTTATTTGAAAAATTAAAATGCATGATGAAAATAATTCACATCCGTTGTTTTGCATGGACTGAAATTTAAAAATGCATGCTAAAGCAGTAAAAATGTATGTAAAAAAAATGAACTCAAAAATAACAATCAAACAAACAATGCTCAGTTCGGCAGGTCCCCAGTGGAGTCGCCATCTGTCGCGACGATGATTTTTTACGCGCTTCGCACCCCGCCATCTCCCCTTGATTCGGGGGAGACAACGACGCGCGGTGAAAATAGGGTGTGTTTATAGCCTTAAAATTTACGACTATATTTATTAGGAGTCACCACCTAGTATTAAGGTTACTAGGAACCCATTGGTCTGCGAGAGTCTTGGGTAAGGGGACTTGTTGTGTAAGGGGAAGACGCATCACCCCCAGTGCACCCTATCTAAGGCAAGCTGCATTGTTGTTTGATTGTTTGTTTCTAAGTTTATTTTTTTTACACTGTATTTTCAAAACCATTTTTTTGTCTACGGGTGTATTTTACGATGTAATTTTACACCGCAGTTAAAGAACTTTTTTCTTATCTACGGATGTACTTTACAATATAATTTTACACTGTAGTAAAAATATTTTTTATCTGCGGGTGTACTTTACAATGTAAATTTACACTGCGAAAGCTAAAACAAAATAATTGTTAAATTATTTTTGATATTTTGGCCAAATTCCCACGGATAATCATAAACCCCAGTTACTGATATCCAATTTTTTGTTTTTAAAATATGAGAAAGATGCGCCATTTTTTTTTACGAAAAATATGCTTGAAAAATCTTGGAATTCGACCGTATGCATGAAAACAAAATATTTTTTGTTTTGATTTTTTTTAATAATAATAGTAATATATATATATATATTTCAAAAATATTTAAAAATATTTTTTTTTATTTTTTATTAGTCTGGGTCATGTCAACCACGAGTGGGGACGATGACTCGACTTGAGGGGACTGGGCTTCCAGTCCGGATGGGCTGGAAGCCCAGTTGATTTTGGGTTGGCTGTCAGTCCCATGGGCTGACAGCCCACCTTTTTTGGGTTGGGCTTCCAATCCTCACATTTCTTGAATATATGGGCCGGG
The DNA here is from genome assembly GCA_029030765.1 of Salix suchowensis. Taxonomy (NCBI): domain Eukaryota; kingdom Viridiplantae; phylum Streptophyta; class Magnoliopsida; order Malpighiales; family Salicaceae; genus Salix; species Salix suchowensis. The sequence continues at coordinate 3,071,664 of JAPFFH010000004.1, read as the reverse complement.
CATGAGGCTCGGCCTGCTTACTATGCCCCGGCCCACGTGAACAGGGGACGCAAATTGCGTCCCGCTGTGCATGTAGAGCCGAGGGAGATGATGAATAGTAAAATTTCAAGTGTGGCGAAACGCGTACCTGTTAGTATCTTTGGGTAGAGGAGGTCGAGGTGATGATTCCTGCCGTAGTGGCGTCGTCAAGGTGGCCTGTGGTGGCCGGAGAAAGCATCCAAAGTCGCGGTGTTCACGTTGCAGTTGCAGAGAGCGTTGCCGGGGCCTCGCCTGAAGGTGTGTTTATGTTTCTGGTGTAGAGGGGAAGTAACTGGTGATGATGAGGTGGTTTTAGGGTGGTCGAAAGACTGCCAACGATGGCTAGAGAGAGAGGGTGAGTCTGCAACTAGAGAGAGAGAGACGTGAAACAGAGAGAGAGAGAGTGAAGCTGACGAAGAAGAAGGTGATCTTTTCCTTCAGTTTTTGAGCGTGTTTTTTATGCCAAAAATCACTGTAATTTGCCTAGAATCTCTTCCTCTTTTCTGTGTCCCCCCCCGTTTTTTTCTCCAGTTTTTTCTCGGTTTTTTCTTCTCCTCTATATGTGATTTTCCTTAGAATTTTCTCTCTTTTTTCTCCTTTTCTGCTCTATTTTTTTTTTCAGTTTTCAAACCTCCTCCTTTTCTTTTGTGCATGGCTGCTATTTATATGCGATGAAAGCAAGGATTAAATCCTGTAGTAACGTGAACGTAGCTGAGGTTGTCGGCGGCTGCGTACCTGCAATGGAGGCCCGTCGGCAGTGGCATACCTGCGTGTTGTTGAAAATTGTTGAAAGTGCAAATACATTTTGGTCCTTCAATTTGTAATTGTTTTAATTGCACCCTCAATTGGCTTTAAACTTTTAATTTCTTCAATTTTGCCCCTGACTTCGCACAATTGGCTTGGAAAAAAATTCAATTCGGTCTTCGAAAATTCCAATATTCTCAATTGAGCCCTAGATTAGGCTTCCAAACTTATTTTCTCGCCAATTAAGCCCTTAATAAAATTAGTTTGACCCATTTAAAGTATAATTAAACCCTTGCGCTTAATTAAATCCTTCAATTGGGCTCTCAATTAATCCCCAAACATAATTACACTTTAAATTGGCCCATGATTAAATCAAATTGGCCTTTAAAAAAATATAATTATGTCTTCCAACTTAATTTTATGCGATTTATCCAATAATCAATAATTTCAACCTTGAATCTGCATTTTTCTCATTTTTTGGGCACAAAAGAGGTGCGATTTGGCTCCCGAAAATCTCCAAAATTTCCAAATTGATTTTTTCTACCAACACCCGCCCCTTTTATTTTATTTTTGTTATTTTTGGGTATATTTTGGGGAATAACCCAGAAATTGGGTTATGACAGTTGCCCCGCTCTTTACAATGCTTACGACTAAAGTCTTGTAAAAGTCTTTAGATAGTAAGCGTTGTACAGAAAAGAAAAGTGGATTTATCAGACAAAGAATTGGTTAATCCATCCGACAGTAAGAATGAGGGCACACTCAGAAGGGAATGGTTGAATAGGGTTAGAAAGCGCACTACCTAAGAATTGAGGCCTAAGGAGGAACACTTAAAGGATGAAATATGATGATGTTTATGAATGACACAGGAAAATGGTCTCATTGTAATTGATGACCGAACCAAGTGAGAATGGTGAAGGTGGTAAAAACAAAGAGATGGTCTTGTTTGTGATGGGCGACCTGCCCAGATGGAAGCAAAAAGTGGTGATGAAGATTTCATGGGTGGTAAAAACACCAGCTCCCTTTTATTTTATTTTTTGTTATTTTTTGGGTATATTTTAGAATAACCCGGAGATTGGGTTATGACAGTATTTAAAACAATATTTTATATTTATTAAAAAATAAAAATACCCCCTTTCTCACCTTGATAATAACAAATAAGGTGAAAAGACAAAAACTCCTTTGCTTTAGTTTAATATTTTTTTTCTTCTAAAAGTAATTATGTTATTTTATTGTGCTTAAAAAAAACTCCTAAATGTTATTGTTTTTTTTTTTTTTGGCTTTTAAGGGCAATGAAGTGATTCACAATGTTTTGTGTCTTGGACCACAATGTTTTCCAAAGCTTTTTTAGGCCTTGTTTGCTTGTGAAAAAATAGTTTTCTTAAGTGGTTTTCATTAAAAATAGATCTCTAGAAAGTTCATTCTTGATATATATATTTGATACTGTCATAGAATATGAGCTATAAAATATTTTCAAGTTTATTAAAAAACACGATGACCAATTATGACAAATAAAAACTATGAAATTAAAAATATTTATAATTTTATAAATTATTTCAAATAAAAAACTAACAATGAAAAGAATGGAAACTAAATCTAATAGATAAAAAAAGTTCAAAGATGATGAAATTGAATAAAAATCTTAATTTCATAAATTATTTCAAATAAAATAAATAGAAATAAAAAAATAAGGATAAAATCTGATAGATAAAAAAAATCAATTAATAAAAGATAGAGAAAATCAAATAACAATCAAAATAATGAGAACCAAAGTTGATACACAATTTAAATTAAATCAAAATTTAAGGGATGAAATAAAAAAAAGATCAAAATAAAATATAAAGAAATTAAAAGATTGAAAAACAAAACTGATATAATTATAAAACAACAAAATATATTTTTTTAGCTTTTAAAAAATATTTTTCCCACAAAAAAGAAAAATATTTATCTAAACACTACAACAATTCTGTTTTTACTAGAAACTAAAATGATTATTACTACTATTATCAATAAATATTATTATTATATTATCATCACCATCAAAATTATTAATAATAACAATAACAGTCTTATAAGTATCATTACTATTTCACAACTAACCATCATCATCACCATCATTATTACTATTATTACTATTGTTGTTGTTGTTGTTGCTGTTGTTGTTACTGTTGCTACCATTACTATTACTATTATTATTATTATTATTATTATTATTATTATTATTATTATTATTATTATTATTATCACTAATACTATTATTAGTATTTTTATTATCATCACTCTTTATTTTCTTCCTCCTCCTCCTCCTCCTCTCTCATATTATTATTATTATTATTATTATTATAATTGTCATAACTCAATTTCTGGGTTATTCCCCAAAATATAACAAATAATAACACAAATAAAATAAAAGGGGTTGATGTCGGCAAAAAAATCAAGGTGGAAATTTTGAACGTTTTTGAGAGCTCGGTCGTATCTCGTTTTTTGCCTGGAAATGAAAGAAAATGCAGATTCATGATTAAAATAATTTATTATTAGATAAATCTGCATAAAAATTAAGTAGGAAGACATAATTACATTTTATGGGCCAATTTAATTTAATCGTCGACCAATTTAAAGTGTAATTATGTTTGGGGATTAATTGAGAGTCCAATTAGAGCTTAATTATACTTTAAATAGGTCAAATTAATTTTATTAAGGGCTTAATTGGCAAGAAATTAAGTTTGGAAGTTTAATCTGGGTTAAATTGAGACGATCAGAATTTTCGGTGACGTAAACTTTTTGAGTGAAATTGAAAGTCAAAATTGAAGATAAAAACATCATTCTTCCTGGTTTTTCCCATCAAAAAACTATTTTTTTTTGTCACAACTTATTTATTTCAATTTTTTTTTTAAAAAAGAATTGCCGAGGCCATCACCTGAGCCATGCTGCAGCCATGCCCTGCTACCTACTCCGCTCCCATTGAAGACACCATACCTGAACATCACTCCCATACTGCAAGTTGTGCACAATTCAATCTATAAATAAGGGAAAATTACATAGGAAAAGGGGGAGGAGAAATACTAAAACTATGGGGAAATTTACGTGACGAATTGACTGAGGGACGATCATAAACGAAGGGAAAAATGGGGATAACTCAGGAATTAGCAGAAAAAAACGAATGAGAAGACGAACACACAGCTGCAGCCACCATCATCTCCATCGCTGACGACAATTCTCTCTCTCCATCTTCACCGTAACGCAGCAATGGACCTCCAGCAGCAACTCCCAACCACCACCTGGTCTCCCCATCATCACTGGCAAGCTCACCGTTAACTCCAGCAGTTGCAGAGGCAGCTTCGGTGACGCAGCAGTTGTAGAGGCAGTGTGGCAGCCACAGACCGACAGCTTCAGGAGCTCCTTTCATCCACCACAAGCCGCTATTTTCGACGCCACCATGACAAGGAGAACTACCTCGATCTCCTCTACCCGGCGGCAGTGGAAGGTGAGCCTCTCGTGGTGGTCATCTGACCACATTTTACTGTTCACGTGCATGAATTGGGGTGGGCAGGACTGCTCGCGGGCCAGCCTAGCTAATTGGGCCGAGTCCAATCCAAGTCCAACTGAGTTGGGCCTTGGGCCCAACTTTACTGGGCTACCCCATTTGGTTGGGCTAGACCCAACCCAGGTTTTTTTTATTTAAAAATTTACATTTATAAAAAAAATATGTTGTTTTCGTGCATACGACCATTGGAATTTGGATAAAATTGAAAATATAAAAAATATAAACTTGATTTAAAGGATAAAATTGAAGCAATAAAAGCTTTGATGAAACAAAAAAAGAGAAAAAAACAAGAAATTAAAAGTAGATGAACCAAATCAAAACATATTACCAAAAGGTTAAATTTAAAACAAATAAAACTTTAACAAAATAAAAATGATAAAAAATACTAAAATCAAAACTAGAAAGACTAGGATAAGATTGTATTGTGCATTAAAAAAATACCAAAATATCCCTACATGAAACAATTGATTTTTTTTTATACTTTTGGCATGTATTTCGATTATTTTATTTATTCATTAAAATGGCCGAAGTAAAAAAAAAAACATCCATAAACAAATGAAGAATGCACCGCATAAAAAAAGAAAAAACCAAAACAACCTTAGTTTAAAGGAAACTTGTGTATAATCTCACCTATGCTATTAGTATATATTTAATATAAAAAATCATATAATAAATATTATAAACATTTAGATGTCAATTTAAATATTTGATAGTCTAACATACTAGGATATGATTTGAGAATGGATCCTCTAATCTTGAGTCGTGTTCTCTAAATAAATAATAGCTTATACATCATGACTAACAAAAAAACATAATAAATAACAAAATTGCATATTTAATGACTAACAAAAAACATAATGAAATTATACAAAATATAACCAGAACAATTCAATTCAGATCCAGAACAACCTTCAAGAGTTGTTGGAGCTGTGTAGAAAACATGATACTATTTATGTTCATGGGGGCTAACAGTGAGAATGAAATCAGAATCTAAAAAGAAGACAATAACTAGGTTGTTTTCATGGTGAAAGAGTTGGATTTTTTCTCTCTGATTTGATTGACCTTTATTTTCTAATTGGTATCTTTTTTTCTTTCCTTTTTCTTTTACTTTTTGAGGGTTTCTAATCTCTTCTCCTTTTTCATATGTCCCTTTCAGTACCCATGAGGTCCTGGCGGAGCGGTTAGGCGCGCTCTCGTCGCTTACGAGGTCAGGGGTTTGACTCTTCTCTTCGTCAGCAGCCGGTCTCTTGGGGAGGACTTGTCACCCGATCCGAAAGGGATTAGTCTGGGTCAGCGCTCAGGATACCCTTGGTTATACCAAAAAAAAAAATGTCCCTTTCAATTCTTTATTAATCCTATATATTTTTTAATAATTAATGTTTAAATTACTCTTTATCTTCTATCTTTTCACACTGAAATTATTTTGAAAAGGATGTAAACTTTATTTTGATCTCTTTTTCTTTATGTCGCTATCATTTCACACACTAATCTCTCTTTTTTTTTCTTTCTTTTTAACATATATTGAGAATAAAAATAAAACATATGTTATGACACAGCTCCTAATCCAACTCCCTTTTGTCATTTCTATAATACTAACATTGAAAGCATTAGATTTTTCAACATTTCTTGTCGTTTTGGCGTCTAAACATGTTAGTTATACACTGTACTTAGCAAAATTGCAAGTACATTACAATTGATAAGAATCAACTGATTAACTGTGTTTGAAAGTGCGGTAGTAATTATTTTTTAAAGTGTTTTCATTTAAAAATATATTGAAATAATATAATTATTTTTTATATTAATACATCAAATAAATAATTAAATATTAATTTAAAAATAATTTTTTTTTTTTTAACAAAAAAAAGGTTTAACTGTACAGCCAAACAAAACTTATATCTTGCTTTTGAGACTTGAAGGGGCAAATCACCATTTTTTTATTTATTTATGCAATGGTGAAGATGTGATCTTATGATAGGAATGGTCAATTTATAATATTTTTTTTTGAAAAATAGCATGTGTGGTACGTGGTCGAGATTAGAAATTGACTGCAGGTCTAGCACTTGAAGAGTGTGGTCAAAAGAATACAATAATGCATTCTTTTTGAAAAAGTCATGAGTAATAATAGAACTGCCATCTGAACTTTTTTGGATAAGCTCGTGTCACCCAACCTATGAGCCCAAGACCAAGTTGGCCACTAGTATTAGCTTCCCTTGCACTATTTCCCTCTTCTGTATGTAAACCCTAAGGACAGTCAGAAATGTAAACCCTAAGGACAGTCAGAAGTGAAACAACGTTGAGGAACGGATTTGATGCGAAACTCGTGATCATATAGTCACGTAATTTATAATTAAAAATGAGATATGATCCTAGAAAATCGAAATAGGTCTGATAGAAGTATGACACAATGAAAACCTGCCACATGGCACCAGCACTACTGAAATTATAAGAATAACGCCACAGATAATCTTTGATAAGTCGGATTTAGTTCATTCAAGAACTAAAGAATGCAAGAATCACTCTCACATATAAAACTAAAAAGTTCAGAATTAATATTCATCAATGGCTTCTGAAACTTAGGTTACATGAGTTTAAATAATTGTTAAAAAAGTGACCCTAATGGACCCTTTATGTGGACTTAAAAGAGGTCTACTCAAAACTGACCCAAAATCCTAAACTTAAAATCCCATAAGTTAATCCAAACAAGCATTGGATCTTGGTTGAAAATAAAGTACTAATTAAGCCCAAATAGGTCTTGGACTATAGCTAACAAAATTAAATAAAACCCATAATATTACATCCATGTTTTGATGAGAAGAGTAAAATATTATAGAGTTGATATAAGACTTATTTATAGCCTTCCATCCAGCCTCTTAATCCTAGAAACAAAGGAAAATGAAGCCACCCATGGTGTTTACAAGTTGTAGTATGATTCTTTTGTCTCCTTTAGTGTCTTCACTTCATGGCTCAAAAAAGATTGTATTGGACCTCTCCTGCACATGGATAAGATGTACCAGGATCTACTCTTGATACTCCAACGGTCCTTGCAATACTGATGTTAAGGAACCATCTCACCTAAAAACTTAAGCTTGTAGGCAAGACCCTAGAATATGATTATATTATACTCTAACACACTCCTTCAAATGAAAGCCCTTTGGGCTTGAAACTTGCACAGGCTCACATCACCTTGTGCTTGGTTTTTATTAAATAGAATGGGGGTGGTGAGATTCGAACTTGTGACCGCTAAGTCAACAAGGCTCTGATACCATGTTAATGAATCATCTCACCTAACAACTTAAGCTTGTAGGTGAGACCCCAGAATATGATTATATTATACTCTAACAACTGACTTGGTTGGAACCTTCAAAACCACGGATCAAGCCTTCAAAACCATGGATCAAGCTCCTAAACATGTAATGGGTCTTTGCTGGTGTTTCTAGACCGGTCCATATCATGAATAAAATTTAAACTTCTAGATAATTCATAGAATAATTCACTCCAAGATCAAAATTAAAGTTTTGTTTTGACGTCACACCACTCATTTTGTGGTGGTATCAGCTCATTAGAAAGCTAAAGCAATCAACTTTCAAGGAGAGAGGAGGGTCCTCACTCGTCATTCACGATGACGCAAATTTGTGACTCAGTCTGCTCGCACTGCACTTTGTTGTCGATATCTTTTAGGACGTAAAAGATATTTTGCGAAGGAGAAGTTTTGTTGAAACAATTATTGTATATAGATACAAAGGAAAAAGAAAATGCAGGTGTTGTCAAATTTATGTGCTGCTGAGCCCCTTTTCTAGCATCTAGATGCTAATGTTATTTAAAGTCTAATTTAATAGATCTTTTAAATAATCTTTATCTACAAAACAAATTAATTCAAAGTCTAATGATAATGTTATTTAAAGTCAATTTTATTAACTTTTAATTAATTTAATAGTAAAGGGATATTTTTAAATAAAATTTAAAAAATACATATATTTTCTTATTAACTATGTTTAATTACACATCTAGTTCACATATATTTTCAAATAAATACTTCGATTTTATCTGTTAAAATGGTATTTTGTTCGCAAAAAAGAAAAAAAAAAGATTGCTATCTAAAATCTAATTCAATTAAGAGAGAAAACTTATGGTAAAGAAAGGTCCGACAAAGTTGTGCTGTCTCTATTTATCATTCCATTACAAAACAAGAGAAAAACAACAAACTGTCTAAAAGACTAAAACCCCACTTTTCTCTCTCTCTTCTCTCTTCTTTACTACTAAAGTTAGGAGAAAAATAAAAACCAACTTAAACCAGTGAAAAAATTAAAAAAATTATTTGAAAAACTTGTTCAAAATTAATGAAAATGATTGATTTTAAAAAAAAAGATTTGGATAAATTTTAATTTGATTTCGTTTTTATAAACCAAACTAAATATCTATTGACGCATTATAAACTGAATATCTATAGATGAATCAAAGCTTATTATAGCAATGATTATTCGACAACATATAGCAACAAAGCACAAGTTTTATTAGGCTACAATATCAATAGATGTAGAGCTATGATACCAACTAATTTAAAAAACCCACACGGGAAACAATAAATTTTTTATGAAAATGATTGAAGAAGTCTGAGACGCAATACAAAATTTATGAATATCTAAGCTTAAGTTAGTGCAAGTTTTTTCTCAAGTGATAAGAAGTAGATAAGAACTCGAGAAGATAAAAATTATATTTCTCATGAATATATTCTCTGTATCGTTGAAAGTGTTTTGCATGCAGTGTTGTTTAAATGAATCATCACGTGTCTCTCTCAAAACCAAGTTAATTTGTAGAAAATATACAGAGAAATACAAATGAAAAAGTATCATTCATGAATCTCACCGTATTACTTCTACTACTACCACTACTACTACTATTATATATGTATAGTGATGAATAATAAACTGGGACGAGCTGAAATATCTTAGTCAGAATGATTCTATAATCTCGGTTGAGTCTTATCCAAGGAAAAAAGAGAGAAAAGAAGGAGAGAGAGTGAAGAAGAAGAGAAACAGAGAGAGAGAGAGCTCAGTTAGCCTCCGGACAATCTAGTCCAAATATTTTTTTTCTTTTCTTGTTGTATAATCATATTTATACATATGATTACACGAGGAGGAGGAGGAAGTTAAATTTGTGTTTCTGAAGATGAGTTTTAATTTGTAGAAAGCGAATTTGGTTGCTTTTCGTTGTTGGTTTAAAACTAATAAAGGGACTTAAGGGGTGCAAAGATTTTAAAACAAAGTTTTGTGTGTCTAAGTAGGATTGCTTCGAATGGAAGAAGAGACTAACGAAATGAGATCCGTGGCCTTAACTCCGACATGGTCAGTTGCAACTGTGCTGACAATCTTTGTGGCTGTCTCTCTTATTGTGGAGCGCTCAATTCACAGACTATGTAATGTAAGTGTCACCTCTTCTGATGTTTTTTCGAGGACTTTGAGTTTCAAAGTAGCTGAAATCTCACTGATTATCCCAGTTGCATAAAATGGTTTAATTAGATGTGGAAATTACGTTTTGGAACACTGTTATGGCAGCTTTGTTTTCAGCAGGTTTATGATAAAATTTCAGACGTTTACTTTTGGAGAACTCTATATTGACAGATGAATTGAAAAATCATCTGTCAGATCATTATTGTTTCTAATGTTAGCCCTTGTTTTTGCATTTTCTTCTCTGGAATGTCAGTGTCTTGTTGGTTTCAATAGCTTTGGCGTCTAATCTAAAATTTGATTCTCTATATATACATTAAACAAGTTTATATTTAAAATTGATTTTCTCTTTTACTGAGGGCTATGCCATAACAATATTAGGAAGACAAAAGACTAAAATATTAAAGGCTATAATCAAGGTTAATTAATGCCTAGATAACTGCATGCTAATTATACAATGCATATCTTCTGTACAACGTATTAATCACCTTTAGCATTTATCTCCTTGATCTTTGCCTTCAATACTCCCCTTCAAGTTGGAGTGAATATTAATCACACTCAACTTGCTAAGTAAAGTTCCAAATTGTGCTGTGCTCAAAGGCTTCGTGAAGAGATCTGCTACCTGCTGTTTGGTGCCAACATGAAGTGTTTTGATTATACCTTTTTGTAATTTTTCTCTAACCACATGACAACCAATCTCAATATGCTTTGTTCTTTCGTGAAACACTGGGTTTGTAGCAATGTGAATTGTTGTCTGGTTATCACAAAACAATCTTGCTGGACTCTTCTGATTTGCTCCTAAGTCATTTAGTAGGCTGCGTAACCACGTCACCTTGCAACCTACTACCATAGAGCGGTACTCGGCTTCAGCACTGCTTCGTGAAACAATGCTTTGTTTCTTCGTCCTCCAGGAAATAGGTGCATCCAAGCATAACACAGTATCCTGTGAGTGATCTACGTGTATCCTTACATCTCCCTCAATCTGCATCACAATAGGCTGAGTTCTGCCTTTCCTGTTGCTGGTAGGAATATCCCTTGGCCTGGAGTATGCTTTATGTATCGAAGCACTTGGTGTGCTGCATCAAGATGTGGTCATTGTGGCTTGTCCATGAATTGACTGAGAATATGAACTGCATATACCATGTCTGGTCTTGTAATAGTCAAGTATATTAAACGGCCTACCAACCTTTATACTGCGAAGGCTTAGGCAACAACTCTCCATTAGCTCTAGTCAAGGACAAATTCTGATCAACAGGGTACGAGGATGGTTTGGCTGTAAGAAAGCCACTATCTTCAAGTACTTTCAGTGCATATTTACGTTGACAGAGTGTTATGCCGTGTTTTGAACGTGCAACTTCAATTCCGAGAAAATACTTGAGCTTCCCTTAGTCCTTGAGTTTGAATCTATTGGATAGAAACACTTTGGTAGCATTTATATCCTCCAAGTCATTCCCAGCTAGAATTACATCATCAACATATACAAGTAGCACTGTAAATTTGCCAGATTATGCTCGGACGAATAACTAGTAGTCTGCCCATGATTGTCTAAAACCTGCCGCTTTCAATGCTATGGAAAGCTTAATGAACCATTGTTTGCTTGCAAGCTTTAGGCCATAGAGACTTTTATGTAATTTACAAACTCGATTCTCCCCTTTTCGTCCGAAACCAGGTGGAAGTTTCATGTAGATTTCCTCGGAAAGGTCACCATGCAAGAATGCGTTATTGACATCCAGTTGATGTAAATGCCATCTTCGTATTGCATCAAGGCTCAAGAGGACGTGGACGGTGGTTAGTTTTGCAATGGGTGCAAAAGTCTCCCTATAATCTATCCCTTCAACTTGACTATACCCCTTTGCAACAAGTCGTGCCTTATAACGGTCAACCGTCCCATTTGGATTAAGTTTAATCTTTTACACCCAATTGCAGCCTATGGGATGTTTATGTGCAGGCAAAGGAACTAAGCTCCATGTGTGATTACTTTGGAGAGCTTTGATCTCTTGTTGCATGACAATGCGCTGTGCCAAAGAACTCGGTTCTTTGTGGATTGTAAGTTGAGCAGTAAAGGCTCGATAATTAGGTGATAAACGATCATAACACAAAACATTGGCTAAGGAATGGGAGGTACCTGTGTTCGGTGAAGATGACGAGGTAGACCGAGAGGGGAGAGCTGCCTCCATGTGAAAGTCTTGCAAGAATGTTGGAGTTTTTGTGGGTCGTGAGGAACGTCTTGGCTGCTCAGAAGGTGTGATATCAGGTGCTGGAGGATCTGGTTGAATTGATGAGGATGTAGTATGATCAGGTGGTGGAAGAGTTTGAGTTTGATGAGAGTCAAGAAGCTGGGCATTTGTTTCGATAGAAATATCAGTTGGAGGGGAATCTTCATAGAGATCAAGACTTGAACGGGAAACAAGCGGAAAGGGTGGTGTTGGTTCGTAAAACCCTAGAAGCTAGATTCTCATGTGAAGTAGGTAACATTGAATTTTTATCTCGAAAAGGAAAAGACTCTTCATGAAATAATACATCCTGAGATACAAAAATTTCCTCTTTCTCTATGTCATATACTTGATAACCTTTTTGATTGTGTGGATACCTGACAAAGACACATTGTTTTGTTATAGGATCAAATTTTATGGGTTTGAGAGGATAAGTGGAAGCAAAACATAAACATCCAAAAACTTTGAGATGGGTATATACAAGTACCGTGTTGAAAAGTCATTCAAAATGACTCTTTTCGTTCAAAAGTGGTGTTGGGGTGCGATTGATGAGATAGACAGCTGTAAGAATGGCATCTCCCCAAAAGGGCTTCGACAAATGTGCCTGGAATAGGAGTGCTCTAGCTACATTAAGCAGATGATGATGTTTACTTTTAACAACACCATTTTGTTGGGGTGTGTTGACGCAATTCGTTTGATGGATGATTCCCTTTGAAGAATAAAAACTAGGAATTTTGAACTCAGGACCGTTATCACTTCAAACTATTTTGACATGTGTGTCATACTGGGTTTCGATGAGCTTAATGAAATCAATAAGTAATTGCCTAGCTTCTGATTTGTGAATCATTAAATAAACCTAAGTACTATGAGTAAAATCATCAACTATAGTAAGAAAATATTGTGCCCCAGAAAGTGATGGTTCATGATAACCTCCCCATATGTCTATATGAATTAATTCAAAAGGAAATTGACTCGAAATAGAACTTAAAGGAAAAGGAGTTCTGGTATGTTTGGCCAGAGGACAAATGAAACATGTGTCTGTGTCACACGACTTATTAGAAATAAAAGGAAACAATTGTGATACTCTATTGGATGGATGCCCCAACCTCTGATGCCAAAGACTGTGAGACATACTGGTCACCGAATTGCATGTCACTTGCTTTGCTTGGTCAAGGCAGCATAATCTTTCCCTCTGAAGGCCCATCCCAATCATCTTCCCCGATCATAGGTCCTGTATGAAACAAGCATTTTTTAGAAAGATGGATATACAAAGGGAGTCATGTGTTAATTCGCTGATGGATATAAGGTTCAAGTAGAACATGGGAACACATAATACATTGTGAAGGATAAGCTGAGGGTCAAAAATCATCTGTCCAACATGAGTTACTTTTGTCGTGGTTCCATCTAGTAGTTTAACATACCGATTTGAGACAGGGAGTAAGTAGTTGTGGGGGTACAAGCAATATGCTTACTTGCCCCACTATCGAATATCCAGGTGCTAGTCGTATTGTGTGAATTAAAATACATGGCTTTACCTGAGAGATCCTGATAGGAAGAGGTGTTACTAATGTGGTTGATGGAGGCGGTGACATTCTTACTCAACATCTCAATTATTTGATGGCAGACTTCTTTAGAAAAAAGGAAGCTAGGAGCCCCGGTTGTTCTTTCAAGCCTCGATATCACATTGTTGCTTCGAGACACATCAGCTCACTTGCGCTTACGGCAATGTTCGTAGTCGTGCCCTTTCCAATTGCAATAAGAACATTTGAGATGTGCTCGACAATTTTGAGTTGTGTTATACTTTTTATTGCATTTGGTGCACCTTTTTTCCATCCTCGCGTTGCTTTCTCTCCCCGCAATGTTCTTCACGGCAAACACAACCCCCTTCCGGGCTGCACCACGATTTGTTGCCAATAGTAGCTGCTGCCTATTTCTCATGGCGTAAAGCCATGACATAAGCTTTGTTTATCGCTGGTAAGAATCGATGGCCACTATGTTACTACGAAGAGTGTCATACCCTTCATTCAGATTCCCATGAGGAACTTCATGGTCTTTTGATTCTTGATGTACTCCACCATCTTAACTCCTCCTTCACACGTGCAAGACTCCATCTCACATAGAACATCTTTTTTCATCCCACAAGCTTTTCAGCTTTGTGAAATATGTGGTGACCGAATCAGAACCTTGTAGACAAGCATGGATTCCATTCTCAACATTGAAGAGTTGAATGGTATTGGTTTGACCAAACCTTTCTCGAAGATCTGTCCAAACATCACGATATGTCTTGCAGTTCTTGACACTACCGTAAATAGGTTTTCACATGGAGGCTATGAGCCATGTCTTGACAAGTGTATCACACCGCTCCCATTGTTGCTGCTCCTCAAGGTTAACAAGGGATTTGGTTTGAGTTCCAAGAACAAAACCCAGTTTGTTCTTGATTTTGAGTGCCATGCTCATTGATTGAGTCCACTCAGAAAAAATTATCCTCCATCGTGGGCTGTGTAACAAGAACAACTCCGGGTTAATCCGAATGATGTTAGTAAAGAGCATGGTTGGAGTTCTCCCATGGTTCGTACTCTCGAAGAGGAATCGGTTTTGGATTTCGCCTCTGTATCACTACCGCCCTGCCATGAGATTTGCTCGGAGTTTTAGGTTCTAGATCTAGGATCGAATTGTTGCTCGATACCATAAACACGTTTATATTTAAAATTGCTTTTCTCTTTTACTGACAGCTATGCTATATTGTATAATATATATACATGAGTAACCCTAACAATATTAGGAAAACAAAGAGACTAAAATATTAAAGGCTCTAATCAAGGCTAATTAATGCCTAGATAACTACATGCATATCTTCTGTACAACATATTAATCACCTTTAGCATTTATCTCCTTGATCTTTGCCTTCAATATACATTTGTTTTTTCAGTGGCTGCGGGAAACCAATCAGAAACCTTTGCTGGCAACTGTGGAGAAAATGAAAGAAGGTATTTTCCAAGTTCTAAAAACAACATCAGATTCTCCAGAAAGTTCATCTAGTTCTTTCGTATGTTTCTGTAATTTTCATTCACATGTATTATTTCGTACTTGTCTTCAGAGTTGATGTTGCTTGGATTCATATCACTTCTTCTAACCGCTACCTCAAGCATCATATCCACTATTTGCATTCCATCAAAGTTCTATGAAGGCCATTTTGCTACTTGCACGAGACCAGAGTTTGATGAGGGTGTTAAACATAATTCTTCCGAGGGACGTAAACTAGAAATGCTTTCTGTTCTTCCTCATCCACTTCGAAGAATGCTGAATGGCTTGGATTTGAATCCCTGCGAAAAGGCATGTCATTCATCTACATAAAACATTGCTGAGGATATTGAATTTTACTACGGCATTTGTTTTCTTTATGAAAATTACGATCGAGAAAGGGGATTTACATTTCTGGTCGCTTTTTGAATGCAATATTCGATTCTGAAAAATGTTTGATGTGCAGGGATATGAGCCATTCGTTTCATATCAAGTTCTTGAGCGGCTGCATCGCTTCATTTTCGTCATGGCAATCACACATATATGTTACAGCTGCTTAACAATGCTGCTGGCGATTGTGAAGGTTACGCATTTTGAGCTGTTGTTTTTCTCAATGGTGAAGTGGTTTTAGGAATGGTTAAGTTCATATGCTTAGTAATTTCACAGCCTAATGGAAGGGAAATAGATATATAATGTATAAAACAGGATCCACCATGCATTTGGTTCTTGTATTTAGAGAAATACAGTATTTTCTTGTCCATCTTGTTATGTCCTTGACAAAATCCAGGAGTGGAAATTATGTTGACCATAAAAACCACCTTCTTCCCGAACTGCAGTTGCATCAAATACAATATAGATTTGACTCATGAAACAAGAGAACCATAACCTTTTTATCACTGTGACCAACTGTCTAACATTGTAATTGTCTCACCAGATTCATAGCTGGAGAGCATGGGAGGATTTGGCTCGTATGAACTGCCATGATCAATTTACAGGTACAGCTTTAGACAGGAAAGTGGTTTTAGATAGATTTAAAAGTTTAAACAGTAACAAGTGTTGTATAGTTCTTTTTGTCCATGTTTTTCAATGGATACCTCCACCTTCCAATCATTTTAACTGAGAATATTTAAACTTATAAATATTGTTGTATCACAGAAACCACGACTCAGTTATTTATTCTGTAACAGAAATCAATAGAGAGAAGACATTACGAAGGCAAACAACCTTCGTAAGACATCATGCCTCAAGTCCTTTGTTCAAGAATAG
Organism: Salix suchowensis; assembly: GCA_029030765.1. Classification (NCBI taxonomy): domain Eukaryota; kingdom Viridiplantae; phylum Streptophyta; class Magnoliopsida; order Malpighiales; family Salicaceae; genus Salix; species Salix suchowensis. The sequence goes on along the minus strand of JAPFFH010000004.1, from coordinate 3,055,417 downwards.
TTTCCTTATCTGGGTGGTACGAACAAAACTCTCTTTCTTGCTCTTTAATGCTTTCTATGCTGTAATCTATGCTTGTTTTTTTATTAACTCTAACTAATTCTGCGATAAAATTAGAGCTTTCCCATGAGGCCTTGTTTTTGTGCTCCTCATCTTCTGATATGTTATCTCTGTATCACCCCACCTCGCCCAAAAGAATCCTTGCGCCTATCCTCCGTGCTCCACCATGTAAAAAATGTCATAACTCATCAAAAAAGGATAAATAAATATGGATGACTGAAGTTTGTCTCGGATATTTATGTTACAATAAGGTTTCAAGAACATCTATGGTAGAGGGGTGAAAGCGCACGAAAAGAAGAAGAAATTCTGGTGCAAAATAATGTTTTGATCTTATATAAACAGAGTTTCTCTGAATCGGAAGCAGGGAATTTACATCCGTAGCTTCTTTTTTATTGGTTTTTGATATGCAAGTGTTTCTTCTTAGATGAAGGTTTAGGCAATTCCCTCCTTTACAGTCTGAGTGATAATATCAGTTGAAGTTGCTGGTTTTATCAACTTGCAGACATGTTTCTTTCGGCAATTTGGACCTTCGGTGGTTCACACAGACTACCTTACTCTTCGCCAGGGCTTCATCTTGGTATGCTCTTCTGTTATCTGTCAGTCCATTATGTAAGTGAATTTCTAACTTTCTAAAATGAGACGTTGAATTCGAGTGAGACCAAGATCCATGTGATGGACGAGGAGCGTCTTTGCTGATATACATAAATTATGCTTCTTCATTGACATCCATAACTTTTGTTTCTTCTTGTTCATGGCAGAATCACAGCCTCCCGTTGAATTATGATTTTCACAGCTACATGATTCGCTCCATGGAAGAAGAATTCCACAGAATTGTTGGTGTGAGGTAACGTCTAAGAATAGTATTTTTAGGCCATTCATCTGCATGTATTTTTAGGCCATTCATCTGCATGATTGAGCTAAATATTGCCTGTTTGTTCAATGGCTTGCAGCGTTCCATTGTGGGGATTTGTTGTTGCTTTCATGCTGTTTAATGTGAAAGGTAATGGTTACCTATGTAAGTGAAAATGATGCTATGATTTGTTGGGAGTGAGACTTTATATAGTTTTTTGCTCTCAATGAATTTATCTTGATCTCAATGCTATGATAGTTTTTTTATATGAAATCAAAATTGATCTAATCCACGATGCAACACAGGTCAATGATCTAAGTATTGTCTAGTGTATGATATTCTAAGTCTCAGCCTTACTAATTTATGGTCTGATCGTTTTGAAACCTCTCTACAGGATCTAACCTCTATTTTTGGATAGCAGTCGTTCCAATCACTGTAAGTGCTGGTTCTTTTGAGTTTAAGTTTTATCAATCACTTGTGTTCTGCAAATGGAATTTTCCTAGACAGAAACAAAAAGTATGGAAGGACAAGTGATTACACGTAAATTTTTCTGTATCACTAAAGTAATTGTGTCGGGCTTTTTTCTGTTTTTTCATGTCATGGCCAGCTTGTTCTTCTATTAGGTGCAAAGCTACAGCATGTTATTGCGATCTTGACATTAGAGACTGCTGGCTTAACTGAACACTCTGAAGTAGGGAAGCTGAAGCCTCGAGATGATCTTTTCTGGTTCAAGAAGCCAGAACTGTTTCTGCCATTGATCCATTTTATCCTGTTCCAGGTAAGCAATGCTCACTGTGATCAGTTTCTCAAATTAAAATGGTAACATATACAGAACTTTCAGTTCCTTCTTCCCTAGAAAATGGTTTTATGCATAACTGACACCTCGTTCCTTTTCTCTCTGTGATGTTATTGCAGAATTCATTTGAATTGGCTTCATTCTTTTGGTTTTGGGTACCTCCTCTACCCTGACTTGATTATTATTCATTGGATTGAGAGATATAACTTCTGTCCTTTCCTTCTGGACACCAACCAAGCTCAAGTTTATTATAATTTAAGTGATTGTTTGAGCAAAAATCTCACCTTTTCCTGGGTTTCTGTTGATTCAATGTTTACTAAATTCATTTGAGAAACATTTGGAAAGCACTTAAAGAACGATTGATAATTGTTAAGGAACTATCTCACCTAAAAGGTTAAACTACTAGGTGAGACCCTAGAATATGATTTATATTATTCTCTAATATATCCCCTCAAGTGAAAGTTCTTTGTGCTTGAAACTTGTACAAGTCAACACTACCTTGTGCTTGATTTTTATCAAATAGAATGAGAGTGGTGAGATTCAAACTCATGACTTCTGGTTCAACAAAGTTCTGATACCATGTTACAAAACCATCTCATCTAAAAGCTTAACCTGTTAGGTGAGACTCCAGAATATGATTTATAGTATTCTCTAGCAATAATCACTGATCAGAAGAATCAGAAATGAGGAGATAATTTTTTTTTCTTCTCCTTGACGAGGTGTTGAATCTGTACATTGAACTGTTTTCTGTTGATTAATTTACAGTGGCAATTCGGGTACAAATCTTGCTTTATTAGGAGCCATTTTCTGGTTTACATACGACTTGTGCTGGGGTATGCGTACATCTGAGATAGTTGAGACTTTCTTGAGGATTTTTTATCAGCTTTTACAGCTACTGCATTATTGTATTATCTTGCAGGTTTGCTGGGCAGTTCCTTTGCAGCTACAGCACCTTGCCACTATATGCACTCGTTACTCAGGTATCATATTCATTCACTAGGAAATACTTTTCCCCAAGAAAAATACTGGCCAATTCATATTATATGCATAATCTACTAGTCAACAAATATCATGAACAAGAAATCAGTATTACATGACCCCTCAGAGAATAATATAAATTATATTTTGTGATTTCACCTAATAGCTTGAGCTTTTAAGTTATATAGTTTCTTGACTGATCCAACTGTCACGATTTCAAATCTCATCACCTCAATATTTTTTATAAAAATCAAGTATAAGATAGTATGAGTCTATGCAATTCAAGTTTAATGGACTTTTACTTGAGACAGAATACTAAAAAATAATATAAATTATATATTAAAAATTCATCTAATAACTTGAACTTTTAAATAAGATTATTACTTGAACTTGTATCCGATGCACATATACCACAGCTTCCAGTAATGAAGACTTGACCGCCAATAAAGCCTTTCAACTTAATGGCATATGCCAGCAGCATGTGTCATTATCCACAACAATTGCTTGTATAGAAATTGTAGTTATTTTTGAAATGTTTTTATTTAAAAATATATTAAAATAATATTTTTATTTTTATTTTTTAGAAATTATTTTTTATATCTGAAAATGAGATAAAAAACATAAAAAAATAATTTAAAATACAAATAAAAACAGAAAATTTTCAATTTTTTTCAAAAATATTTTTGAAAAACAATGTAAAACACCCCATAATTTTTTTCAAAAGTCATGTTGTCGACTCCTTTAATTTGCCATAAATGTTTTTATGGCATTTTAAGAATTGAGATCATGTTTATCCACTTGTGAGTAGAAGAGGCCTCCCTCTTCCTAACCAGTAACATGAATGCTTGAGCAGGTTTTCATTGCGTTAAGATGGTAGTATTATGTCACTTTTTTTCTTGTTCGATCATTTTCTGGTAAATATTAGCATCACGAATTGCTCCCTCCCTTTTACCAGATGGGAACAAAGTATAAGGCGGCATTAATTCCACAAATAATAAGGGAGACACTCCTTGGGTTGGGGAAAGCAGCTAGGAGGAAGACGAGGGATGGAATTTTCACAGATGATCCTACCATGCACACAGACACAAGAACAGTAATGTTTGAGGAAGAAAATCATCATTTGCTTGATATTCCTGAAAATGATGCCGTTCCAGCCACTCAAATCGAGTTGCAGCCAGCTTCTTTTATTCCAGCTAGTCCTACCACAGTTGCCAATGAAACTTCATGCAGGGCTGCTACTCGTTTCCTTCGTCCCTCAGCTTCTTTTTCTTCATCAGAAAGATCAAATTTTCACGTGGAAGATATGCCTAGATCATCTTCTATGCCAGTTAGAAAGTAGTAAATTGGACTTATTCTGCCAAGGAATGTAGGCTTTGTAGGGATCTTGTACAGTACAAGGGAAATATATAGCAAGTTTGTAGATTTGATAAGGAAAACTTGCTTATAAGATTCTGCTTTTCTTATTTCTGGATCAATAGCTATAAATGAGCATGCAATGTAAGAGTAGAGAACAGTACCTTTTGAATAAACAGAAGATTATTTGTATTTCGAATAAATAGAGGTGCGATTATGTAGCGGTTATCTTTTAGTAATTTCTTCAGATAAATATACCAGTGAAATAAAAGCTAGCCCAATGTTTTGAGCAATTCCCTCTTCCCTCGTTCTTTCCATGATCCAACTAGATTAGGCACTGTTTTCTTGATCATATGTGGTATTTGCCAATATCGGATGAAGGTTCATGCTATACTTCTAGGATTTGAGGTGTAGCATGAGTATACCTAGAAGAATGAATTCATATCACTGACAGAATATTCTGTGAGTGTAAACATATCAACTCTATTTAATTTGTGTATGTATTAATATAAAAATCACTAATGAATTTACTGATGAAAATATGCCATCACAACATATCTGTCGGTAATTTTATGAGTGGTTCTTATACCGATGAATATAGCAAGCCCTTTTACGTGCTTTCATCAAAGCCTGAACTTATATGTTATTGTTCTCCGATAATATGATCAGGTGTGGTTTGAATTAATCGATCCCTTATAGATTTGAATATCTAGATTTGAGTTCTTAGCTATAAAGTTTCATTTCAAGTCTTATCCCACATATCATTATGCTTCAGTATTTCAATACTTCATGCTTTTTATTTGATACGATTTGACCGAAATTGATAACATGGTTTCCAGGCTCCTTAAATGTTGTTCTTCAGGTTCTTGGCAAAACTCAAAAGAAAATCTCTTTTGATCCTAATTCTTGCAGATTTGTGAATGAACCATGATATTGGGCCTGGGCAAGGCTAGGAAGCCCAATCCGCATGGTTGGGCTGACCCCATTCCAGGCTTAGAGAAATACTTGTTATTTTGTTTTTAGTATACACAAGAAGATTTGCCCGCTCCGCTGAGCTTTTTTATCTATGTAGAAAATTGATTGATTCTATAAATATTGTATTTTATTATTTTAATATTTCATTAGTAAAATTGTCATTGAAAGAAGCTGTCAAAAATGGTTTTTTCAACCAAAAAAGTGATTGAAATATTGCTATTGGTAAAAAACTTTTGATAAAATTTGTTAGAACATTTGGTAAGAAGGTGAAATGATTTGTTAGAAATTTGTTGTCACGGATACTCTTGTTAAAAAAACTCGGTCAAAAAAAACAAACAAACTTGGACACGACGGTTATTAAAAAAAAATATATATGAAAAAAAGGTTATCGTTTATTAAAAGAAAAAAAAAAGAGTATAACATAGAAATTTAAAGTCAAAGCCAAAGTTATATTTATAAGATTTATTAATCATATTATTATATTAAATGTATTGAAGAATATCGATATTATTTTATTTTTTTGCAAGAAATCGTAGGTCATTTTTTCTCGCTCTCTATATTTTTAGGCAATTATATTCAATAAATATTAAAATATATAATTAGTCTCACATACTTTATAGTGTAATCGAAATGGGAAGTGGGTCGTAGATTTTTTAATTGTTATAAATTTGTCAAAAAAAATTTATGAGTTGCCTTTTTTCTCTTGTAATAATATCTGACACATTATAAATAAAAATATTATAATTTGTTTGTAGAAATAAACCTAATTTTTTTGCGTGCTATAATTACTTATCTGCCGTCTAAAAAAAAATGTAATCGAAACGGGAAGTGACTCGAATATTTTTTAATTGCAGATCATCTAGGTAAATTTGTTATTTTTTTAGTTGTATTTTTTGCCCAGTAATATTAGATATAAAATATTAAAAACCAAAATATTATAAATATTTTTTAAGAAATGAACGTTAAAAAACAGAGCACAAAATTAAAATTTGAAAGACAATTTTTTTTTAATATTTTTATAAGATTTATTCCTTGTATTATTATATTAAATGTATTTAAGAATACTGATATTAAATTTCTTTTGTAAAAAAAATGTAGATAATTTTTTTCTCTATATATACATTCTTAGGCGATAATATTCAATAAATATTAGAACATATAATTAGTTTAACGTACTTTAATTTGACATAAATATACAAATATATATCATGAATTTGACATACTTTACATAATATATGTGATTTTAAGAACAAAATTGAAGCAAATTCAAACATTCAAATTAAATAATTGAAAATCATAACCTGAAATAAAAAGAAATGGGACCGAAATGAAAGTAAAATCCATAATTAACTTGCATAGAAGGATAAAATTGAAAGAAATCAAACTTTGGGACCGAAAATATTAAGGATTTATAATCAATTTGCATGGAAGGATGAAATTGAAAGCAATCAAAACTTTGATACCAAATATATTTCGAATTCCAGCCTAACCCGCAAAATTCAAAGCCTGAGGACCGAATTGAAACTTCAATATATAATCAATTTGCATGCAAGGATGAAATTGCAAAAAATCAAAACCTCTATAATGGAATTAAGGGCAAGAAAAACCAAATTATACGTGCAGGGACTGAAATGAATTTTGACAAAAAACAGCTTAGTTGATGTCATCTGGCGCAGGCAGGAGAGAGAAATTGGGGGGGAGGGGAATTCAAACGACCATTGACGCGTCTCCGGACACCATCGTGACACATGCGCCGCCCCAGGTGGAAGATAACATGCCTGAAAATCATTTCTAGACGCCGTTTGGGCATTTTCCGACGTCGGATAAGGCCGCACGCGCCGTCCAAAACACGCGTGAGCGTGGAGACGAATGGCGCGTTTCGCGACGCGCCGACAATGACCCGCTTAAACAAATAATAAAATAGTGACTAATTACCGTGAAGCCCCTCTCCCAGTAGGCGTGATTTTGTCGTTTTGGGGGGACGAAATCGTTAATGCACTGTTCAATGAAAGAATAAAAAATTAAAAAACCGGCTGGACGAACCAGGCCGGACCGGACCGACAGTGGTCAATTATCACGGAGCCCCTGCAACCGGTAACATGTTTTGTCGTTTTCGGGGGACTTTTTCGTTAAATCACTACGTAAAGTCGGGAAAAAAAAACTGGGGTGCTTCACGGTTAATATTTAGGCAGAATAAAAAGCTCATCTGTCACGGTGAAAGCTTGATAGGTGTCCAGGGGAGAGGAGATGTGCAGATGGAATAGGGGCAAAAAAAAAAGAAAAAAAGAGGTAAACGTATGCGTGCGAAGCACAATTTGCAAATGTCCAGTCCACAGTTATATAACTCACATTGCACAGTAAGAGTCCGAGCTCTTTTAGCTATTGTGTAATGTAATGTATTGTAATAAGGTGTTTTTGGGGTTTTAAATAAACCAATTTTCTAAAATAATATACACAAAAACAATAAAGATCTTTCTTTCTTTTCTTAATTAACCTGATCATGCATCCAAGAGATCAAAGGAAGTAGACAGTGCACAGAATACAACACTAGAACAACAAAAATATTCATCCATATATATTATCTCTTCCTCGTTTAACAATCTGTAACAGATAAAAGTCTGCTGCTGGGAACCAAAAAATCAAGGTGAAAATGTAATTCGACATGCACTGGAGCCCATTTGACACTCTGTCAACCTCCTGACAACACGATCTTCTGGACTACGAATCATGCCCCTTCCAAATCTGATAGCCATCTTCTCCAACACCAACGCATTCTTTATGAAATATTCCGCCATTTCTATCTCCGCGATGTCCCATTCAAATCTACACGTACACTCAATCACTTTAAGGCATGACCTCATGCTCTGGGGCATGCACGAATCCAGGATTTCGCCATTTGGGATTTACAGATGAATTAACGTGTAAGAGAATTGGCCATTTGGGAGGTTCATTGGTCTGAACGGTTAAAGTCTGTAAGAAGAAGAAGAAGAAGAAACCGATCATACTTGAAGAAAAAATACAGCACGTATTTATTTTTCTTACAGGAGCTAACCTTGTCCTTGTATAAGATCAAGACTTCCAACTTCGGAGAGCATTAGAGTATCTCTTGCGAAACAAACCAGCAATAATCTCCACTAGCTTCAATCTCCAACCGAGTCAAGTTCAGAAAGTTAGGCAGATTTTCGAAGCAAGGCAACTTCTCACGGACTGCGTTCGATAACATCTGTAAAGGGATAGGTATATATGACCAGACCACTGAAAATCTAAGCTCAGCAGTGAAATGAAGGGAGAAACTTGCCCTCATTGTAGTCTCACACAAGCGTAAGATCTTGACAATAGGCATGATCAGCTAGCCTCAAAAACTGAACCGCCATGTCAATATAATTATCCACCTCTAAGATGAAGAAATGTGTATAAGCAACACTGACAGCAGCCTCGACTAGAGAGTAAGGGAGTTTCTGCATGTTTAACCCCTCGGACACGAAATCAGTTAGTCGAAGAAGCTCTAGGTTTGGTGTATTAAGAGTGAGAGCTCTGCAACCACTATCCTTCCCGTAGTAAGGAATACGCGTGAATCTTATGATCAAGCGTTTCAGTGAGCTCAAGCATATATATAATTTATTAGAGCTCAAGCATATATCAGTTTTTCAATTATTTTTCTCTCGTACCTACCAGCAAACAACTACTAGAGCTCAAAATAATGAGAACCAAAGTTGATATAAAATTTAAATTAAATCAAAATTTAAGGGATGAAATTAAAAAAAAAGACTCAAAATAAAATATAAAGCAGTTAAAAGACTGAAAAACAAAATTGATATAATCATAAAACAACAAAAAAAAAAATTCAACTTTTAAAAAACATTTTTCACCCACAAAAAAGAAAAATATTTATCTAAAAACTAAAACAATTATGTTTTTACTAGAAACTAAAATCATTCTTACTGCTATTATCAATAAATATTATTATTACCATCAAAATTATTAATAATAACAATAACAATCTTATTAGTATCAATACTATTTTCACAACTAACCATCATTATCACCATTATTACTACTATTAACTAATAGCTAAAACAAAACGAAGAAAGGAACAGTAGAAATCACTGTGCACACACTCACATAACACTGTGGACGCGAGCTTTTTCATCCGTGTGTCGCGCGAGTTCGTCCACCCTATTTTTTTTGTTTTTTCCGCTTATGAACAGTGTTTTACCGATTTCATCCCTGGTAATAAGACAAAAACACGGTTTACGCTGGGGGGCACGGGCGTAATTGGCCACGTACGGACCGGTCTGGTTCGGTCCGGTCCGCCTGACTCTTTTTTTTTTTAATATTTTTGAAAATGTGTAATGACGTTCGTAGCCCCCGAAACGACAAAATCAATGAATTCGGATTAGGGGTGGTTTAGTAATTGACCATGACGTTACTGTGCGCTTGCGTCAGCGCTGTCAGTGGACCGTACGGCCGCGTCGGCCTGTTTTGTGCCCCCGGTTGATTCAGGCGGCGCGTGCAGCTTCATACGGCGGTGAAAAATTTTCTTCCGCCACTCAATTTCGATTCGCAACTCTTCGATGAATCTCATGGAGTGGCGCGTGTGGTGTAAATATGGACGTGTAGGCTCAAATAGCCGGTTGAACGTTGATGTCCTCTTTTCTCTCTCCTCAGCGCCGGAAATCAATTTCAGTCCCCCGAGTTATTGTGCATGCATTGCAGTCCCTTGGTTTTGTTTGATTTCTGTAATCCAAGTTTCGAATTCTTTCAATTTCGTCCTTGCATTCAAATTGATATATATGTAATTTGCATTTCAGTCCTTCTTCTTTTAATTTTTCAGTTTCCTATTAGATCCCTTAATTTGTTTAGTGCAGCAGGTTATATTGTTTTCAATTTTGTCCCTCATTTCAAATAATTAATAATAATAATAATAATAACAACAACAATTATTTCAATAATAATAATAATAACAATAATATCAATAATAATAACAATAATAATAATCATAACAATAATAATACCAATAATAATAATAATAATAATAACGATAATAATAATAATAATAATAACAATAATGATAAAAACAATAATAATAATAACAATTATTTTTGTTACTAATTCTTTTGTGAATATTTTTTTTGCTCTTCATAATTTAATAATTTCTATTGTTTTGACAGTGATGGTGTTAATTTTTTATATATATATTTTCAGTCTTTCCCTAAGAATATATATAGGAAAAAAAATATGGCCTAGGATTTTTTTAATAAAAAAATTTAATATAAGTATTCTGAGATACATATAATATAGTTATATAATAGTAGATGATCGGCCACACAATTACAAATAACCGATTGAAACACATTCACAAATTTAATTTTTTATTTATTTGTAGAATAATGTCAACTTTTGCCCATGTATATATAAGTGTAGTTAACACAATAATAATAATAATAATAATAATAATAATAATAATAATAATAATAATAATAATAATAATAATAATAATAATAATAATAACAACAATTTAATTTTTTTTATTTGTAGAATAATGTCTACTTTTGTCCATGTATATATAAGTGTACTTAACACAATAATAATAATAATAATAATAATAATAATAATAATAATAATAACAATAATAATAATAACAATAACAACAACAACAACAACAACAACAACAAGTAATAATAATAATAATAATAATAATAATAATAATAATAATAATAATAATAATAATAATAATAATAATAACAATTATTTCAAAAATAATAATAATAACAATAACAATAATAACAATAACAATAACAATAATAATAATAACAATAATAATAATAATATCAATAATAATAATAATAACAACAATAATAATAATAATAATAATTTTTGTTAATAACTCTTTTGTTAATATTTTTTTTTTCTCTTCATAATTTAATAATTTCTATTGTTTTGACTGTAATGGTGTTATTTTTTTTATATATATTTTTAGTCTTTCACCTAAGAATATATATAGGGAAAAGAAAACATGACCTAGGATTTTTTCAATATAAAAACTTAATATAAGTATTCTGAGATACATTTAATATAGTTATATAATAGTAGATGATCGGTCACACAATTACAAATGACCGATTAAAACACATTCACAAATTTATTTATTTTTATTTGTAGAATAATGTCTATTTTTGTCCATGTATATATAAGTGTACTTAACACAATAATAATAATAATAATAATAATAATAATAATAATAATAACAATAATAATAATAACAATAATAACAACAACAACAACAACAATAACAACAACAACAATAATAATAATAACAATTGTTTCAATAATAATAATAATAATAACAATAATAATAACAACAATAATAATAATTATAACAACAATAATAATAATAATAATAACAATTATTTTTGTTAATAACTCTTTCGTTAATTGTTTTTTTTGCTCTTCATAATTTAATAATTTCTATTGTTTTAACAGTAATGGTGCCAATTTTTTTTATATGTTTTTAGTCTTTCGCCTAAGAATATATATAGGGAAAAGAAAACATGACCTAGGATTTTTTCAATATAAAAACTTAATATAAGTATTCTGAGATTCATTTAATATAGTTATATAATAGTAGATGATCGGCCACACAATTACAAATAACCGATTAAAACACATTCACAAATTTAGTTTTTTTTATTTGTAGAATAATATCTATTTTTGTCCATGTATATATAAGTGTACTTAACACAATAATAATAATAATAATAACAATAATAACAATAACAACAACAATAACAATAACAACAATAACAACAACAATAATAATAATAATAATAACAATTATTTTAATAATAATAATAATAACAATAATAACAACAACAACAACAACAACAACAACAACAACAACAACAACAACAACAACAATAATAATAATAATAACAACAATTATTTTTGTTAATAACTCTTTGTTAATATTTTTTTTGCTCTTCATGATTTAATAATTTCTATTGTTTTGACAAGAATGGTGTTAATTTTTTTTAATATATTTTTTAGTCTTTCGCCTAAGAATATATATAGGGAAAAAGAAAACATGACCTATGATTTTTTTCAATATAAAAACTTAATATAAGTATTCCGAGATACATTTAATATAGTTATATAATAGTAGATGATCGGCCACACAATTATAAATAACCGATTAAAAACACATTCATAAATTGATTAATAAACTACAACAAAACAATATCACACCAAACAATCAAATAATTCACCATACAAATGGATACAAAAAATATTTCCATAACCAAGAAACACAACTCGAATAAAGAAAAATTAGATGATCGGCCACACAATTACAACAAAACCAACCACCAACAAATTTCCCAATTGACTACAAAGCAAACAAAAATCTCTAATCGATATAATCTATTACATTTTTTTTCGATTAACCGATTATATAATTATCAATCCAATTAAAACACACCGTATAATCAAAACATTGCAATTTTGCTATCTATGAGTTAATTAAATCAACACATAATTCAAATCCAAACCGTGACTAAATTATTCTCCAAGCCGAGAAAATAATGTCAACAACCAACCGGATCAATGCAAACAAAAATAATCAATCTTTAATAGATTTCAGCGCTTACAATATTGCTATCAACCAGCTTAAATGCTTAGTAACTCGTTAAAAAATATTTAACCATCAACACATTCGGTTCAAGACAACAAAATATCATCTTTCATTCATTTTATTGATTACAGATTTACATCAACCAATTAAATAACCATCAAAACAATTAATACATACTAAACAATTAATCAATTATGGTCTTGCAATACTCAAAATACAATTCGCTAATCTTTCATAAATTTTATCGCTTATAATTTTTAAATTTCAAAATTGAATTATTATCTGAGTATTTAAGCTTATAGCAATAATCAACTAATTCAATACATAAAAAAAATATTACAGCATGATTTAAAATTTAAAATTTTCTATTTATCAACTAAAAAATTCTTTGCTTACCACATAAATAATAAATTTGCTATATATAAAAAGCCCGGCGCAACGCGCGGGCTAACCGACTCGTTATTACTATTGTTGCTATTGTTATTACTGTTGCTACTATTACTACTATTGTCATTATTATTAGTATTATTATAATTGCTATTATCACTAATACTATTATTAGTATTTTTATTATCATCGCTCTTTATTTTCTTGTTCTCCCTCCTCCACCTCTCTCATATTATTATTATTATTATTCCTCCTCCTCCTCCTCCTCCTCCTCTCTCATATTATTATTATTATTATTATTATTATTATTATTATTATTATTATTATTATTATTATTATTAGCATTAATAAAATTATTATTTTCATTACTATTTATTATAAGAAATAAAACCTTGAACTTGATTTAAATGATGGGATTAAAAACTATAAAACCTTTGGAAAAAAAACAAGAAAAATAATAAAAAGTCAAAAGAAGAGTGACTAAAATGAAATGATTATTATCCCCATTGAAAACAAATTGAAAACTATAAACTTGATTTGAAACAAGAAATTAAAAAAGTAGAAAAAACAAGAAATTAAAAGTAGAAGAACCAAATCAAAACATATTACCAAAAGGTTAAATTTAAACAAATAAAACTTTAACAAAATAAAAATGACTAAAATCAAAACTAAAAAGACTAGGATAAGATTGTATTGTGTATCAAAAATATACCAAAATATCCCTACATGAAACAATTGAATTTTTTTTTACTTTCGGCATGTATTTTGGTTATTTTATTTATTCATTAAATTGCCGAAGTGAAAAAAAACATCCATAAACAAATGAAGAATGCACCATATGAAAAATACCAAAACAACCTTAGTTTAAAGGAAACTTGTGTATAATCTCACGTTTGCTATTCGTATATTTTTTATATAAAAAATCATATAATAAATATTATAAACATTTAGATGTCAATTTAAATATTTAATAGTCTAATATACTAGGATAAGATTTGAGAATGGGTCCTCTAATCTTGAGTTGTGTTCTCTAAATAAATAATAGCTTATACATCATGACTAAAATAAAAACATAATAAATAACAAAATTGCATGTTTAATGACTAACAAAAAAACATAATGAAATTATACAAAATAATCAGAGCAATTCATTTCAGAGCCAGAACAACCTTCAAGAGTTGTTGGAGCTGTGTAGAAAACACGACAATATTTATGTTCATGGGGGCTAGCAGTGTGGAGGAAATCAGAATCCAAAAAGAAGAAGAAAATAACTAGGTTGTTTTCATGGTGAAAGAGTTGGATTTTTTTTCTCTGATATGATTGACCTTTATTATTTTCTAATTGGTATCTTTTTTTCTTTCCTTTTTCTTTTTCTTTTACTTTTCGAGGGTTTCTAATCTCTTTTCCTTTCTCATATGTCCCTTTCAATTCTTTATTAATCCTATATATTTTTTAATATTTAATGTTTAAATTACTCTTTATCTTCTATCTTTTCACACTGATTTTTTTGAAAAGTATTTAAACTTTATTTTGATATTTTTCTTTATGTCGCTATCATTTCACACACTAATTTTTTGTTTTTTATTTTTATTTTTTTAAACATGGTAGTTATACACTGTACTTAGCAAAATTGCAAGTACATTACAATTGGTAAGAATCAACTGATTAACTGTGTTTGAAAGTTTGATAGTAATTATTTTTTAAAGTGTTTTTCATTCAAAAATACATTGAAATAATATAATTATTTTTTATATTAATACATCAAATAAATAATTAAATATTAATTTAAAACAATTTTTTTTTAACAAGAGAAAAAGGTTTAACTGTACAGCCAAACAAAACTTATATCTTGCTTTTGAGACTTGAGGGGGCAAATCACCATTTTTTTATTTATTTATTCAATGGTGAAGATGTGATCTTATGATTGGAATGGTCAATTTATAATTATTTTTTTTTGAAAAATAGCATGTGTGGTACGTAGTCGAGATTAGAAATTGACTGCAGGTCTAGCACTTGAAGAGTGTGGTCAAAAAAATACAATAATGTATTCTTTTTTATAAAGTCACGAGTAATAATAGAACTGCCATCTTCACTTTGTTTTTTTTTTTTTCACAGCTCGTGTCACCCATCCTAGGAGCCCAAGACCAAGTTGGCTACTAGTATTAGGTTCTGTATGTAAACTTTTTTTTTTTTTAATTTGAGTAATTTTATTATGTGAAAAGTATATTTTATAGGTCTAGATAAATGAGTAAGACATTGACTATCCTAAATTTTTATAAAAAATATATGATCTGATTTAAACTTGAAAACTTCTATATGTAAACCCTAATCTATGTTAGGACAGTCAGAAGTTAAACACCGTTGAGGAATGGTCTTGAACAAAACTTAAACTTTTAGATAATTCATAGAATAATTCATAAAAATTAACACACCACTCATTTTGTGGTGGTATCAATTCATTAGAAAAAGCTAAAGCAATCAACTTTCAAGGAGAGAGGAGGGTCCTCACTCGTCATTCACGATGACGCAAATTTGTGACTCAGTCTGCTCGCACTGCACTTTGTTGTCGATATCTTTTAGGACGTAAAAGATATTTTGCGAAGGAGAAGTTTTGTTGAAACAATTATTGTATATAGATACAAAGGAAAAAAAAAATGCAGGTGCTGTCAAATTTATGTGCTTTTGAGCCCCTTTTCTAGCATCTTTTAAATAATCTTTATCTACAAAACAGATTAATTCAAAGTCTAATGATAATGTTATTTAAAGTCTATTTTATTAACTTTTAATCAATTTAATAGTAAAGGGGTATTTTTAAATAAAATTTTAAAAATACACAGATTTTTTTATTAACTATGTTTAATTACACATCTAGTTCACATATATTTTCAAATAAATACTTGGATTTTATCAGTTAAAATGGTATTTTGTTCGCAAAAAAGAAAAAAAAGATTGCTATCTAAAATCTAATTCAATTAAGAGAAAGGTCCAACAAAGTTGTGTTGTCTCTATTTATCTTTCCATTATAAAACAAGAGAAAAACAACAAATTGTCTACAAGACTAAAACCCCACTTTCTCTCTCTCTCTTCTTGACTACTAAAGTTAGGAGTAAAATAAAACCAACTTTGAAAAAAATTAAATCAATTATTTGAAAAACTTGTTCAAAATTAATTATAATGATTGATTTTCTTCTTAAAAAAGATTTGGATAAATTTTAATTTGATTTCTTTTTTATAAACCAAATTAACTAAATATCTATTGACTGATTATAAACTGAATATCTATTGATGAATCAAAACTTATTATCGTAATGGTTATTCGACAACATATAGCAACTAACCACAAGTATTTATTAGGCTATAGTATCAATAGATGTAGATCTGTGATACCAACTATTTTTTTTTTTTTTTAAAAAAAAAACAAGAAACAATAAAAAAATTATGAAAATATGAAAATGATTGAAGAAGTCTGAGACGCAATACAAAATCTATGAAAATCTTAGCTTAAGTTAGTGTAAGTTCTTTTCTAAAGTGATAAGTAGATAAAAATGATATTTCTCATAATATATTCTCAGTATCGTTGAGAGTGTTTTGCATGCAGTGTTGTTTATGTGAATCATCACGTGTCTCTCTCAAAACCAAGTTAATTTCTAGAAAAAATACAGAGAAAAACAAATGAAAAAGTAACATTCATGAATCTCACCATATATACTACTACTACTACTACTACTATATATGTACAGTGATGAACAAAAAACTGGGATGAGCTGAAATATCTTAGTCAGAATGATTCTATAATCTCGGTTGAGTCTTATCCAAGGAAAAAGAGAGAAAAGAAGGAGAGAGAGAGTGAAGAAGAAGAGAAACAGAGAGAGAGAGAGCACAGTTAGCCTCCGGACAATCTAGTCCAAACATTTTTTTTCTTTTTTTGTTTGAATAATCATATTTATACATTTGATTACACGAGGAGGAGGAAGAAATTAAATTTGTGTTTCTGAAGATGAGTTTTAATTTGTAGAAAGCGAATTTGGTTGCTTTTCGTTGTTGGTTTAAAACTAATACAGGGACTTAAGGGGTGCAGAGATTTTAAAACAAAGTTTTGTGTGTCTAAGTAGGATTGCTCCGAATGGAAGAAGAGACTAACGAAATGAGATCCCTGGCCTTAACTCCGACATGGTCAGTTGCAACTGTGCTGACAATCTTCGTGGCTGTCTCTCTTATTGTGGAGCGCTCAATTCACAGACTATGTAATGTAAGTGTCACCTTTTCTGATGTTTTTTCGAGGACTTTGAGTTTCAAAATAGCTGAAATCTCACTTATTATCCCAGTTGCATAAAATGGTTTAATTGGATGTGGAAATTACGTTTTGGAACACTGTTATGGCAGCTTTGTTAACTTTGTTTCAGCACGTTTATGATAAAATTTCAGACGTTTACTTTTGGAGAACTCTATACTGACAGATGAGTTGAAAAATCATCTGTCAGATCATTATTTTTTCTAATGTTAGCCTGTTTTTTTGCATTTTCTTCTCTGGAATGTCAGTGTCTTGTTGGTTTCAATAGCTTTGGCGTCTAATCTGAAATTTGATCCTGCATACATTTGTTTTTCAGTGGCTGCGGGAAACCGACCGGAAACCTTTGCTTGCAACTGTGGAGAAAATGAAAGAAGGTATTTTCCAGAAAGTTCATCTAGCTAGTTCTTTCGGCGGTGACAAGAGAAAATTATGTTTTTGTAATTTTCATTCACATGTATTTCGTACTTGTCTTCAGAGTTGATGTTGCTTGGATTCATATCACTTCTTCTAACCGCTACCTCAAGCACCATAGCCAATATTTGCATTCCATCAAAGTTCTATGAAGGCCATTTCGCTCCTTGCACGAGATCAGAGATTGACGAGGGAGTTGAGCATGATTCTTCCGAGGGACGTAAACTAGAGATGCTTTCTGTTCTTCCTCATCCACTTCGAAGAATGCTGAATGGCTTGGATTGGAATCCCTGCGAAAAGGCATGTCATTCATCTATTTAAAACATTGCTGAGGATGGTGCTGTTCATTGAAACTTAAGCTGTTAGGTGATGCTCCAGAATATGATTTAAATTATTCTTTAACACATTCTCTCAACTGAAAATCTTTTGGTCTTTAAACTTGCCTAGACCTCACCTAAAAACTTAAGTTGTTAGGTGATGTTCCAGAATATGATTTATATTATTCTTTAACACCCCTTCTCAAGTGAAAGTCTTTTGGGCTTTAAACTTGCATAGGCCTATATTACCTTGTGCTTGATTTTTATCAAATAGAAAGGGGTAGTGAGATTTGAATTCGTGATTGCTGAGTCAACAAGACTCTGATACCATATTAAAAAACCATCTCACCTAAAAACTTAAACTGTTAAATGATGACTTGAAATATAATTTATATTATTCTCTAACAGTTTCAATATTGAATTTTAAGAGCAGCGTGTTGATAACTTTGCTTTACTAGGCATTTGTTTTCTTTATGATAATTACGATCGAGAAAGGGGATTTACATTTTTGGTCGCTTTTTGAATGCAATATTCGATTCTGAAAAATGTTTGATGTGTAGGACCATGAGCCATTCGTTTCATATCAAGCTCTTGAGCGGCTGCATCGCTTCATTTTCGTCATGGCAATCACACACATATCTTACAGTTGCTTAACAATGTTGCTGGCGATTGTCAAGGTTACGCATTTTGAGCTGTTGTTTTTCTTAATGGTGAAGTGGTTTTAGGAATGGTTAAGTTCACATGCTTAATGATTACACAACCTAATGGAAGGGAAATAGATATATAATGTATAAAACAAGATCCACCATGCATATGGTTCTTGTATTTAGAGAAATACAATATTTTCTTGTCGAACTTTTTTTTCTGGATTTGAGGAAAACTCACCACCTGGAAAACGCATCTTGTGGGACTTTGTCGAACCTGAACTCGAGACCTGCTATGCAGATCTCCAACCCTTTACCATCACGCTACGCCTCTTGAGGACTTCTTGTCGAACTTGTTATGTCCTTGCCAAGATCCAGGAGAGGAAATTATATTGACCATAAAGACCAACTTCTTCCTGAACTGCAGTTGCATCAAATACAAGATACTAGATTTGACTCATGAAACAAGAGAACCATAACCTTTTTATCACTGTGACCTACTGTCTAACATTGTAATTGTTTCACCAGATTCATAGCTGGAGAGCATGGGAGGAATTGGCTCGTATGGACTGCCATGATGTATTAACAGGTACAGCTTTAGACAGGAAAGTGGTTTTAGATAGATTTAAAAGTTTAAACAGCAACAAGTGTTGTCTAATTCTTTTTACCTTCACCTTCCAATCATTTCAACTAAGAATATTTAATCTTATAAATATTCTGTAACAGAAATCAATAGAAAGAAGACATTACGAAGGCAAACAACATTCGTAAGACATCATGCCTCAAGTCCTTTGTTCAAGAATAGTTTCCTTATCTGGGTGGTACGAACAAAACTCTCTTTCTTGCTCTTTAATGCTTTCTATGTTGTAATCCGTGCTTGTTTTTTATTAACTCAAACTAATTCTGCGATAAAATTAGAGCTTTCCCATGAGGCCTTGTTTTTGTGTTCCTCATCTTCTGATATGTTATCTCTGTGTCACCCACCTCGCCCAAAAGAATCCTTGCGCCTATCCCCCGTGCTCCACCATGTAAAAAATGTCATAACTCATCAAAAAAGGATAAATAAATATGGATGACTGAAGTTGGTCTCGGATATTTATGTTATAATAAGGTTTCAAGAACATCTATGGTGGAGGGGTGAAAGAGCACGAAAAGAAGAAGAAATTCTGGTGCAAAATAATGTTTTGATCTTATATAAACAGAGTTTCTCTGAATCGGAAGCAGGGAATTTACAGCTGTAGCCTCTTTTTTATTGGTTTTTGAGATGCAAGTGTTTCTTCTTAGATGAAGGCTTTAGGCAATTCCCTCTTTTGCAGTCCACAAAGAAGCTTATCTGCTTACAACCATTTAAATTCTATTTTTTTGTGTTACCATTTAAATTCTATTTTTCGAAAGGTTATCTGTTTATATTTGCTTGCCATTTCCCCCCCCGGTCTGAATTATAATATGTGTTTATATTCACTTGCAAACATGTTTCTTTCGGCAATTTGGACCTTCGGTGGTTCACACAGACTACCTTACTCTTCGCAAGGGCTTCATCTTGGTATGCTCTTTTGTTACCTGACAGCCCATTCTGCAAGTGAATTTCTAATTTTGACATAGCATTTTCAGCAGGGCAAGCTGCACTGAGGAGTTTCTAATTTCTAAAATGAGATGTTGAATTGGAGTCAGACCAAGAACCATAAGGTCTTTGCTGATATACTTTTGTTTCTTCGCAGAATCACAACCTGTCGTTGAAATATGATTTTCACAGCTACATGATTCGCTCCATGGAAGAAGAATTCCACAGAATTGTTGGTGTGAGGTAACGTCTAAGAATAGTATTTTAAGGCCATCCATCTGCATGACTGAGCTAAACATTGCCTGTTTGTTCAATCACTTGCAGCGCTCCATTGTGGGGATTTGTTGTTGCTTTCATGCTGTTTAATGTGAAAGGTAATGGCTATGGAAGTGAAAAATGATGCTATGAATTGCTTTTGGATAACATGTAGTTATTTTTTCTCGATTTCAATATTCAATACTAGATTGGCTGGAAATGAGACTTTATATTGTTTTTTGCTCTCAATGAATTAACCTCAATCTCATGATCCAGATCAAAGGTTGAACGGGTTAAACTAAATTATTATATTTTTGCTACTTTTGCTAATTGATTTTTTTATTTTATCCTTCAACGTTAAGTTAGTTGAAAATTAAGCTCTATAATGTTTTTTTGATTTGTTTTATATAAGATTATCTTGATCTCATGATCTAGATTATTGATTTAAAAAGTTGACCTTGGTTTACTTTGTATATTTTAATTGAATTTTTTTTCTTCATAAAATTATCTCGATCTTATGATATAGATTATGAATATGACAAGTTGACTTTGTTCATTTTTAATTGAATATTTATTTTTTTCTCAATTTTGCCCTCCAACAGGTCAATAGTTTTTTTTTTTTTTTTAATTTTAGGTTGTTTAAAAATTAAACTTTCTAATGTTTTTATTTGTTTTTTTTTTATAATATTATTATGGTCACTTGGATCGTATATTTACAAGATAAACCCGAGTAAATAAAATATATCAATCTTAATATTTTTTTAAAAATCATTTAATATTTTATCGTTTCAATATTTTTTTTAAATATGGTTTAATACATGTTGTATTTTAAGTTTATGATTAATATTTTTTGATGTAGTCTCAAACGGAACTCACACGTATAAAACACACAAGGTTTTCTTTAGTCTATAATTCCACGAAAAAATAGAAGAAAGAGAAGTGTTCTTGAGTTAACTACTCAAAGAGTTTTTTTTTCTTATTTCATTTCGCCCACTAAAACTTGGGTACAATCCCTTAAATACAAAGAAACTGTAACTCTTAGACTCCTACAACAATAACTCCTTAGACTAATAATAAGTCCATTAAATCTGGAAACGGTCCAGAATTAATGGGGAAATAAAAACACTTAAAACACTCAAACAAGTCCATTGAATTCTGGAAACAGTCCAGGATTAATGGGGAAATAAAAACACTGATAACAAGTCCATTAAATCTGGAAACAGTCCAGAATTAATGGGGAAATAAAAACTCAATAAAAGAACGGGAGAGACTTAAAATGTCTGCTGCTTCGGGTGCATTAAATGTTCCAAATATGTGTTTGCTATCCTGTCCGCATCATCCTCCCCTTGCTGAAAAGAATTCGACCACGAATTCGGGATATCTTCCTCTGATGATGAGTCCCCGCGGAAAGGAATTAGGTGCTTAACATTAAATACATTTGTTGTGCGAATATGACTAGGCAGCTTGAGACGGTAAGCATTGGAATTAATTTTCTCAATAATCTCCACTGGACCAATCTTCCGTGCGGACAATTTATTGTACTCGCCTGCGGGGAAGCGATCTTTTGTTAACACAGCCCAAACAAATTCACCCACTTGAAAATCGACCATGCGCCGTTTGCGGTCTGCATCGTGCTTGAATTTGGTAACAGATTCCAACAGGTTCTGTCGGGTGAAGTTGTGGATGTCCTGCAGCTGCGTGATAAGGTCTTCTGCCTTGTGGTGAACTTTGGAATTGCTCGGGAGATTAGCCAGGTCGAGAGGACATCGTGGGAGAAACCCATACACAATTTCAAAGGGGCTGAATTTGGTGCTACGATTGACTGCATGGTTATGAGCAAATTCAGCCTGACCGAGTTTCTTGTCCCATGATTTTATGTGATCACCCACCAAGCTGCGAAGGAGATTACCCAATGATCAATTCACCACCTCAGTTTGTCCATCGGACTGGGGATGATAAGCACTGCTACAATTTAGGTGGGTATTAACCATCTTCCATAGACTTCACCAGAAATGGCTTAAGAAACGGGTGTCCCTATCCGACACAATGGACACCGGCAACCCATGTAACCGATAAATTTCCCTAAAGAATAAATCAGCCACACTAACAGCATCTGTCGTCTTCTTGCATGGTATAAAATGAACCATTTTTGAAAATCTATCCACGACCACAAAGATGGAGTCGAATCCCCGTTGTGTTTGTGGGAGGCCTAAAACAAAATCCATGCTGATGTCGGACCATGGGCGTACTGGAACAGGAAGTGGCATATACAACCCAGCATTGGTGGCTCCTCCCTTGGATACATGACAGACCCTGCATCGCTCTACAAAACGACCAACCTCCTTCCTCAGGGATGGCCAGAAGTAAGATGCCGCGACTAGCAAATAAGTCTGATCCCTTCCCACATGCCCTTCTTGATGTAGTTCCTGTATTATCTTGGTCCGGAGGCTGCATTCAGGGATACATAGTTGTGTACCTTTGAAAAGAAACCCATCGTGGAGAACAAAGTCAATTTGTTGGTTGTTCTGGATCTTCCCTAATACAGCAGCAAAAAAAGGATCAGATGCATATAGGTTTTGAAAGGAATCAAAACCCAAAACCTTGATGCGCATGTCAATCAGTAGATTTTTTCTTCGGCTAAGGGCATCGGCCACTCGGTTCAGTGTTCCTGCTTTATGTTTGATGACAAAAGTGAACTGTTGCAAATATGCAGCCCAAGATGCATGTCGGGATGAGATCGTATCCTGACTTCCCATATGTTTGAGAGCATCATGGTCAGTAAATAAGATGAATTCCTGGAGAAACAGGTAATGTCGCCAATGTCGTACTGCTTGAACCACTGCATAAAACTTAACATCATAGGTGCTATACCGTAACTTTGACCCTAAAATCTTCTCACTAAAAAAGGCAATCGGCCTGCTACTTTGGCTTAGAACTGCCCCAATTCCTAGCTTGGAAGCGTCACAGTGCAATTCAAAGGGGTTTGAAAAGTTGGGCAGGACAAGTACTGGAGCGGTGGTTAACCGTTTCTTGATTTCCTGAAAAGCTATCTCGGCTTCATTGGTCCATACAAACCTGCCATTGTTGTCTTTCATGCAATCAGTTACTGGGGCCATTATGCTACTGAAGTGAGGAATGAAGCGGCGATAGAATGACGCCAGCCCATGGAAACTTCGGACTTCAGTCACGGTTTGTGGTTGGGGCCACTGTTTGATGGCTTCAACTTTTGTTTCATCAACTGAGAGCCCCTCATTAGAGATGATGTAGCCCAAGAACAAGACCCTATTAGTTAAGAACACACATTTTTCTTTTGCTGCAAAGAATTGTTCCTTACGTAACACGGTCAGAACTTCCCGAAGATGTTGTAAGTGTATTGTAGGATCAATGCTGTAAACTAGGATATCATCAAAATATACCACTACACTCTTACCAATATAGGGCCGCAATGCTTGATTCATCACCCGCATGAACGTGCTAGGGGCATTAGATAATCCGAATGGCATGACCATCCACTCAAAAAGTCCCTCCCGAGTTTTGAAGGCTGTTTTCCATTCATCCCTTGGCCGGATACAAATTTGGTGATATCCGCTCTTCAAGTCCAACTTTGTGAATATTGTGGCCCCGCTCAACTGATCCAACAAGTCATCCAATCAGGGAATCAGGAACCTATAACGAACCGTAATTTTATTTATGGCTCTGCTATCAACACACATTCGCCACGTTCCATCTTTCTTTGGGGTCAAAAGGGCAGGCACCGCACATGGACTAAGACTCTCACGAATATGCCCCTTTGCTAGCAACTCTTCTACTTGGCGTCGTAAATCTTCGTGTTCCTTCGGACTCATCCGATAATGTGGCCTATTGGGCAAGCTGGCACCTGGAACTAGATCAATTTGATGCTGGATGTCCCTTAATGGGGGCAAGTTCTCGGGTAGCTCAACTAGGAACACATCTCCAAACTCTTGTACAAGTGGCTCCGCATCACTCAGGACAGTGCCACCTTCAGTTTTCTCTCTTCCCATCAGCACGTAAACCACCCCTACTCTCTAATTTCTGCCTCAAATTTAGCCATTGTCAATAAGTTACTGGTTTCCCCTGTCAAAGGACCACCCGTGACCTCCTTCTTTGGCAGTAACACAACCTTGACTGAATTGAACACGAAGGTATATGTATTTAAGAACCCATCATGCATCACACGCCGATCATATAGCCACGGTCTGCCTAGTAATAAGTGACAGGCATCCATGGACACCACATCACACCAAATCTGATCTTTATAGATTGTCCCAATTGAAAAGGACACCAAGCTGCGTTTTGATACTGTAACATCACTCCTCTGATCTAGCCATGTCAGTTTATATGGCTTAGGGTATGGTTCGGTTGTCATGTGTAATTTACGGACCACCTCATCGGACACCACGTTTTCACAGCTGCCCGAATCAATGATGAATTGACAGACCTTCCCACTAATTGTGCAAGTGGACTGGAATACATTAGTGCGCAGCCAGTCATCCTCTACTCCACGTGGTGCCAAGCAGCTGCGTCGGACCATTAACATTGGTCCAGTATCCCCCTCTACACGCTCTTCTTCATCATACACTGTTTCTGTCTCAACATCACCATCTTGCTCCCTGCTGATTTCTTCCATCTCTGAAAACAAACCCCTTCGTGGTCCTTTCTTACATTCTGCGAACCTGTGTCCAGGTTCTCCACAATTAAAACAACAAAACCCTGTATTAGGTGTCGTTGTGTGTGTAGGCATGGTAGGTTTGATAAGTGTAGATGGTGGGACGGCTGGTCGTGTGTTGCTGCTACTCGCCCCTCCTGTGCTCCCTCCCCCAAAACTTGTATTCCCTATTCGCCCACTGACATTGCTAGTATTTGCGCCAGAACCTCCAATTGCACAGCTCTCTGGTGGGCATCTGATACACTTAGTACTTCAAACATATTAAGGACATCTTGGAATTGAATCCGCAGTCCCCCAATGTATCGCGCAACTCGTGACTCCTCATCCTCTGCAATTGCATCTCGCGATACTAGCTGATAGAATTCCGTAGTGCAGTCATCAACTGAACGACTCCCCTGCCTTAGATTTTGTAACCGTTGGTAAAGTGTTCGTGTGTAGTTGTATGGTAGAAACGCAGAACGCATGTGTTTCTTCATCTTGTCCCAGCATGTGATCTTTCCCTTTCCCTGTATAGTCCTTGTTTTCTTCACTTGTTGCCACCAAGCTCCAGACTGACCCCTCAGCCTTGTTGCAACCAGGGCTACTCGTTTGTCCTCTGGGACCTGTTTAAAGTCCAAAACTTCATTTACCGCATTGATCCAATCGAGGTACTCATCTGCTTGTAAACCACCATGAAATTCTGGTATGTCAACTTTGAGGCCTGTTTCCCAACGCCTTGATTCATCATTCGCTGGTCTCCGTTGTGCTGGTTGGGGTGCGAAAGGATTTTCGTCCTCTTCGGATTCCTCTTCCACATCTTGTGGATTTGGACCCCGATGTTGAGCCATTGCTGCTGCTAATTGCTGCGTCAATGTCTCGACTTGTTGCTGTAGCCGTGCGATCTCATCGCGCTCATAAACTTCATTCACTGGTTGCTCACGGAAGTTCGGTAGGTTCACACGTCTTCTTGGTGCCATGTCGACGATTTCTGACCGAGCTCTGATACCAACCTGATGTAGTCTCAAACGGAACTCACACGTATAAAACACACAAGGTTTTCTTTAGTCTATAATTCCACGGAAAAATAGAAGAAAGAGAAGTGTTCTTGAGTTAACTACTCAAAGAGTTTTTTTTTCTTATTTCATTTCGCCCACTAAAACGTGGGTACAATCCCTTAAATACAAAGAAACTGTAACTCTTAGACTCCTACAACAATAACTCCTTAGACTCATAATAAGTCCATTAAATCTGGAAACAATCCAGAATTAATGGGGAAATAAAAACACTTAAAACACTCAAAACAAGTCCATTGAATTCTGGAAACAGTCCAGGATTAATGGGGAAATAAAAACACTGATAACAAGTCCATTAAATCTGGAAACAGTCCAGAATTAATGGGGAAATAAAAACTCAATAAAAGAACGGGAGAGACTTAAAATGCCTGCTGCTTCGGGTGCATTAAATGTTCCAAATATGTGTTTGCTATCCTGTCCGCATCATTTTTTATAAGAAAACATATTATCAGACAATTTTTTATATATATTAAATCAAAATCGATCTAATCCAAGATGCAACACAGATCAATGGTCTAAGTATTGTCTAGTGTATGATTCTAAGTCTCAATCTTACTAATATATTGTTTGATCGTTTTGGAACCTTTCTACAGGATCTAACCTCTATTCTTGGATATCAGCCATTCCAATCACTGTAAGTGCTGGTTCTTTTGAGTTTAAGTTTTATCAACCACTTGTATTCTGCAAATGGAATTTTCCTAGACAGAAACAAAAAGTATGGAAGGACAAGTGATTACACGTAAATTTTTCTGTATCACTAAAGTAATTGTGTCGGGCTTTTTTTCTGTTTTTTTTCATGTCATGGGCAGCTTGTTCTTCTAATAGGTGCAAAGCTACAACATGTTATTGCGACCTTGACATTAGAGACTGCTGGCTTAACTGGACACTCTGTAGCAGGGAAGCTGAAGCCTCGGGATGATCTTTTCTGGTTCAAGAAGCCAGAACTGTTTCTGCCATTGATCCATTTTATCCTGTTCCAGGTAAGCAATGCTCACTGTGATCAGTTTCTCAAATTAAATGGTAACATATAACTGACATCTCGTTTTTTTTTCTCTCTGTGATGTTATCGCAGAATGCATTTGAACTGGCTTCATTCTTTTGGTTTTGGGTACCTCCTCTACCCTGACTTGATTATTAATCATTGGATTGCCAGAGATAACTTTTGTCCTTTCCTTCTGGACACCAACCAAGCTCAAGTTTATTATAATTTATGTGATTGTTTGTGCAAAAATCTCACTTTTTTCCTGGGTTTCTGTTGATTCAATGTTTACTAAATTCATTTGAGAAACATTTGGAAAGCACTTTAGAATAATTGATAATCACTGACCAGAAGAATCAGAAATGAGGAGATAAAAAGTTTTTTTTCTTCACCTTAATGAGGTGTTGAATCTGTAAATTGAACTGTTTTTTGTTGATTAATTTACAGTGGCAATTCGGGTACAGATCCTGCTTTATTAGGAACCATTTGCTGGTTTACATACGACTTGTGCTGGGGTATGCATACATCTGAGATAGTTGAGACTTTCTTGAGGATTTATCAGCTTTTACAGCGACTCCATTATTGTATTATCTTGTAGGTTTGCTGGGCAGTTCCTATGCAGCTACAGCACCTTGCCACTATATGCACTCGTTACACAGGTATCATATTCATTCATTGGGAAATACTTTTCCCCCAAGAAAAAAAACTGGCCAATTCATGTTATATGCATAATCTACTAGTCAACAAATATCATGAACAATACATCTGTTAGAGAATAATATAAATTATATCTTGAGGTTTCATCTAATAGCTTGAACTTTTGGGTGACATGATTCCTTGACATGGTATTAGAGCCTTGCTGACCCAACAATCACAAGTTTAAATCTCACCACCCTCATTCTATTTGATAAAGATCAAGTACAAGATAGTATGGGTCTGTGTAAGTTTCAAGCCCAAAGGGCTTTCACTTAAAGGGTGTGTTTAAAAATAATATAAATTATATCTTAGGGCTTCACCTAACAGCTTGAGATTTTAGATAAGATAGTTCATTGACATGATTTATACAATCAAGCTAGTTTTAACTTATATAAGATGCAGATATATCACAACTTCCCGTAATAAAGACTTGACCGCCAATATAGCCTTTCAGCCTAATGGCATATGCCAGTTGCATGTGTCATTATCCACAATAAGTGCATGTATGCAAGAGTGATTACGGTTGTTTTTTAAAGTGTTTTTTTTTTCAAAAATACATTAAAATAATATTTTATTTTTATTTTTAAAAAATTATTTTTTATAACAGCACATGAAAATGATCTATAAACACCATTTTTTAAATTTAAAGTATAAAATAAAAATAAAAATATTTCAATTTTTTTCAAAAGTGTTTTTGAAATATCATGTCAAACAAACACCCTATAATTTTTTTCAAAAGTCATGTTGTCGAGTTCTTTAATTTGCCATAGATGTTTTTATGGCATTTTAAGAATTGAGATCATCTCTATCCACTTGTTAGTAGAAGAATCCTCCTTCTTCCTAACTAGTAACATGAATGCTTGATCATCTTTTTTTTCTTGTTCAATCATTTTCTGGTAAATATTAGCATCACGTATTGCTCCCTCCCTTTTACCAGATGGGAACAAACTGTAAGCCGGCATTATTTTCACAAAGAATAAGGGAGACAATCATTGAGTGGGGGAAAGAAGCTAGGAGGAAGACAAGGGATGGAATTTTCACAGATGATTCTACCATGCACACAGACACAAGAACAGTAATGTTTGAGGAAGAAAATCATCATTTGCTTGATATTCTTGAAAATGATGCCATTCCAGCCACTCAAATCGAGTTGCAGCCAGCTTCTTTTATTCCAGCTAGTCCTACCACAGTTGCCAATGAAACTTCCCGCAGGCTTGCTACTCCTTTCCTTCGATCCTCAGCTTCTGTTCCTTCATCAGAAAGATCATATTTTCACGTGGAAGATATGCCTAGATCATCTTCTATGCCAATTAGAAAGTAGTAAATTGGATTTATTCTGCCAAGGAATGTAGGCTTTGCAGGGATCTTGTAAAGTACAAGGGAAATATATAGCAGGTATGTAAGATTCTGTTTGTTTTAAGGAAAACTTAATTACTTGTAAGATTCTGTTTTTTTTTTTTTATTTCTAGATCAATAATTTCAAGGTCATTTCAATTACTAGAACCAAAATGATGTTTCACAGTATGAACATCTTTGCAGATCTTAACAAGTTTACTGTAGAGAATTGAGACGGAAGAAATGAGAAAATTATCTTTTTCAATTGTGAAATAGCGTGTTCTTAAGTTTGATTTTTATGAAAGAATTATCTTTTTCACATAGTACGTTCATCATGCTTCAGTGCTTCATACTCCATGTTTTCATGCTTTTGATTTGATACGATTTGACCGAATTTGATAACATGGTTTCTAGGCTCCTAAAATGTTGTTCTTCAGGTTCTTGGCAAAAACTCAAACGGAAATCTCTTTTGATCTTAATTCTTGCAAGTTTGTGAATGAACCATGTTATTGGGCTTGGGCAAGGCTAGGAAGGCCAACCCGCATGGTTGGGTTGACCCCATTCCAGGCTTAGAGAAATGTTTGGCTAGTTTTTTTCTTTATCAGGAAAAAAATATTTTTTTGATCCATAAGGCGTGTTTGAAAACTTGACCCAAAAAAAGTTTTGATAGTTTCTTTACTAATTTATATTTCAAAAGAACATTTCTCTTTTTTTTTAATCCCTCACGTTTACTAATTTTTTTTTGGTATTAAATAAACCAATTTTCTAAAATAATATTTACAAAAACAATAAAGAAAGATCTTTCAAAAAATACATTTACATATTTTCTCAAACAAAAATCATATTCAACATAAAAAAACATAAAATAAAAGCACTTGACATAATTTAGCATTTTCTTACTACAAAAATTAAAGAAAAAAAAATATTATGCTTTTTGCATGATTTTTTGGATTTAATAACAGTTTATTAAATCTATGAGAACTTGACCTATAATTCAAAAAACACAAAAAAAATCTTTTTTTTTATATCAAGGATTACAATCTTATATATAAGATATATTCTCAATATTAAAATAAATAATTGTAAAAATATGTTTGGACTACCCATAAAGTCATGGTTAACTTTACTAGAATGAATTAACTTTTAACCATTAGACAGACCAATAGTTAGAAGAAACACGACAGGGTCTTAGTAATTAGACAAATAAAAATACAATATACCTTAGATACAATGTGATAGGGATGATATGTCATTCTTATACACAATCAACTAATAAAATACTAGGTGGTGCCCCTAAACTATTTTTAACTAATAAAAGATAAAAATTTACTGTTCTTCTTACCCACACTTAAGGATCCTAATCTAGAAGGATGATTATTGTGACAATGTACATGTGTCACATAATGATGACGTAACTAGGAAAAATTGATGGAGCTTCCAAAAGATGAACAACCATTAGTGTAAATTGAATGTTCAAGACAAGGTTAAAGAAAAACATTATATTTCTAAACTAAGTGATTAAGAACATCAATCACTCAGTTTAAAGGAGAAAATGTTAGATAAAAATCTTAATGTCTTTATAAATTCTTGATGAAAAATAATTTGTGTTAAACTAGATTTTTAAAATCATTGTTTAATTAATTAATTAGAATATTATGCAAGTTAGAGGTATAATGTCTCTATAAATATAAATGTTAATGTATTTAGATTTTAAGTTTGTGTTTTGAAGAGAGTAATTAATCAATAAAAATCAGTAGGTTCCTCCAAATACTTTTGTTTTATTTGCAACAAGTTCAATAGAAATAATTTGTTGTATTATCAATATTTATTTTTTAAATCTTTGAGATTTAGGAAACCAAGATTCCTTTATTACTAAGGAGCTAAAACAGCTCGAGATGTTATTGCTCACCTACACCCATTGGCACTATGGAGAGGATGTTTGCTCCAGTGCTTTGCGCGTACGTGAGCTCTTTTTTTCTGTCTATGAATAGTGTCATCACGAATCTGCAATAATTAAAAGCAATAATTGAGGAATACTATAATCATACTATAATATCATTTTTAGAATAAATTCAAGAAATGAAGAACATAAATACTTTGATTTGTTGATCCGCATGACGCTCAGGCTAAATAATAAAAAAAAAAACTTTAATAAAAAATATTTAATTTTTAAGGAAGTAAGAAAAACTAAATAACCAAATTAAATTTTAATTAATACAATAAAAAAAAGAGGTAACAAGAACAAATAAAAAAATATATTGCCCGGATCAAAGTTGGGCCAAGCACGTAAGAAAAGATGTTAAAACTTAAAACCGGGTCACGTTTAGACATGACCACAGGGCAATGCTCGCTGCATGCGGATGCATGCTTCTTCTACGGTACCGTACGGGTTGCGAAAAAATTTGGATCACTTGACACGTCAACAACGGACCCATTAAAAGGGAACGAGGACCCACCCGGCCCAAAGCAAAGATAGTCCCGAGCCTCCTCGTATTTGTTTTAATTAGTGGTGGACTAGTGCTGACAGGAACTAACTTTAATTACACGATGTATGTTTGACTCCTTGGTGACCAACCATCGTTTGCCACGACACCAATATGTAATAAATAAATTAAGAAAGAGGTATGCTGTCTTTCATATGCATGTTCTGTTCGTGTGAGTTAGTTGTAGCCTTCAAAATTTTCGAGAGACAGCTTGGAAGCGCCTCAAACCCTTATATATAGATGGGTGTGGCATAACAATTACGCGTTTTCTTTTGAATCAGCAAGTTTCTTTCTTTCCTCTTCTTCATTCTTCGTTTAGGGTTTCCACCGAGAGTCTCTTGTTCTCTCTTTTACCCAGCTTATTCATTCCCATCTCTCGTTTATCAATAATAATCATATAAAGAAAGGGAGGAACTCTCTCTCCTTCTCTGTTTGTCAATTACTCGGTTTAATTTGTTCGTCAAGAACTAGTCATTCTGGATTCTTGATTCTTGATTTCTCTCTTGATCCAATCCTTTGATCATCCGAGCAAAGTAACAGACTCGATCCCAATCACAAACCCTAACAATGTTAACTCCAATCCAACTACTCCCCGGCTATCGATTCAGCCCTTATGAGGAAGAAGCTGGGTGCGCTTCTATCTCGTATCCCAAACTCACTAACCCTTGCTTTGCCACCTCCGCTCCCCGTTAGAGATTGCAGCCTCTATGCCTATCAACCTCTCCAGATCCGGAACACGTTCCACAGTAATCCATGGTGAGGATGTTTTCTTCTTCACCGATCTCGAGAAAGATGAGCCCCCAAGTCCAATAATAATGTCTCCCGCAAGATTGCCGGTGGCCCCGCAACATGGCATAGAGAGGACAAAGACCGTCATATACGTGTCCAAATTGACAAGAATTACAGTGTCAAGGCCCTCGTGAAAGGCTTCGATTACCGGAACACTCAACCTCACCAACCAGGCTGCAAGTGGACGATGTACGAGTATAGCTTGCCATCCCTTTCCGAGGTCACTGTTTTGTGTCAATTGAGAAGGAAAGACAACGACAAGACCCATCGGTCGACGTAGAAAAACAAAAAAGAGGAAGAGGGCCGGTGCTCATGGTGTTGACGATGCGGAAAACACCGAGTCCCTTACATCTCGAAGTCGTTGATCATCATCCCGAGTCCGAAGTCTCCGAAGATTACAGACGATTGGATACAGATCGTTTCGACCAGCAGCTCAACAGGCACATCCAACATGCAGCCTGATTCATGAAAAATAGGATCCAGATGATTCCCAACACATTTTTCATGGACTGTTTTTATTGATTTCATTTTATCCTCTTTGTTTAACCATGAGATTAGAGGCTGGTCTCATGTATCTATGAGAGTTCTTTAGTATTTGTTTTCTTGGGGACTGTTAACATGAAAAGAAATTGGTACATTCTATAATTTGCAGTGCCCTCAATTCATAAGTTCATGTTTTTGGACAACAAGTTCCTATTTCTCTTGTTAATCATTGGTTTATATTTTTATTGTTGATATTAATGTAACATACAGTACGAGTTTTTTCATGGATAGATTAGCAATGAACCTTGCACTTTCTTTATGGATAGATTTCTGTGGGCTTCTCCTCGGATCTTTGAAGGACACTCTTCTTCCAACAGGTTTCTACTAAGAAAAATCTACTTTAGTGCACCTGGCTTGCCAGTTCTCGGTCATGTTTTTTCGGTTTTCAGTCAATTTTTATTTATTTGATGGGTGAACAAATTGAAATTTAGTGTACAACATAGTGACTAAACTTCAAATTTACTATCATCATTATCATCATGACTATAACAATTAAGATTACTATCATCATTATTGTCTAAATAATTAGAATCATTAATTTGTCTTTAAAAATAAAAAATATTTTTTACAAAAAAAAAAAAAACAACAAAACAATAGAAAAAATGAACACTAAAATTATTATTATTATTACTACGCCAACAATGAAACCATATAATTATCTCGAAGAATAAAATAAACTTTAACAAAAAAGCAAACAAAAACACAACCAACAACAAAATAATATAAATAAATATTGTGAGCATAAAAAAATCATCTGATCCGAGGAACTGATAAAAATAATAGAAAATACTAAAAAAATAATAATCATCATAATAATATTCTTAATTGGTTTCTATGTAGAATTAAATAATAATTATAATAATTATCCACAAAGTGTGTTTTTCGAGGGATGTGTTTTTCTATGTCACTGATTTAGAACTCCAATGCATCGGTTTTTATATTTTTAATTTGTAATAAATTTTTAATTTTATGTGTATGTATTCGTTGATTTTTATGTCTTGTAATATAAACATGTTACACGTCTGAAACTCCATCCTCACTTACCCACAGCCTTTGCCATTTTCAACTCCATGTTACAAATCTTGTGATGCTGAAAAGAGAAAATATGAAGCAAAAATCAATCGAGGGACCCTCCTTATGAAACAACACTATCTTCAAAAAGATTTGTGAATGGAAAAATAATCCGTATTTGATCTGGCACAGCACTGTCCCCATCACGCACATCAGTTTTTCACCAAGAGTGTAAGGAAACATATTCTAGTTGGTTGAGATGCCTATCAACCCCATTTTAACAAAAAACAAAACAAGCAAGAAAAAAAATAAAAAAAAAAACAATCACTAAAATTATCATTATTCTTATGCGAACAATGAAACCATAAAATTATCTCGAAGAATAAAATAAATTTTAACAAAAGAGAGAACAATAGGAAAAAAAAATACTATGAGCATAAAAAAATCATCAAATCCGAAGAATAAATAAAAATAACAGAAAACACTAAAAACATAACAAAAGAAAAAAAAGAAATATTAATTTTAAAATGATCATGAATATAAATTTTATGTTTAGAAACGAATCGAATAAAAATAAAAGCCAAACAAAAAACAAAACAACAAAAACTAAAAGCATAGATGCATAAATACAAAAACAAAATAAACACTATCCAAGAAGGACCGAAAAGACCAAAACAATTAATATTAAATAAAAATTAAAAGAATAAGGGTTGAAATGAAAAAAAAAATATAATTAATTTTAATTGAATGACAAAACTGTAACAAATCAAAACCTTGGGACTGAAAAAAATAAAAGGATTTCTAAAAAAAATGCAGTGTAATTTCTTTTAAAAAAAAAGAATAATGACCAAAATGAAAAGTACCATATATGATCGATTTCAATTAGATGACAAAATTGAAACAAATTAAAACCATCACATCAAAAAAATTATAAAAAAAACAAAAAAAACCAAAAATCAAAAGAATAAGGATTGAAATGAAAAACAACATATATATCAATTTCAATTGAAGGGCACAATTGAAAACATTAAAAATTTCCATTGAAAAAATAAGGAAGAAAAAAAATCAAAAGACTAAGGACTGAAATAAAACATCAAAACCCATAAAGGACCGTAATATATATTTCCACTGCATTTGAGAGAAAAGTGTGGAAAAAAGATAAAACATCCACCGGTGATTCCCTCATCGCCTTCACACGATACACGCCCCGCCAGGAGATCGCATCCGGTTACATGGCGAATGAACATTCTACACCACCTATAGATATTGCACACACCGCTTGCAAGGCGCTTACACGTGAAAACTAATGGCTCGCCTGCAGTAACTTCGAGAAAAAATAATTAAAAAATTTAGAATTACCTAAACAACCTTGAACCCAGCGATAACCACAAAAAACCGAACATGAAAGTACCATCATACCCCTAGCGCCAGACCTTTGTTTTTGTCTTTTCTGAGGATATTTAAGTAGTTTCAAGGTGCACAAAACGTGAAAAAAATATAAAATACCCTTACCTTTAGCCCCCCTGCCCAGCGTCCTACCCGAGGGAAAAGTCGTTATTTCACTAATCAATATCATGCAAAAAACTGAAAATACCCCTAACATACTTTTGTTTATATGAAAATGCAAAATTTCTAACATATATGAAAATGCCCTCGTCTTTTGTCAGCTCACAAGGGTAAATAGGTATTTTCACTATGCAAAAAAATATTGATTATATATTAAAAATATTGATTATATTGATTAATATTAAAATTCATAGTAACCGGACATAGTGAAACATCGATGCGTTTTATATATACCTATAATTATTGGCACATGCTATATACAGGGAGGGTTAATTTTTTAATACAAAAAATATTCGTAATTAGAGAAATTATTCTTAGAGAGGTTTTTGCTAGAGATTTTAGTTCTAGCAGTAATTTCATTTGTAAAGTAAATTATTGATGAAAATAATGAGAAAAATTCAAGCCAATTAAAATACTTTTCAACCATTTTTTTGTCAACCAATTCATAAATAAATATTACCAACCGATCAATGATGGACTAGACATC
Organism: Salix suchowensis; assembly: GCA_029030765.1. Taxonomy (NCBI): domain Eukaryota; kingdom Viridiplantae; phylum Streptophyta; class Magnoliopsida; order Malpighiales; family Salicaceae; genus Salix; species Salix suchowensis. The sequence goes on along the minus strand of JAPFFH010000004.1, from coordinate 3,019,284 downwards.
AGTAATTAAGCCATTTAAGTTATTTTATTTTTAAAAATATGGTGAAAATAAAATTTTACTTCTAAAATGAAAAACAATAAAATATAGGTAGACAAGTATCAAGGGTTATTTGATTTTTTTTTTAAAATAATTAATAATTTTAAAATTTCAAAACCTATAAACCTATAAAATGCACATGGGTGTGACACATTCTAAAAGAAAAATCTACCTTTCACTCTATATTATTGAAAAATTTGTCGCATTTTCTCTCTCTTGATTTGAAATGCGTGCACGATGGATAAGGTATTTGTTGTTCGTAAGTTGTTCTTTTCTTTTCTTTACGCTACATAAAAAAACACTACAATGTTATATATATATATATATATATATATATATATATATATATATATATATATATATATATATATATCATTTTATAAAAGTTTTGTTTGTTTTCAATATGTTCCTTCTATTCTAATTTGTCATGTATTATTTTCTCCAATTCGGTCTTTAATATTTTAGTTTCTATTTTTTTCTTGATCCTTTTGAAAGAGTTTTATAGGTTTTCAATTACATCATTTAATCCAAGTTCATGGTGATTTATTTTTTGTAATTTCATCTTCATTCTTTTTTTTTTTTCATTTGTTAGAGTTGTTTTTCCTTACAATTTAACATCTAATTTATTTTTTACTTTAAATTTCACCCTTATTTTTAAAATATCTATATATCTAATTTTTATCATTAAAAAAACAAAATATGAATATTGACAGGTAAAATTAATATAATTATAAAACGCATCAAGGTTTCACTATATACGTTCACTGTGGATTTCAACAGTAAAATTACTATTTTGCCCCTAGAATCACAAAAATTTAACCCTCGATACCGAAGGTGTTCTGGTCTTTTCAATATTTATTGCATAGTGAAACTTTCTATTTATCCCTAGGAGCTGACAAAAAGATGAAGTATGGCAGAAGGTATTTTCTATTTTCCCCATATCTGTGCATAGTACAATTACATACATACCCTTAGAAACGATAAAAATGAAGGTCTATGGCTGGGGCAAGGTGATACTTTTACGTCTGTTTTTTTCATAGTTATCGCTGGGTTCAGGAGTGTTTAGGTAATTCTATAATTATTTTGAATTATTCTTTCAATTGAAATTGACCATATATGATACATTTCATTTTAGTCTAATATTTTGATTTTGTTTTTGTTTTTGGTTCCTTTAATATTTTTGATTTGCAGTTTTTAATTTGTTTTAATTTTATCCTCCAAGTAAAATTGGTCATATATAGTTGTTTTCATTTTGGGTACTTATTCTTTTAATTTTTATTAAACAATTACATTGTATTTGTTTTTTTTTAAAAAAAACCTTTTTTTTTTCAATCCCAATGTTTTTTATTTTTGTAGATTCATCCTTTAATTGGAATTAATTATATATATATATATATATATATATATATATATATATATATATATATATATGTATTATTTTTTGGAACTTATTTTTTTGTTTTTTATTTTTCAAATCCTATGATTTTTTTATGCTGAAAATATTTATTTTAGTTTTTTTTTTGCTCTTTTTTTGTTTCCTCTTTTATTATTTTTTTTTACTTTTCAAAATAATTTTATGGTTTCATTGTTTACACAATAAAAATGATAATTTGAGTTATTTTGTTTTTTATTGTTTTTTTTTGTTTGCTGTCTGTAAAAAATGTTTTTTTTTCTGATTTTTCAGGACAAATTAATGATTCTAATTATTTTGGCAGTAATGATGATAATAATTTTAGCTTTTATAGTCATGATAATGATGGTAATTTAGCAATGTATTCTCAATGATGTTTTTTTTTTGTTTTTATAGTAGAAAATCAACGATTTATTTTTATAACTTGGTTATCATAGATTTTTCCACAATTTTTATTATATTATTGTATTTAATTAAAATTAGATTATGAAATAAACTAACTCTGATATGCTGAATCTTCACGAGATGATTCAGGTATCTGAATCTTCTTAATTTTTTAACGACAATGATATTTTTATACTGGTGATTTGGTTGAAACTTGTTAAATATAATAATTTATATCGATTTAAAATTCATATATTTTATTGAAAACATGTGTTTCGTAGAAATTGATTATTTTGCCTAAAGTTATAATATAATAATAAAAAATCTCATAATCTTAATATCTCATACTTTTAATATATATTTTTTGGGTTGAAAAAAATGTGGTTTCGGCCGCGGCGAAGGGCAGGTAAACTTCTAGTAACTAATATACTTTCAATCGGTGTTTTCATATGCTAAAATTTGAAGGGCATAAATTTGTAGGAAGATAAGTTTTCCATCAACACACAAAGATCATGCTCCTCAACATTAAAAAAAATTGCAGTTATTTTTTTAATGGATTGGACACTGAAAAATAAAAAAATTTGTGCATGAAATTCTCAAAAGACAAGTCAGGAAGACATGGTAACACAAAATTGTGAGAAACAACTTTAGGAAGATGCTGATTATGTCTTCACTTGGTTTCTTGAAATCTTTTTGAGGGTTCAATTTTGAAGCTTAAGAGTTCAGAGATTCTAAATATTCACCGAGAGGTAGGAAGTTTGCTTGTTAAAATAATTATTGATGCTCAAGAGAGAGTAGTGATAAAATTAGTAAAACCTGATTATCAATAATAAGAAAGAAATTTTCATAGGATTAATTCAATTGAGAAAATTCATATAAGATTAGTTACGGTGAAATAAAAAATCCTAGGATTTGTTAAACTTGATTTCAACACCATTTAATGTTTTAGTTGTTTGTTTTAATTATTTTTAGATTTGTAAACCCTTATAATTGAATCATCAGATAGAGAATTTTTGATAATTTTGTTACTTATTGAGAATTTTTGTAAATCCTCGTGGGATGATACTCAACTCATCATTTTATTACTTGATACGATTTGTGCACTTGTGATTGTACCAATATAATACTAACAACTCAATGAAAATAATATAATTCACTTTATTAAGGTTTTTGCTAGAGATTTTAGTTCTAGCAGTAATTGGTAAAGTAAATTATAGATGAAAATAGAGACAGAATTTCAAGCCAATTAAAATAATTTCAACCATTTTTTTGTTGGTCAATTCATAAATAAATATAACCAACAGATCAGTGATGGACTAGCCATTGACAATTTACATGGAGATGTCTAACATCCTTACCTCTTTGCTCAAAAACTTTTAAGCTTTTCCATTCAATTCATAAATAAATTTTTATTTTTAAAAATTTACTTTTGAAACCGAAAACAATAAAACCTAGGCAGACAACTATTTTGGTGTTTTTAGTTTGGTGTTTTTGTTAATTCCATAATTATCAAGGTTAATTTGATTTTTTAATATAATTAATAATTTTAAAACCTATAAAATTCACCACAGGTGTGACACATTCTAAACGAAAAATCTACCTCTCACTCTATTGTTTTTGAAAAAATTGTCGCATTTTCTCTTTCTTGATATGACATGGGTAAAGTTAGAGCTGTTTTTCTTCACAATTTAACCTTTAATTTATTTTTTAGTTTGAATTTCACCCTTATTTTTAAAAAAAAATATCTATATATCTCATTTTTATCATTAAAAAATAAAATATGATTATCGACAGGTCAAATACCTAATATACTTTCAATCGTCGTTTTCATATGCTAAACTTTGAAGGGCATAAATTTGAAGGGTGAGGAGAAAACTTTCCCATCAAGACACCAAGATCAAGCCCCTCAAAATGAAGCAAATTACAGTTATTTTTTTAATGGATTGGACACTACAAAAAATAAAAAATCTAATAATTCTAATCATTGTTTATGGGTTTTGTATACCAACTCAAGTCAAGGTTATCATAATCTAATAATTCAAATAACATGTTTTACAATTTAACTGAGGTAAACTTAAATTGTTTTAACCCCAAGGGGTTGGCCTGGCAGAGGAGGTCTGGGTCTCTTTGGTGTGCTCCTAAAGAGGTCTCAGGTTCGAATCCGCTCAGGTGCAAACAATTCTTTGGGGCCATCGGACTTGGGCGAAGCCCATGAATTACCCGTGGTGCACTTGCGAGAAACTCCTTGCCGAGGGCCTGTGCACCCCCGGGATTAGTCAGGCTCAGCGGCCTGGATACCCGTGGTTAGCTTCGGCTATTCCAAAAAAAAAAACTTAAATTGTTTTATTGCCTTATTTGTAGGTTGATTTTTTTCATACAAAAAATATTTATAATTAGAAAATTTATTATCAAAGAGGTTTGCTAGAGGTTTTATTCTGCTGGTAATTTAATTGGTCTAGTAAATTATCAATGTAAATAGTGACATAATTTCAAGCCAATTAAAATAATTTCAACCATTTTTTTGTCGACCAATTCATAAATAAATATTACCAACAGATCAATGATGGATTAGCCATCGGCTTATATAGCTTTCTTGTCATTGAAGACACTGTGCATGAGGGAGAAGAATGTGTTTGCTTAGAATTAAATTTGTTTTTGATATAGTCTTAAACCTTTAGTTCTCTTAGTCTTCTATTTCGAGATAATAGCCAAACACTTAAAAATAGATCTATGAGACACCATATCATATTTTTTTCACCCCTTTAGTAAGTTTCTGTAGTTGTCCTCTGCTGTGTTCATGTTCAGAAATGATTACAATTTGAGATGCGTCTGAGCCCTTCGGACATGTTGATAGCCTCTTCAAAACATCAACTTCTGATGTCTTAAGTATAAGGGAACTCACGTAACACATTTAACTAGGACTCTGTCAAGGATTCATGTAACGGTCACAAGCTTGATCTCCTCTGTCAAGGATCCCTGTAACGGTCACAAGCTTGATTCACTCTCTTTGGATACACTCAAATCCTGTATTTATTATTTTCTCAATTAGCTTCCATAATTAGCTATTATCTTGTATTATATAAAGAGATGTATACAGTAATACAAATCAATCTTTCATCAACCAAATCTCTTGTGTAAATCGTATATGGTATCAAAGCGTTCCTCTCCCACGAGAACAGAAGCATCCAACAATTCCATGGTGTCCACTGAAAATTCCTCAGTACCCAACTCCGCAACTACCCTCCCTCTTGTCACCATAAACACCTCCAGCCAATTACCTTACAAACTCACATCTTCAAATTATCCTTCCTGGCGTGCAACTTTCCTTACAATTCTCATCGTTTATGACCTGATGAAATACTTGGATGACACTTTTCCATGCCCTCCCTCACCTACTGTGGACTCTTCCATCGCTGCTGTAGCACTCTATGTGCACTGGTGCCAACAGGACCAGTTATTGCTTAATGCAATCTTTGCTTCTGTTTCAGAAGCTGTCATGCCTTTAATTGCTATGGTTACTTCAAGTCGCGATGCTTGGCAGCATCTTTCACGCTTGTTTGCTAGCAAATCACGGGCATGAATCATGCAGCTAAAGAAAGACCTCACCCTTATTCAAAGGGGCACACGCACGGTTTCTGAGTTTCTTCATGCAGTCAAGGCACTTGCTGATGAACTCTCACTGATTGATGCACCCGTTTCAGAAGATGATTTGACCTTATATGTAAATGGTCTTGGCAATGAATTTCGTGATATGGTAGCTCCAATTCGCACAAGAGAAACGGCGTTATCTTTTGCAGAGTTACATGATCTGTTGATCGGGCATGAACATTACATAAGACGCATGGATGGGCACTCCTCCCAATTGGTTGTTACGGCAAATTCCTCTCAAAGGAAAGCCTTCAACAACAAATTCAGAAACAATAAACATCGACCCAAACAACAATTCAACAGATCCCCATCCCAGAAGCCATCTATTGTGTGCCAATTTTGTGATAAACCTGGGCACATTGCGAAGAATTGCTTCAAAATGAATCCACGCCCTGCAGCAAATTGCACAACTTCGTCAACTTCCTCAAACAACAAGTGGCTTCTTGATTTCGCTGCTTCCCACAACATCACATCTGATTTGGCTAATCTTTCCATCCACTCTGAATATGATGGACAAGATGAGGTTATCCTTGGCAATGGTACAGGTTTGCCAATTGCAAACATCGGTTCTACTTCTATTTCTTCTCCCTCTCGATCTCTTACCTTAAAAGATACTTTACATGTGCCTCACATTCATAAAAAAATTGATCTCAGTGCACAAATTCACACTTGATAATAATGTTATTGTGGAATTTCACCCTTATTTCTATCTTGTGAAGGATCGGACGACGAGAATCGTGCTCAAGCGAGGTAGGTGTGAAGAAGGGGTTTACCCGATGGATCTGTTATCCTCATTGCCACAGGTTCACACTATCATCTTGGCTGGAACCCTTGCCTCTTTTGATCATTGGCACCTTCGATTGGGGCATCCCACTCCAAAAATTCTATCCTCTCTTTTGAATAATTTTCAATTACCCGTGTCTTCATCTAAGTCACTTTTGTCTTGCAATTCCTGTTAGTGTAATAAGTCACATAAATTGCAATTTGGTGTCACCTCACTCACGAGTCATGCTCCCCTTGAATATTTATATGCTGATGTTTGGGGACCATCCCCAGTCCCTTCTGTTGATGGTTACCGATATTACCTGCTCATTGTTGATCACTTCACAAAGTACTGCTGGTTTTATCCCATGATTCGTAAATCCGATGTATCACCCATCGTTGAGAAATTCACTGCTTTAGTTGAAAACCAATTCTCCAGCAAAATAAAAAAAATTTACTCAGACAATGATGGCGAACATCACTCTTAAAATTTTTTTATCTACCCATGGTATTAGCCATTTTACCACAGCACCACATACCCCTCAACAAAACGGCACTATTGAGCGTCGACATCGCCACATTGTCGAAACAGGAATGACCCTTCTACATCATGCCTCAGTCCCTTCTATTTATTGGTCATATGCCCTCTCTACAGCAGTTTACCTAATTAATCGACTTCCCACTTCCATACTGTCAAATAAAAGTCCATTTGAAGCATTATTTGCAAAAATTCCAGATTATCACAAGCTAAGAACATTCGGTTGTCAATGTTATTCATGGCTGGTCCCCTATCGCACAAACAAATTTCAACCAAAGTCTAAACCTTGTGTATTTTTAGGATACTCTCTCACTCAGCATGCCTTCAAATGTTTAGATCTTCATACAGGTAAATTGTATCACTCCCGTCATGTTACATTTGATGAGAATAAATTCCCATTCAGTCACTCCAAACCTCCTGTTTCGACCGATCTTCCACCAAAATGTCTCACTGTCACTCCTCCTTCACCAGTTCCTCCAGTGACCATTGCTCCGTTACCCACAGCCCATGTCACACCTGCTCTGCCTCCAGCAACGACCTCGGACAGTTCGTCTCCATCACCAGGTATGCCTTCTCTTGCTCATACAACAAATTCCACCAATAATGCATCTTCAAATCCCGTGGAACCTCATCCTCCCACTCGCACTCCTCACATGGTAACTAGGGCTCAAAATAATATCTTTTGCCCAAAGCAACTGTCAGTTACTACTAAGCATCCAATTATTTCTCCCTTGGCACCTACTTGTGTTTCACAGGCTCTTAAGGATCCTCAATGGCGCAAAGCTATGGCAGATGAGTTCACCGCCTTAATTTCTCATGGCACATGGGAGCTGGTTCCTAAGTCCTCTGCGTCCAACTTAATTGGCTGCAAGTGGGTCTTTCGAATCAAGCGAAATCCAGATGGAACCGTGGATCGATTTAAAGCGCGCCTAGTCGCTAAAGGGTTCAATCAACGTCCAGGAGTGGATTATACTGAAACATTCAGTCCGGTCATCAAACCAACAACAATTCGTCTCATCCTTTCGTTGGCATTATCAAATGGCTGGTCATTCAAACAAATTGATGTGAACAATGCGTTCCTTCATGGCCAGTTAACTAAGCAAGTGTTTATGCAGCAACCCGCAGGTTTAATTGATGCAAATTTTCCTCACCATGTTTGCTCTCTTAAGAAGTCACTTTATGGTCTCAAACAGCCACCTCAGGCGTGGTTCAATGCCTTGTGTTCTGGACTTATTGAATTGGGGTTCTTTAATTCAAAATCTGACAGCTCATTGTTCATCTACAATAGAGATGGAATTCTGTTTTATATATTAGTATATGTTGATGATCTTATACTAACGGGCAACAATGCCAAGTTTATGCAACATGTTGTCCGCTCCCTAGGTGAAAAATTTTCTCTAAAGGAGCTAAATGATCTGCACTATTTTCTCGGCGTAGAGGTTATCCCAGCCAAGCAAGGTTTATTCCTCTCACAAAACAGATATGTCCATGACCTTCTGATCAGATTGAAGATGGACGGTGCTAAGGAAGTCCACACACCCATGTCTGTGTCTGCTAAGTTATTGTTAGATGATGGATCTGCCAATTGTGATGCTATGGAATTCAGAAGAACAATTGGCTCTCTACAATATCTATCACTCACACGTCCAGACCTATGTTTTGCAGTGAATCGACTTGCCCAATTCATGCACAAACCAACAGTCACACACTGGCAGCATGTTAAAAGACTGTTACGGTATGTCAAACAGACCATTCATTTTGGTCTTTTATTAAGAAGGCAAACAAATCCAATTCTCAGAGGTTTTTCAGATGCTGACTGGGGTGGTGACCTTAATGATCGCAAGTCCACTATGGCTTACATCATTTTTTTGGGTGATAACCCGATCAGCTGGAAAACTAGAAAGCAGGAAGCAGTAGCTCGCTCGTCAACCGAAGCTGAATATCGAGCACTAGCAACTGCAGCTTCAGACATCGCTTGGATTCAATCCTTTCTTGATGAACTGGGTATTCAACTGCGTGAATCACCAACTCTGCTCTGTGATAATGTTGGGGCAACTCAACTCAGTCTCAATCCAGTCATGCACTCCAGAATGAAGCACATTGCCATTGATCTTCATTTTGTTCGTGACTTTGTCCGCAAAGGAAAATTACGTGTTGCTCATGTCCACACTGATGATCAGCTTGCTGATCTTCTCACAAAACCCCTTGCTCGATTGCGCTTCACTTCATTGCGTGGCAAAATTAACGTTGCTGATGGCACGTCTATTTTGAGGGGTCGTATAAGGGAACTCACGTAACACATGCAACCAGGACTCTGTCAAGGATTCATGTAACGGTCACAAGCTTGATCTCCTCTGTCAAGGATCCCTGTAACGGTCACAAGCTTGATTCACTCTCTTTGGATACACTCAAATACTGTATTTATTATTTTCTCAATTAGCTTCCATAATTAGCTATTATCTTGTATTATATAAAGAGATGTATACAGTAATACAAATCAATCTTTCATCAACCAAATCTCTTGTGTAAATCGTATATTAAGGTCAGTAAGATATGTGATGGTCATCTTCTTCAACACCAATGCGTTCTTTAAGAAATATTCAACCATCTCTGTCTCTCCCGATACCGCTTCAAAATCATTAAACTCGATCACTTGAAGACATGATGACAAACACTGCGGCACAGAGTGTGGGGCATGTTAGATTTTAAGAAAGAATTCCGAGAATTTCGTGAAAAACAGACACTGTAGAGATTTGTACGGACGAACACTTAAATCTCCAGAAAAACTGTTACTGTAGAGATCAAGAACTGGGAATGGATTTTTCCAGAAAATAAGAACTTTACGAATTTGATTGTTTTGAACAGAGAGAACAATCACACATTGGCAGAATAGCTTCGTATGGTTACTGCCATCCCATAAATTTTATTTATAAGAAAAAACGATTACAACGGCTAGTTTCTTTCAAAAATTCGTTACAGTTGACTTTTCCTTAATGTTTGACTATTAACTGAATTTAGCTAAACAATGCCGTAATTGACTAAGAACATTAAGGATATTAATAATCCAAATTACAATATGAATTCAAAACTAAAAACACTTAAACTTGATCTTCAATTCTTCATTTCTTCATGATCCTGTTTCGCAGACCTGGAATCATACTTCCAGTTTTCAACACTCCCCCTTGATTCCTGAGCTGCGCATTCCCACCATGTTCCTCAGTTCCTCGAACCTCTCCTTTGCAAGAGACTTTGTGAATATGTCAGCTAGTTGTTCATTGGTGCTGCAGTACTTCATCACTAGTTCACCTTCTTGTTGAAATTGTCTAAGTGCATGAAACTTTATCTTCATATGTTTTGTTCTATCATGGAACACTGAATTCTTTGAAATAGCTATTGCTGATTGGTTGTCACAGAATAGATCAGTAGGTTCTTCTTGTTCACAATTCAAATCTTTCAAGACCTTTCTCAGCCAAACCAATTGATTAGCAGCCACATATGCAGAGATATACTCTGCCTCGGCTGTTGAATGAGCAACAACAGGTTGCTTTTTCGAATTCCAGCAAAAAATTCCTTCTCCTATTGCAAAGCAATATCCAGATGTGCTTACCATTTCCTCATCACTACCACCCCAATCACTATCACAAAACCCTTTTAATTTGACTGTGTTCATTCTACTGAAATACACTCCAAATTCCATGGTTCCTTTCAAGTATCTCAACACTCTCTTTGCAGCTGTGTAGTGTGTTTGACTAGGGTATTGCATGAATCTAGATAGGTAGTTAACTGTGAACACTATATCTGGCCTAGTTGAAGATAGGTACAATAAACTTCCAATTAGGCTCCTGTATATTCTTCCATCTGCACTAGGGGATCCATCTTGTTTTGACAATTTCATTCCAAGCACCATTGGTGTGCTGACAGGCTTGCAATTCTCCATTGCAAATCTGTTGAGCAATTTACTTATGAATTGCTTTTGACATACAAAACACCCCTTCTTAGTTTGTGAAATTTCCATTCCTAAGAAGTGTGCTAACAAACCAAGATCATTCATTTCAAATTTGTTCTTCATGTTTCTTTTAAATTCATCAATAAACTGCTCATTGTTACCCGTGAGCAACAAATCATCAACATAAACTGATATTATCATAATTTGATCTCCAACTTTCTTGACATATAAAGTAGCTTCATTCAAGCTTTTCTCAAATTCTAGACTTGTCAAGTATTCATCTAACTTGCTATACCAAGCTCTAGGAGCTTGTTTTAATCCATACAAAGCCTTCTTTAATAAGTAGACTTTGTTTAAGTTTGATTCATCCTCAAAACCTTGTGGTTGTTCCACATATATTTCTTCATCTAAAGAACCATTTAGAAAGGCAGACTTGACATCCATTTGCCAAACTAACCACCCCTTTTGAGAAGCTAAAACAAGCAGCAATTTAATTGTATCCATCCTAGAAACTGGTGCAAAAGTGTCTTGATAGTCAATGCCTTGTTCTTGTGCATAGCCCTTAACTACCAATCTTGCCTTGTTTTTATTTATACTCCCATCAGCATTGAGTTTAGTTTTGTATATCCATCTAACTCCTATTACTTTTCTATGCCTAGGTCTATCCACCAATTCCCAAGTTTCATTTTTCTCAATCATATTAAGTTCTTCCTTCATTGCTGCTACCCACATTTTTGATTCCATTGCTTCTTCAATATTAGTAGGTTCAGTAGTTACTAAATTGCATCTATTGTAAATATCACTTAACAACCTAGTTCCTCTTACAGATTGTTCATCTTTATCTTCTGGTATTTCTTCTTCATCTTCATCCGAATGATGTTCTTCATCGATTCGAGTGAAACTTCAACTCCAACTGGTAAGTCCAATCTGTTTTCACTTAATTTTCCAGCTTTCCCAATTCCAAGTTTGTTCCTCAAAGCAAACTTAACATTTCTTGCTATTACTCGCTTGGTTTGATTTAAGATCATATATCTTATAGCCACTTTGGATTTTGAGCTATACCCTATTAGGATTCCAATCTCGGCTTTTCGATCTAGCTTACTTCTTTTCATTTCAGGGTTGCGATACATAGCATGGGCTACCAAATATTTTTACATGATCTAATTTTTGGTTTGAGTCCAAACCATTCTTCAAAAGGAGTTGTATCTCCTATTGATTTTGAACTCGACTGTTTAAAATATATGCAGACTGTACTCACAGCCTTCGCCCAAAATTTCGAGGGGCAATTTCTTCTCATAGAGAAGGCATCTAGCCATCTCCATTAGGGTCCTATTTCTCCTCTCACTCACCCCCATTTTGTTGTGGGGGTGTATGGGACTCGTGAGTTGGTGTTTAATACCTTCTTTAACAAGGTATTCCTCAAACTTATGGGAGGTGTATTCACCCCCATTATCAGTCCTCAAGGTTCTTAGGCAGCAGTTTGATTCCTTCTCAACTGCAGCCTTGAACCTTAGAAATGTTTCAAACACCTCACCTTTTGTTTTGAGGAAATAGACCCAACAATATCTACTAAAATCATCTATGAAAAGCAAAAAATACCTTGCACCATTTAAGGACTCATTTTGCATAGGGCCACAAATATCAGAGTGTACTATCTGCAGTTTAGTGTTTGATCTAGTAGAGGAATTGTTGAATTTAACTCTAGCTTGTTTTCCTAACTGACATGCTTCACATACATCTTTTAGTTCCTGTATGTTAGGTAATCCATCTACTAGTTTTAATTCTGCCATTTTCTTTAGAGACACATAATTAACATGTCCCATGCGTTTATGCCATAAAACAGAATTTCCAGTCATGCTAGTGTTCATGCTTAGATGTTCAAGTTGTTTTTCTATACTAAAACACCTATTAGACATTTTTGCAGTAAACAAAGTGACACCTTGATCATCCTTGATCGTGCAAATTCCATTTAAGAACAGTAATGAGAACTTATCCTCAAGTAGTTGACCTACACTAATGAGGTTTTGATCAATTTCAGGTACATATAAGATGCTGTCAAACTTCTTTGTACCACTTAGAGTATTAATTTTAACTTCCCCTTTACCCTCAACACCTACATATTGTCCATTTGCAACTTTGACCCTAGATTTATAGCTCAAGTCTAGGTTTTCAAATAAACACAATTGAGCAGACATGTGGTTTGAACAACCACTGTCAATTAACCAAGTTTGATTACTTACCTCTGTTTTGCTGCAACTTTGAGTTGTAGTGGTTGTGAATAATACCTCATATTTAGTCTCCTCCACTTCAGCAACATGAGCTTGGTTTGAATTGCCATTTTTGCAGACTTTCTCAATGTGGCCGAACTGCTTGCACTTTCTGCATTGTGCATTTTTGAGGTAACACCATGCCTCTAGGTGATTGGTCTTTCCACAATATTTGCAGGTTGGGAATTGATCTCTTTTCTCTTTTCCTTTTGTGTTGAATCCGTTGGGATCGGTTGGGATGATTTTTGGTTATTTGGCCAACTTTTTCCTTGCCATGGTTTTCCAGATTTTGGCCTGTTTTCTGGATTTCTGAAGAACACCTGGGAACTCTGAACCCTTGTTCTTCCTTTGAATCCAGCAGTGAATGCTTCCTCACTTATGTTCTCTTGTCTCAATGCCTGCCTTTGCTCCACAGTTTGCAGTGCATTGATGAGTTCTTGAAGACTTATTTTAGTTGAATCTTTAGACTCTTCCAATGAACAAATCTTGTTCTCGAATTTTTCTGGTAAACTGACCAGAATTTTCTCCACCACTCTTGATTCTTGAATGTCTTCTCCAAGCAAAGTCATTTGGTTCACAATTTTTGACACTCTTGATGAGAACTCTTTGACATTTTCAGATTCTTTCATCTTTATGCCTTCGAATTGTCTTCTTAAGTTCATAATCTGCATCCTCTTGGATTTCTCATCTCCTTGGAACTCAGCCTTCAACTTGTCCCAAGCTTCCTTGGCTGTTTCGCATGCCATAATCCTTGAAAAAAATTCCTCATTCACTGCATTGTGAATGCAGGTGAGGGCTTTGAACTTCTTTGTTCTTAGCTCATTGTGGTATCTTAGTTGGGCCATTGTTGGATCTTCGTTCAAGGGATTCAGTTCCCTTTCATTCTCCACATCATCCCACAAATCAAATGCCTTCAGATACATCCTCATCTTCACAGCCCATACTCCATAATTCTCACCTGTGAATACTGGAGATTTTGAAGAGAACGAGTCCATGTCTGTTCAGCTGGTGTTTCTTCTCTTAGTCTTGCACTTCTTGATCAAGACTTCACCGAATGGACAACAAGGATACCAATTGATAATTCTTGTCAATTGTTTATCCTTTTAAAGAACAAATCAAGACTAAATTCTTGATTTTAAAATCTGCCAATTTCAAAAAAAATCCTTCTTTCCCTTTCAAGATTTTATTCAATCTTGAAAAAAAACTCACTTTTTCTACTCACTCGTGTTTCTCTTATCAATCCCTTTTCTAAGACCTAATCTGCTCTGATACCATGTTAGATTTTAAGAAAGAATTCCGAGAATTTCGTGAAAAACAGACACTGTAGAGATTTGTACGGACGAACACTTAAATCTCCAGAAAAACTGTTACTGTAGAGATCAAGAACTGGGAATGGATTTTTCCAGAAAATAAGAACTTTACGAATTTGATTGTTTTGAACAGAGAGAACAATCACACATTGGCAGAATAGCTTCGTATGGTTACTGCCATCCCATAAATTTTATTTATAAGAAAAAACGATTACAACGGCTAGTTTCTTTCAAAAATTCGTTACAGTTGACTTTTCCTTAATGTTTGACTATTAACTGAATTTAGCTAAACAATGCCGTAATTGACTAAGAACATTAAGGATATTAATAATCCAAATTACAATATGAATTCAAAACTAAAAACACTTAAACTTGATCTTCAATTCTTCATTTCTTCATGATCCTGTTTCGCAGACCTGGAATCATACTTCCAGTTTTCAACAGGGCACACCAGTTCCAGTCGTATGCATCCTCCTCCTAATTGATTGAAGATAATAAAGAGAACAATACAGAAAGTACTTTTAGATGATTTAGATAAACTAAGAAACACTCAAATCATTGATTCGATTTATATCAATGGAACTAACCAAGATGAAGACGAAAACTTCCAAATTAGAAGTGCATTGGAGTATCTCAGGCAAAATCCACACGTAATCATCACAAACTCGGACCTCCAAATGAATCAAATTCCGAAAAGTAGGCAGATTCCCGAAGCATGGAAACTTAGATACAGCTGCCCCTATTAAATTCTGAGAAGAGGATGCGTTATATAGGTTGATGACGAATCACCATTGAAACACACCATATTTGCATAAGAGTAAATGGGGGGGAGGGGGAGGATCTTACTCGGATATTACAGTTTGACAAGGACAGAGTCTTAACACCAGAGATCTGTCCATAAAACTGAGCCACCATATTTGCATACTCTTCAATTCCTACATTGAAAACACCGGTTTGATAACCAAAACAGAGATCCGCCTCGTAGGAGCGAGTCCCGCCCGCTGCATGCTCAATTCCTCGGATGCAAAATCAACCGGTTTAAGAAATTCAAGGTTTGGGGGTATCAATAGTAAGCTTTTTACGGTAACTATGATCGTAAGGAACAAAAATGCGAGACGAATCCTATGATCAAACGTTTCAAGGACAATGAGCATACATCTACAGACCGCCGAGAATCACGTCCCTCCATATGTAGTTCCAGTTCTTCGAGGGCGGGGGAACCGGATAATAGCACCTCTATGGCGGTGTTATTCAAAGCATCCCGAGATGTTCAAGATGAAGGGCCTTGAGACTTGGAAAGCATACAGATTGAAGATTATCAAACTCGATATGACCATGAAGTTTCGTAGTCACTAATTTCGACAGACAATAGAGGTTCTCCCAAGCAACCGAACTTGGAAATTGATAAAAAATATAAGCTCCTCCACATTGCCCATAATTGCGGAAGAAGAAATCCATCTACTTAAATGGGACATCCATGCATTTACACAAGTAAAATCGTAACTTTGAGCTAAGCTGAGCCGGAATTTCAGAATCGATGGGTTATTACGATGAATAAAAAAGCCTATCCATGAAATTCACAAAGTTCATCTTTCTTTCTTTATATGTAGATGGATTCTTGTAATAACCCGATATGCCATCATAAATGTCCAAAATGGTGACCGATTTCCACAGGGTTTCTCCACCTTGTGGGACAGAATCGTTTGGTAGCCACGACCCTTTTTGTTGGAAGAAACGAGAGCATGTAACAAAGAATGTCGTCATGCAATTCATCGATTACATCTTCATTCGTTTTTTCACAAAGATTTTGACAATAATCTCCTGAAGTCTGTTTCTTCCATATCTTCAAAAGGGTAAGATCTGAAATTAATTATAGAATAGAAAATTCCCATGACTCGGAAGAGCAAATAAAAAATTATAAAATGAAAAAAAAAGGCAACAAACAGAGAAAACGAGTTAACTAGATATATAACAAGCAAGAACAACACCCAGATGAGAGAACAGTCCAGGTTAAAGAAAGTAAATGATCCCAACGCAAGCATGACTCAACCATAAACCCTCAAAACAAAGCTCTGATTGAATGTTTCTTATTAAGCAAGCTAACTGATATTTCAAGTACTCTCAGCACATGATTCATCAAGTATTTTAAGCTAGCTTCAACACGCAAGAAAAGAAT
The DNA here is from genome assembly GCA_029030765.1 of Salix suchowensis. Classification (NCBI taxonomy): domain Eukaryota; kingdom Viridiplantae; phylum Streptophyta; class Magnoliopsida; order Malpighiales; family Salicaceae; genus Salix; species Salix suchowensis. Next base: position 3,002,806 of record JAPFFH010000004.1, on the reverse strand, counting down.
TCGTAAGCTGTTGGGAGTGACTATTATTCATAAACCTAATCCAAGAAAGTGATTAAAGGAAATAGAGTTCAACAAATGATCAGGAGAATAAAAAGAATTAGAATAACAAGAAAAGAGGTAGAAAACCGAACCCAGATGAAATGAGATGAGTTGAGTTGAGATATGATGAATGTGACTCGGCCTCTAAAGTATTAATAGTGAGTCCTCAAATTAGGCCTCTAAAGTATTTCCTTATTATCAATTAAGCTCTAAGACTTTTGTATTATCAATTTTATAATAAAAGTGATCTAGTTTAATCAATGTCATCCTTTCATCCATCTATTATTGGCAACAATAAAAAAGATTTATTCCAGCTTGCATGTAATTACATACTGAGTGACAAACTATAAAACTAATTTACAGGATTTGGAAATTATTATTATTATTATTATTATTATTATTATTATAGTGTTTTCCTAATTTTTATGTGCTTATTTTTTAAAAATATTTTACTAAACATTTAATCTAAAGTGTTTTATAATCAACTATTTTATTTTTTTATTTAAAACTATTTGTAATTAATAAAATTTGTTATATTCTTATGAATAGTAATATAAAATCAGCCAATAATTTCATTCACTATCAACTCATAAAAATCTCACCGGCACCATTGTCATCAATTATCACCATCCCACCTTCACCATCACTACTTCATGCATCATCATAATGCATTATTATTAATTTATTATTATAATTTTCATAATGTTACATTTACATATCAATTACGAGTTCAAATGAGAAAGCATCATGCCATGTGCTGTGAAAATTTAAAGTAACCTGGAAGTACATACCATGGCCTCTTTCTATCTTTCATCTTGCTTGAATGAAAAGGTGTTGTTTTTTTCCAGCATTCTGTGAGCTAGTATGTGGAAATATAGTTTTTTTATGTTCATTCACTAATTAATTTCAGGTGACGAGTTTTTTTTTGTCTCTTGATGCTTGACCTGCTAGAGGGTTAAGGGTGAGCATAAAAAACTATCAAAGTTCTTATAGTCTCCTGAATAGAAGAGAATCATTTACTATTCAATTTGGGTGATAGGTTATTGTTTGACCAAGACAACTCATTTTTTTATCAATAAAGGTAGCATTTAGGTTTCCAAAGCTAGTAGAAATCTATGTTAACGAGATCATAAGGTTGCATAGTTGTTTCAGAAGCTTTGGGGACTAATGTTCAGTTACGTACCACTTTTCATCCTTGGACCGATGGATAGTCTAATAGGACCCATGCAAATTTTGGAGGATATGTTGAGAGTTGTGTGATTGAGTTTAGGGTTGGATGAAACAAGTACTTATCCTTGGTGGTGGAGTTTGCTTATAGCAATAGTTATCAGGCGAGATTCATATAAGGCTTTGTATAGCTGAAAGCGGAAATCACTTGTATATTGGTATGAGGTTGGTGATAGGAGATTGATGGGTCCTGAGTTAAATAAATAAATTTGAGATAGCCAATTAAACATTTAAGTTATTTAGGATTACCAAGCGGATAGGAAGAAAAAAAATAGATGAACTGAGCTTGCTTGTCACATATTATAGAACTAAGAGAATCAAATAGTTTTGATTGATTAATTATGAATACATGATTTGCAGAATATATAGAGTTTACATGGAGCACAATTATAGTAACAACAAATCTCCTTCCTGATTTATCTAATCTTCAAATCTTCATCCTAATCTTCTCCCTTATGATAGTTGAATGTGTTGATAGCTGTGAGGGCTGATTTCCCGTGATTTGCATCCTCTTCCTGACTTCTCTCTGTCAAGCTTGATCTGCAAGATTTGTCCTAATTTCCCTCAATAAATCCTGAGCTGATATTTTCCTCAACACGCCCCCTCAATCTGAAGGGAAGGGAACGAACATTCAGATTGTTTAAAATAGCAAAGAACTTGCACGGAGATACTGGCTTGGTAAGAGAGTCAGCCAGTTGGTCAGCACTTGAGAGAAAGTGAACCGAGAGTTGTTTACATTGAACTTGGTCCCGGACATAATAAAAACCAGTTTCAATATGCTTCGTTCTAGCATGGAACAATGGATTTACTGTCAAATATGTGGCACCAATATTATCACACCATAACTTTGGAATAATAGGATTCTGATGACCGATTTCTGATAAGAGAGATTGAATCCATTGAATTTCAGGCGCTGTGTTAGCAAGGGACTTGTACTCAGCTTCAGTGCAACTTCTTGTGACAATAAGTTTTTGCTTGCATCGCCACGAGATAAGATTGGTGCCAAGGAACACACAATAAGCACCAATGGATCGTCTATCATCGCGATCACCTGCCCAATCTGAGGCTTGTATAGCAGATGAGGACGATCGACTGAGAAGTAGTCCAGTGGAAATTGAATGTTTGAGGTATCGTAGGATCCTTTTAACAGCTTGCCAATGTGGTTCAAGTGGATTATGCATAAATATGCCGACCTTGTGGACTGAAAAGGAGATGTCTGGGCGAGTGAAGGACATATATTGCAAGCTCCCAACAACTCGTCGATAGAGATGAGGATCAGAAAATGGAGTGCCATCTGTCACAGAGAGATGGCAACTGGTGGACATAGGACTTGAACATGGTTTAGCTTCTGCCATGTGAGTATTATGTAGCAGTTCAGCTACATATTTACGCTGTGTAAGGTATAATGAATCAGAGGTGCGCAGTACCTCTACACCCAGAAAGTAGCTTAGATCACCAAGCTCCTTCACAGTAAAGTCAATGTGCAGATTTTGAATAACTTGATGAATTGCAGCAGATGAGGAGCCTGTAAGAATGATATCATCAACATAAATGAGAATTAAAACAATAGCATTATTTGTGTGCCAAATAAACAAGGAGGGGTCTGCCTTGCTTGCAACAAAGCGAATGGTATGTAGCGTGTCTGTCAATCGAGATAACCAGGCCCTTGGGGCTTGTTTAAGTCTATAGATGGATTTATGGAGCTTGCAGAGGTGAGGAAGTTGAGGATGAACAAAGCCTTGAGGTTGAACCATATAAACATCTTCTTCCAAGATTCCATGAAGAAAGGCATTTTGTATGTCAATTTGTTGAATCTGCCAGTTGTGCGAAATGGCCAAAGATAGAACAATACGAATTGTTGCATGTTTTACAACAGGACTGAAGGTCTCATGGTAGTCAATCCCCTCTTGCTGATGAAAGCCCTTAGCCACCAATCTCGCCTTATATCTTTCAATGGAACCATCAGCTTTACGTTTGATTTTGAATACCCAGCGGCAGCCAACTATATTGGCAGATGAAGGAGGAACAGTTAAGGACCAAGTCCCATTGTGTAGAAGAGCATCAAATTCAGCATTCATAGCTGATCTCCATTGTGGAAGTTTGATGGCCTCACTATAACAAGATGACTCTGCTGCAGAAGTATGCAAGGATGCAAGGAGGGCTTTCGGTAGGGGATACCTGATAAAGTCATCAGAAGGTGCTTTGGTTTTGAAAATATTGTTGAGAGACCTTGTGGTCATAGTATGAATACGTGACTGGTTTTGTGGTGATGGTGCTGATTATTCAGTAGGTTGAATGGTCTGGTCTGGGATAGCAGATACTGATGCTGGTGTATTAGCAGCAACTAGAATTATAGTAGAATTTTGCTGATGTGTATCAGTATGAGAGGCTGGATCACTTGTACCTGCAGAGGGAATATCGACTGGAAAAGAAGCATTAGTAGTAGGTAATGAAGCAGTTTGTATATCAGAAAAACTGGCAGGGTTGGAAATATAAGAAGATGAAGGGAGAGTGACAAGTGTTGATTGATCAGAATTGGAATTGCTGGGATTTGAAGACAGAGCAGATGAAGGAATTTGATGATAAGGAAACAAATTTTCATCAAAGATGACATTAGGAGACACATACACACGACCAGTTGATAAATCAAGAAACTTGTAACCATGATGATTAACACTATAGCCAATGAATATGCATGATTTGCTTCTGAAATCCAGCTTGTGTCTGTTATAGGGCCGAAGGTTAGGCCAGCATGCACAGCCAAAGACACGTAAAAATGAGAAATTGGGGGTTCTGTTGTAAAGGACTTCATATGGGGATTCATTATTGAGAATAGGTGTTGGAAGTCGGTTTATTATAAATGTGGCAGTGGTGAATGCATCTTCCCAGTACAGTTGTGGTAAATGTGAATGAGCCAATAAACTCAAACCTACTTCAACAATTTGCCTATGCCTTCTTTCAATAGAACCTATTTGCTGATGAGTGTGTGGACAAGCAATACGATGTGCTATGCCATTAGATTGAAAATAAATATGAAGCCTACGGTATTCGCCACCCCAATTAGACTGGATAGCCTTGATTTTATGAGAAAACTATTTTTCTACGTAATTTTGAAAACATAGAAAGATATCTTCAACATCGGATTTGAATTTCAATGGAAACAGCCATAGGGATTTAGAGTAATGGTCCAGAAAACTGACATAGTAGCGAGCTCCTGTAGTAGAGGCTACAGAAGTTGGTCCCCAGACATCCGTAAAAATTAACTCTAATGGATTTTTGGACACATAATCAGAAGCATTAAAGGGAAAAGAATGACTCTTTGCTAATTGACAATCACAGCGTACAGAGTGTCTTGTTATTTTATCAACTGAAATTTTATTGGAAGACAAAACACGTAGAACAACCGAAGGTGCAGCATGCCCCAGGCGACGATGCCACTAGTGAAAGGGAATACGAACAACAGAGTAGACTTAAGGGAGATTATGTTTGGGTAAGAAGTGATATAATCCATCACTAACATGGCCTCGATGAAGGACGATCCCCGAGTATCCCTTCACAAGAAAATATTGACCATGAAATTCAAAGTAGACATTATTGTCTTTGCAGAATTTTTGAACTGAAAGCAAATTTTTCTGAATCTATGGAGCATAGAGTATTTGATTTAAAAGAAAAGAGTGAGATGACAGGTTAAGAGATGAATTGCCAGTTTTAGAGATATGCAAACCTTGACCATTACCAACTTGTAGCTGATCCGTCCCAGTATATTCATCTTCTTTGAAATTCAAATTCTGCAGATCACGAGGAATGTGATGTGTTGCACCTGTGTCTGCTTGCCAGTCATTGTCCCAATTTTGTGTTGCAAGAAATGCTTGCTTGTGTTTGAGGAGAAGTGTTTTGATACGTGAAATCAAAATGGTGATAGCATTTCTTGGCAGAATGCCCATGTTTTCCACAAACTTGACACACCATAGAAGAGGAATTGTATGTGTCTTGTCGATTTTGAAAGGAATTATGTCCTCTATGGTAGTTGTTAGGTCTCCCTCTGCCTCTATAGCCATTCCTGTTTTTGAAATTAGATCGCTGAAAAAAGTTGGTTTCAGCAATTGGTGTTGGAATGGATTGATGATGATGATTTAGCCGTGATTCAGTCACAATTAAAAGGGAATACACTTCTTCAAGAGTAACAGTGTCAGTTTGAGCATAAATTGAAGAGACAAGACTATCATACTCATGATCTAACCCAGCAAGAATATAGCAAATTATATCATCACAACTAAGTGATTGACCAGCCATAGCAAGTTCATCAGCTAATCTCTTGATCATCAAGAAGTAATCATTAGCAGATTGACTGCCTTTCTTTGCATTGGCCAGTTGAGTTCGAACCTATATGGTACGGGCTCTTGATTGAGAGGAGAAGTTGGTTTCAAGGGCATGCCAAACCTGTTGAGCAGTGTTATAAGAGATGATTTGAGCCAAGACACTCTCAGTCATGGAAGACATGAGAGTACTAAGAATCAGGTTGTCTTGCCGCAGCCATTGAGAGTATGCAGGGTTTGGATTTTGGGTGGTATTACTTGTATCGGGATGAGATACAGTAACCATTGAAGGTGGGGGAAGAAGTGTACCATCAAGATGACCATATAGGTCTTGCCCATGAAAATAGTGTAGTAACTGTGTCTTCCATAGTGGATAATTATCGAGGGTTAATTTGAGTGATACTACATTTGAGAGTGGAATTATTGTGGTGATGGGGGGTGCAGAAGTGAGAGTTGCAGCAGACGAAGTAGAAGAGGTGGTAGACATGATAAGACGCTAGTCTTTTTTTTTTAAGGCTCTGATACCATATAGAATTAAGAGAATCGAATAGTTTTGATTGATTAATTATGAATACATGATTTACAGAATATATAGAGTTTACATGGAGCACAATTATAGTAACAACAAATCTCCTTCCTGATTTATCTAATCTTCAAATCTTCATCCTAATCTTCTCTCTTATGATAATTGAATGTGTTGATAGTTGTGAGGGCTGATTTCCCGTGATTTGCATCCTCTTCCTGACTTCTCTCTGTCAAGCTTGATATGCAAGATTTGTCCTAATTTCCCTCAATAAATCCTGAGCTGATAATTTCCTCAACACATATCATCTTCTTCCACTCTATTGTAATCATGGAGGTAGCATATTGGATTCAATTTCACTAACCTTAATGAGGATCGAATATAAACAAAATTGTGATTGATTTTGCAACATTTTGCAAACAACAACTTAATGTGAGCTATGGTGAAATAGTTTCTAACAATTGCATATTATCAATCAATGAAGTAACAACTCTGAGGGACGTGGCTCACTAGTCAGACTCTAGGTTTGCTCCTCACAGGTCATTAGTTCGAGGTGAACATTAGTCAAAGCGACTAGAGGTTTTAATTGGTCATTAACTTTCCAGTTTATAAAATTAGTAGAAGTGTGTGTAAGCTAGCCCAAATACCCACGTTACTAAAAAATCAATGAAGTAACAAATAATAAAATAGACAAGCTGCTGCAAATTCAACATCAATAAGTGAAATACAAAATTGAATGAAATTTATGAGGATACAACTACTGTATCATCTTTGAGATAATAATGATCACACCAGTACAAATTCAACAATAAGAGTTTCTTGTAGTTTAGAACAAAATATTACGTTGTTTATCGTTCCAACAAAACATTGGCACCTGCATTCTTAAATACAAGAAATTTGATTCCTTTGCAAGCATGGTTTGTTCACGAGATTATCTTGTAATAAATATCTAACCTGCCTGTAGAGCAAATTTAATTACAACTAAAATTAATTGCATACAATTTAGTTATCAAATGATGCTTACATGTTGTACTTGACATAAGAAAGAGCGACACATTTGGAAAATGTAATTATAGTCACCAATGTTTAGACAAAGCATGTTCACCATGCTTGCCTTCAAAAATGAAAATGCTTACCCTGATCATTTAATTTTATAATGAATGTCGCACCCCTCGCGAGAACGTGGCGTCGCGGCGACCCTCCCCGTGAGTGGGGGAATTCAATGTCGGGGCTTTATCTTTATTTTCATGAAAAAGGGAGTCACCACCTAGTATTATGGCTACTAGGAAACCTAAAACTGATCTTTAAGAGATTCTAAGGTAAGGGATTGGTTGCGTAAAGGGAAGGTTTTAGCACTCCTAATACGCCCTACCTAAGGTAAGCTGCTTGACATTTTGGTTGGCTTATGATTTGTTATGGTTTTGATCTTTCAAATAATATGTTGGTTAAATGATGATGGTATATTACCCCACCAAATATTTTGGATATTAACCCCTTGGGATTTATTTATCCAAACATCGACAGTGAATAATAGCTTATGATCCCCGACGAATATTTTGGATATTAACCGCTTCGAATTTATTTATCCAAACACCGACAGTGAATAACAGCATATGATCCCCGCTGAATATTTTGGATATTAACCCCTTAGGATTTATTTATCCGAATACCGACAGTGAATGATAAATTCCAAAAAATAAGATTTTTATATTGTTGAAATATTGGCCAATACCCTTTAGATGTTTACAAACATGTTGTAAAATCTCAAAATGCAAGAAATGATTTTTCTTTGCAAAATCCATACTAAAACACGTTTTCTCTTCAAACTCCAAGATAATATATATTTTTTTGAAAGAAAAAGAATTTTTAAAATATGCTAGTGTATTAGCCGTATGCACGAAAACAACACATTTTAGCTTTTTTAAAACTAAAAAATATTTTTTGCAAATTTTGTATTTTTTTTAATTTTTTATGTTTCTTTTTTAATTATTTATTTATTTATTTAATGGTGCGCTGGCTGCCTCGCCCTGATGGGCCAGGTTGCCAACCCGCCCACTATGGCTGGGCTTCTAGCCCGTCTATATGGGGGGGGTGGGGGGGTGGGAGGGCCCATATAATCTAAGATTGGTCCTTGACCCACTTTATTCTAAGGACGGGCTTCAGCCCATTTATTCTCGGACTGGGCTTTCAGTCCAGATGGGCCGGGAGCTCGTCTTTCCCTCGGTCTAGGCCTCTAGCCCAAACAGGCTGGAAACCCGTCTCATTTAGTGGTCGAGCCAGGACCTGGCGTACTATTCACAGTGAACAGTAAATCGGGGCTGCATGTAGGGGAAAATGAACAGTAAAATGGTAGATTTTTGAGTGTGACGAAAGGCGTACCTGTTAATACCGTTGTATATAGGACATCGAGGTGGTTCTTCTAGTCGTGGTGCCGTCGGAAATGGGGGCCTGTGCTTGCCGGAGTTGATGTAGGAAGGTGCACGGGTTGGTTTGCTGTCGTCGGGGCTGTCGCTGCTTCTTCTCTTGAGAAGATGACTGAGCTGCTGGAGTTGAGGGGAGGCTGTCGGTGGTGATGAGGAAGGATATGGGTGGTTGAATGGTGACCTGAGTTGGCTGGCCTAGAGGGAGAAGAGAGATAGAGGCTTTGGGTCTTCTGGTTTTAATATAGAGAGAGAGGAAAATCGAGAGACAAAATGAAAGAGAGGGAGCGTGAAAGAGACTAGACACAAGAGGGATGAAGATTCAAAATTTTATGTAAAATTTCCCATGTATTCTCTCTGCTTCTTCTGTTCTATTTTCTTCTTTTTTTTCTCTCCACTGTCTGTTCTTTTCTTCATTTTTTCTCCCCCACCCTCTGTTTATTTTTCTGTTATTTATAGCCACGAAAGGCACCCCTTCGGCTTCCCATGGCGTGCAGCCAAGGGGTCGCCGCCTATGCCTTGCCCAGTGGAAGGTGTTGCGGCGATGGGCGTGCCTGACACTGTTCAGGTGATCGAAGAGTGCAGGCACGCCTGCAAGTGCAAATGATTTGGGAAGTAAAAGTGCAATTTGGTCCCTTTATTTAAAATTGTTTTAATCAAAACCTCAATTGGTTTTAAAATTTCAATTTTGTGCAATTGCATCCCCGTTAAAATTTCAAGAGCAACGTTAGCTTTGCGCGCCTTTTTTATTCTAGTCCTTGGTTTCTGATTTGCGCGATTTAACCCCCAATTAACCATTAGACTCTCAATTCATTCAATTTGGCCCCGGATTTCGCATAATTGGCTTGGAAAAATTCTAATCGGTCTCTGAAAATTCCAATCTCATCAATTAAATCCGAATTAAATTCAAAAACTTGATTTCTCATCGATTAAGCCCTTAATAAAATTAATTTGGCCAATTTAAAATATAATCAAGTCCTTGCACTTAATTAAATCTTTCGATTCGACCCTAAATTAATTCTCAAACATAATTACACCTTGAAATCGGACAACGATTAAATCAAACTGATCCATAATCATATCTTTCGGCTTAATTTTTACGCAGATTTATCCGATAATAAATCACTTTAGCCTTGAATCTGTGATTTCCTTCATATTGGGCACAAAAAAAGGTACGATCGAACTCTCGAAAACATCAAAAGTTTCACCTTGATTTTCCTATCGACACCAGCCCCTTTTATTTTATTTTTTTTGTTATTTTCGGGTAGTTTTGGGGAATAACTCAAAATTGGGTTATGACAGTTGCCCCCTTGTTTACAATGCTTACGACTAAAGTCTTTGTAAAAGACTTTAACTAGTAAGTGTTGTAAAGAAAAATGAAGTTGGTCTCATTGTGACTGGTGACCTACCCACGTTAGAATAGTTAGGACAGTCTCATTTTTCTGGGTGACCTACCCGGATTAGAATGGTTAGAACGGTCTCATTTTGATATTCTCATAAAGAATATCAAAATCAAAGTTGCAGAACACGCATATCACAGAATATTGAGAATTCAAAATTGCTTCATGGATTAACCTCGATCCATGAAGGCTATACTTGACTAATTGAACAATCCGCCTTACAACAGAAGTTTAGTAGATTGATTTGCCCTATGTACTATGCCATTTTTTCTCTGTTCATATATAATATCCATAGGAACACCAAGCCTTCTTAAGCAATATAGACGGAAATGATCCTTACATTAGAAATTCTGCTTGACTGCAAGATTCACAATCAGGTTTGATATTTCTCTACCTTCCGATCACTAACCATACTCCATGAGGTTAGGAAGTAGTATTTTGTCCATTGCCACCAAGAAGTTGAAATTTCCTCCATTTGAATATCGAGTATTTTGCCCGTTGCCAACAAAAAACACTTAAGAAAACAGCGTAGAAACCATTTACCTTCTTACAAGACCAATCCATCCCACTCCGTCCTCACAAATATCATTTCTTTCTTTAATTTAATTTCACCACAGATAATAGACTTCACCCACTCATAAAAATAATGGATATAAACCTCAAAAAGATTTAGTAGGTGATTAAGCGGCAAGAGTTTGGGAATAAAAAATTTATATGATCATTAACTTTACAGTTTATATAATTAACTAAAATATACACAAACAAACTGATTCGAATATCCACATTAAAAATAAAAGTAATGGACATAAACTTTAAATCCCAAAGACTGACACACCGAACCATCCATCATATTCTAATCCAATCAAAGCCACTTATAAAATTAAGCCTCGTTTCTTTTCTACTCACGACCACAGGTAATAAATAAATTAAAAAAGAAGTATGGTGTCTTTCACATGCATGTTCTGTTCGTGTGAGTTAGTTGTAGCCTTCAAAATTTTCAGAGACAGTTGGAAGCGCCTCAAACCCTTATATATAGATGGGTGTGGCATAACAATTACGCGTTTTCTTTTGAATCAGCAAGTTTCTTTCTTTCCTCTTCTTCATTCTTCGTTTAGGGTTTCCAATTGAGAGTCTCTTCTTCTCTCTTTTACCCAGTTATTCATTCCCATCTCTGTTTATCAATAATAATCATATAAAGAAAGGGAGGAACTCTCTCTCCTTCTCTGTTTGTCAATTACTGGTTTAATTTGTTCGTCAAGAACTAGTCACTCTGGATTCTTGATTCTTGATTTCTCTCTTGATCCAGATGATTCCCAACCAATTTTTCATGTACTGTTTTTATTGATTTCATTTTTTCCGCTTTGTTTAACCATGAGATTAGAGGCTGGTGTCATGTACATGGATCATTATTTTATTAGATATAAGGACATGGAGAGTTCTTTAGTATTATGTTTTCTTGGGGACTGTTAACATGTAAAGAAATTGGTAAATTCTATAATTTGCAGTACCCTCAATTCATAAGTTCATGTTTTTGGACAACAAGTTCCTATTTCTCTTGTTAATCATTGGTTTATGTTTTTATTGTTGATATTAATGTAACATACAGTACAAGTTTTTTCATGGATAGATTAGCAATCAACCTTGCACTTTCTTAATGGATAGATTTCTGCGGGCTTCTCCTAAGATCATACTCTATAGATTACAAGTTTTTTCTATCAGGCTTGCCAGATCTTGTTCATGCTTTTTCGGTTTTAAGTCAATTTTTTATTTATTTGATGGGTGAACAAATTGAAATTTATTGTAGAACATAGTGACTAAACTTTAAGCAAATTTCCAATGGGAGGCTTGGTAAAACTGCACTTAAATTCACCTTCTAACCCTAAATGCTTAGCCAACAAAAAACAACTAACTTATCTTCAAATCCCATGAACCAGGTATTTATACAATGGGCTGCCTACAATAAACTAAACAATAAAAATAAATAATTGATTTTCTATCTATAGAAAAAGAAAACATCATTGAAAATTCATTACTAGATTACTATTATTATTACGACTATAACAACTAAAATTACTATCATAATTACTGTCTAAACAATTAGAATCATTAATTTGCCTTTAAAAATAAAAATAAAAATAAATTTTACAAAAAAGAAGAAGCAAGAAACAATAGAAAAAACGAACTCTAAAATTATTATTATTATTTCCTAAACAGTAAAACCATCTTTTAAAAGGTTTACAATTAACTCAAATAATCAAAAAAATTGAACTAAACTAACTATAAAATCTAAAAAGAGAAGAGAAAAACAACAAAACTAAGCCGAAAAAACTCAAATGTCATAAGCTGTCATTTAAAACATAGACAACCTCTGTCAAGAAACAATCTTTCCTGCATGAGATTTCATTTGGGATTGAGGCCTGGTTGAATCCCTATAATTAAATTTCTTCCAGGATGCTTTGCCACTTCAAAACAATGAGTCAGGCATACTAAAGTCTATTTGGAAGTGCTTGAAAGCATTTCCAATTTCGCATGACTCGGCTTATTTAGCTTTCTTGTCATTGATGTCACTGTGCATAAGCGATGGATTCATAAGGGATAAGAATGTGTTTGCTTAGAAATAAATCTATGAGACACCATATCATATTTTTTTCACCCCTTTTAGTTAGTTTCTGATTCTTCTCTGCTGGAGGAAGCCGCAAATACAAGCCCCCTCAACTTTCCCATCAAGACACAAAGATCAAGCCCCTCAGCAAACTACAGTTATTTTTTTAGTGGATTGGACGCTACAAAAAATAAAAAATCTGTGCATGAAATTCTCAAACGACAAGTCAGGAAGACATGGTAACATGTTAGTCATCACTATCCAAGTTGGGAACTGAAGTACACGGGTATCTCCACCTCATGAACAGAATTGTGAGAAACAACTTTAGGAAACTTTCGATTCTGTCTTCATTTGGTTTCTTGAAATGTTTTTGATTTGAAGCTTAATAGTTAAAAGATTATGAGAAAAATGAAGCCCTACGCATACTTGCGACTTCAAAGCTGCGTTTATGATAAGGAACGAGTACAATTTGACATGCGTCTGAGCCCTTCGGACATGTTGATAACCTCTTCAAAACATCAACTTCTAATGTTTTAAGGTGAGTAAGATATGTGATGGTCATCTTCTTCAGCACCAATGCATTACTTAAGAAATATTCAAGCATCTCTGTCTCTCCCGATTCCCCTTGAAAAAATTTATACTCGATCACCTGAAGACATGATGACAAACACTGCGGCACAGAGTGTGGGGCACACCAGTTCCAGTAGTTTGCATCCTCATCCTAATTGATTGAAGATATTAAAGAGAACAATACAGAAAGTACTTGTAGATGATTTAGATAAACTAAGAAACACTCAAATCATTGATACGATTTATATCAATGGAACTAACCAGGATCAAGACGAAAACTTCCAAATCAGAACAGCATTGGAGTATCTCAGGCAAAATCCGCACGTAAGCATCACCAACTCGGATCTCCAAATGAATCAAATTCCGGAAAGTAGGCAAATTCCCTAAGCATGGAAACTTATATACAGCTGCCCCTAATAAAGTCTGAGAAGAGGACTCGTTAGATAGGTTGATGACGAATCACCATTAAAAACACCATGTATGCATAAGAGTAAATGGGGGGGGGGGGGGGATCTTACTTGGATATTAAAGTTTGACAGGGACAAAGTTTTAACACCAGAGATCTGTCTATAAAACTGAACCACCATATTTGCATACTCTTCAATTCCTACGTTGAAAACATCTGTTTGATAACCAAAACAGAGATCTGCCTGTAGGAGTGAGTCTGCCCGCTGCATGCTTAATTCCTCAGATGCAAAATCAACGAGTTCAAGAAATTCAAGGTTTGGGGTATCAATAGTAAGCTTTTTACGGTAACGATGATCGTAAGGAACAAAAATGCAGACGAATCCTATGATCAAACGTTTCAAGGACAATGAGCATACATGTACAGACCGCCGAGAATCACGTCCCTCCATTTCTAGTTCCAGTTCTTCGAGGGCAGGGGAACCAGATAATAGCACCTCTATGGCAGTGTTATTCAGCATCCTGAGATGTTCAAGATGAAGGGCCTTGAGACTTGGAAAGCATACAGATTGAAGATTATCAAACCTGATATGACCATGAAGTTTCAGAGCCACTAATTTCTCACAGCAATAGAGGTTCTCTGGCAATCGAAATGGGAAATTGATAGAAAATATAAGCTCCTCCACATTGCCCATAATTGCAGAAGAAGAAATCCATCTACTTAAATGGGTCATCCATGCAGTTGCAGAAAAATCGTAACTTTGAGCTAAGCTGAGCCGGAATTTCAGAATCGATGGGTAATTACGATGAATAAAAAGCCTATCCATGAAATTCACAAAGTTCATCTTTCTTTCTTTATATGTAGATGGATTCTTGTAATAACCCGATATGCAATCATAAATGTCCAAAATGGTGACTGATTTCCACAGGTTTCTCCACCTTGTGGACAGAATGCTGGTAGCCACAGCCCTTTTTGTTGGAAGAAACGAGAGCATGTAACAAAGAATGTCGTCATGCAATTCACTGATTACATCTTCATTCGCTTTTTCACAAAGATTTTGACAAGTATCTCCTGAAGCTGTTTCTTCCATATCTTCAAAAGGGTAAGATCTGAAATTAATTTTAGAATAGAAATTTCCCATGACTCTGAAGAGCAAATAAAAGATTATAAAATGAAAAAAAAAAAAAAAACCAACAAACAGAGAAAACAGTTAACTAGATATATAACAAGCAAGAACAACACCCAGATGAGAGAACAGTCCAGGTTAAGGAAAATAAATGATTCCAACGCAAGCATGACTCAACAAAAAACCCTCAAAACAAAGCTCTGATTGAATGTTTCTTATTAAGCAAGGTAACTGATATTTCAAGTCTCAGCACATGATTCATCAAGAATGTCAAGCTAGCTTCAACACGCAAAAATAAATTATCAACAATAAAAAGATTCATTCTAGCTTGCATGTGATTACTAAGTGACAAACTACAAAATTATTTTTCAGGATATGAAAATTATCATCATCCCACCATCACCACAAAATCATCACCATCACTACTTAATGCATCATCATAATGCATTATTATTTTATTATTATAATTTTCATATTATTACATTTACATATCAATTAATATTCGGAAAAAATAAATTTAGAATATTATAGCTTGGTCACGATTATAATTACAAATTATAAAATTTACTTTACATCTTAGGTTAGTAAAAAATTATTTCTAAAGAAATTATATATTAAAAAAATCATTAAATAATGGTTGATCTTCTCTCTTTGCTTCACACTTTCAGTGATGTTATTCTTTCTCTCTTATTTTTTTTCTCAGGCCACATTTTGGATTTGAATGGCTTAGGAATTTATATTTTAGAAAACTTGAAGAAAAAAAGGCAGCTCAAAATCCATCAGTGATTTCAGGCTCTTCACCTCTTGTTTTTTCTTCCCTTCCTCCCATTAATGTGGATTCCATTTATGGAAAATACGAGTTTAAGTGAGAAACCACCATGCCATGTGCTGTGAAAATTTAAAGTAACTTGGAAGTATATACCATGGCCTTTTTTTGTGTGTTTCTTTCAACATGCTTGAATGAAAAAGGTGTTGTTTTTTGTCAGCATTATGTGAGCTAGTAAGTGGAAATATAGTTTTCTCCCATATGAGTTTCATTTCACTGATAACAGATGACTACTCGTAGGCTGTGTGCAAAATTTCAACACGTGTTGGTTGTGTGTGCACTTTTCTGTCAATATTTGGAGAAGGGGGAGAGGCCTTTTCTGTCAACACGTGATGCTTGACCTACTAGAGGGTTAAGGGTTATGAGCATTAGAAACTATAAAAGTTTGTATAGCCATTGTTGATTCTTGTATAAAAAAATGGAACAAAATCATTGGCGATTCAATGTGGGTGATAGTTGACTGTTTGACCAAGTCAACTCATTTTTAGGTGACTTGTAGGTTTCCAAAGCTAGTAGAAATCTATGTTAACGAGATCATCAGGTTGCATGGTGTATCAATCTTAATTGTGTTCGATAGAGGTCCATAGTTCACTTCTTGGTTATGGGCAAAGTTTCATGAAGCTTTGGGGACTAATGTTCAATTAAGTACTGATTTTCATCCTTGGATCGATGAATAGTCTAATTGGACCCATGCAAATTTTGGGTAGGATAGAGCATATAAGGCTTTGTATAGCTGAAAGGGGAGATCACTTGTATATTGGTATGAGATTGGTGAGAGGAGATTGATGGGTCTTAAGTTAGATAAATAAATTTGAGACAACCAAACATTTAAGTTATTTAGGATTACCAAGCAGAAAGGAGAAAATTATAGATGAATTGATCTTGTTTGTCATGTATCATCTTCTTTCACTCTTTTGTAATCACGAAGGTAGCATATTGGATGCAACTTCACTAACCATAATGAGGACCAGTTATAAACATAAATTGTGATCAATTTTGCAAAATGATGCAAGATTTTGCAACCAACAACCTAGTGTGAGCTGCGGCAAAATAGTTTCTAACAATTACATGTTGTCAATCAATCAATGAAGTAACAACTTTGAGGGATGTGACTCACTTGTCAGGCTCTGGGTTTGCTCCCCACAGGTCACTAGTTCGAGTTCCACATCTGTTAAAGCCACTAGAGATTTTAACTTGTTTTTAAATTTAGGGCCCGTAAGATTAGTCGATGTGTGTGTAAACTAGTCCGGACACCTATTTTCCAAAAAAAAAATCAATGAAGTAACAAATAATAAAAAGGATAGGTTGCTACAAATTCAACATCAATCAGTAAAATACATAAATGAATGAAATTTATCAGGATGAGAGTTTTTGTGCGGTTTAGAACAAAATATTACCTTGTTTATCGTTCCAAAAAAACATTGGCACTTGGATTCTTAGTTACAAGCAATTTGATTCCTTTCCAAGCATGGTTTGTTCACAAGATTGTTTTGCAATAAATATCTAACCTGCCCGCCGAGAAAATTTAATTACAGCTAAAATTGATTCCGTACAATATTGTTATCAAATGATTCTTTTATGTTGTACTTGACATAAGAAAGATCAACACATTTGGAAAATGTAATTATAGTCACCTATGTTTAGACAAAGCATGTAACAACCCCAATTTGTACTATTAATTTATCCGTTAATCTTTCCTCATATAAAGGGTAGATAGAGCATAATTTTTTTTTTTACTTGCCGAAATTTCGGCAGAGTCTCCCTTATATCGGGAGATCCCATGTTATCGACAATGTACCCTGCATACATTTAGAATCACATCTCATCCACAATCACATCCATGTTTAGTGAAATCAATTGCATAATTCATTCTAAGAACCGATGACATGGAAATATGATTTGAAGCTCTCGAATGGGAAATGAAGTTGCATGTGCTCATTGAAATCCTGGTTATCAAGACGGAGAGAATACTGCTCTTCTCTCTCCTTTGAACAGAGTCGAAGTAGGAAGAGAGATTGATGATCAGTTGATGAAATTGTACGTTGAAGATGCTTGGAAATGAAGGCTGGGCTCTTTATGAGGGAATTCCAGGTCCTGCACAAGCTTGTGCATCGCACCAGGGATTTTATGGGGAGTTTGAAGAGGATCTCTTGTATCAAATCTTCAGGCAAAAAATCAGACATTTTTTGATTTGCTTTGCTTTTTAAGTTCTTGGCAGAAGAGAGAAACAGGAAAGCTTAAATGATAAGCAGGTCAACTGGAAAGGAAGGGTAGCATTCATCAATGGTTGGTTAGTTTGAATCATGTTTAACCCAGCTACTCACGAACCCTGTTAATTCCAAATAAGCAGAAGCTTTTACCTGTTATAGCTATCTGCAGAAGTCATGAAAACAATGGATAAACAGTGAAATTCAAAAAGCATAAGAAGAAAACAGCATATGGATCAACTAAAGAACCATGCTTGAACAGACAATGAGTCCTAAATAAATTCTGGGAGTAAAAAAATGTATGATGACATGGTGACAATTGTGTGACTGGCCAATAAGAGAAAACAACTGATTCCATTCCGGAGTTTTTTTAAATAAATAACATAGGCAAAGTATTCGGAATACCAATGGATATCCGTATTCATCCTTCAATAAGGACATGATTGGGGACTTAACGGGGCATATCTTACAAAATATACCCAAGCAGCAATGCAAGACATGGATATGAGAAATTGATGGTCTTGAACGTTACCATTATATAAGCATTCCGGATCACAGATCTTCTGATCCACTCAATACACTGAAAACCACAGCAACGATCACAGTTGACCCTTTTTGATGCAAGATCATATGCACAGCAATTGGAGCTGCAATTGTTCTGGACAATCTGGCCAGAACTAAACAAATAGAATGCAGCTCCAAACCAGAACATATAAAAGATTCCAAGGATAGCATATGGCATCACTGGAAAGATTATGAGTGCTTGAACTTCTCCTATGATCTTTGCAGCCACCTGTATACAGATTAAAAGAATACTTCATTCATTCAGAATTGCTTCAACCTGTTCTATGGTTGATCAATAATGAATACCAAATTGGTTGTATCACTATAATCAAGTTCAGGAATGGACCACCATTAAAATGAAAATACATCTTCAAAACTTCCCTAAATTAGATTTACCAGATTATAAGTTATTGAGGTTGGAGCACTACAATATAGCATTACCATTGAATGGGCCGACAATTGTGAGTCTTCCATAACTCATAAGTTTCTAGAAACCATTTGTTCATTATTATACTTTTAAGTTAGAAATATACTAGCCTTGAGGACAGATGTAGCCATGAGGATGCGATGGACTATGGCAATTGATGCCAGGATGGAAACAACCATTATAAAAGTCATCAGAACAGCAGCAGCATGGAGATGATTTTGCTCCTGAAAGATGCAAATTACTTAGAGTAAATAACATGACACATGTAAATGCAAAAACCACAGCAAATCATGATCTTAGAGAGAGAGAGAGAGAGAGAGAGAGATAATCATATGCTCATTAATGAGGAAACCCACCCGTCCAAACACATGGTAGTACGGATCATGTGCACCGATGATAGGGGAGATCGTATCATTCCCAATCCATCCAGCTAAAGTAGACAAAAGCAGAATAAACTCAGGTTAACATCTCTACAATAATTATTGCCACATTCAGGTGTACAAGGAAACTTCTGTCACAATACTTGGGACCATTGATACTAAAATAAGTTAGCTACAGAAAACTATTCTTTTAGAACTCGGGTGTCAATCAATGCTGAACAGAAAATACTTTTGATAGGGATGATATGTCATTCTTATACACAATCAACTAATAAAATACTAGGTGGTGCCCCTAAACTATTTTTAACTAATAAAAGATAAAAAATTATTGTTCTTCTTACCCACACTTAAGGATCCTAATCTAGAAGGATGATTATTGTGACAATGTACATGTGTCACATAATGATGACGTAACTAGGAAAAATTGATGGAGCTTCCAAAAGATGAACAACCATTAGTGTAAATTGAATGTTCAAGACAAGGTTAAAGAAAAACATTATATTTCTAAACTAAGTGTTTAAGAACATCAATCACTCAGTTTAAAGGAGAAATGTTAGATAAATGTCTTTATAAATTCTTGATGAAAAATAATTTGTGTTAAACTAGATTTTTAAAATCATTGTTTAATTAATTAATTAATTAGAATATTATGTAAGTTAGAGGTATAATGTCTCTATAAATATAAATGTTAATGTATTTAGAATTTTTTAAGTTTGTGTTTTGAAGAGAGTAATTAATCAATAAAAATCAGTAGGTTCCTCCAAATACTTTTGTTTTATTTGCAACAAGTTCAATAGAAATAATTTGTTGTATTATCAATATTTATTTTTTAAATCTTTGAGATTTAGGAAACCAAGATTCCTTTATTACTAAGGAGCTAAAACAGCTCGAGACGTTATTGCTCACCTACACCCATTGGCACTATGGAAAGGATGTTTGCTCCAGTGCTTTGCGCGTACGTGAGCCCTTTTTTTCTGTCTATGAATAGTGTCATCACGAATCTGCAATAATTAAAAGCAATAATTGAGGAATACTATAATCATATTATAATATCATTTTTTAATAAATTCAAGAAATGAAGAAGATAAATACTTTGATTTGTTGATCCGCATGACGCTCAGGCTAAATAATAAAAAAAAAAAAAACTTTAATAAAAAATATTTAATTTTTAAGGAAGTAAGAAAAACTAAATATCCAAATTATATTTTAATTAATACAAATAAAAAAAGAGGCAATGCTGCTGCATGCGGATGCATGCTTCTTCTACGGTACCGTACGGGTTGCGAAAAAATTTGGATCACTTGACACGTCAACAACAGACCCATTAAAAGGGAACGAGGACCCACCCGGCCCAGCAAAGATAGTCCCAGCCTCCTCGTATTTGTTTTAATTAGTGGTGGACTAGTGCTGACAGGAACTAACTTTAATTACACGATGTATGTTTGACTCCTTGGTGACCAACCATCGTTTGCCACGACACCAATATGTAATAAATAAATTAAGAAAGAGGTATGCTGTCTTTCATATGCAATTGTAGCCTTCAAAATTTTCAGAGACAGTTGGAAGCGCCTCAAACCCTTATATATAGATGGGTGTGGCATAACAATTACGCGTTTTCTTTTGAATCAGCAAGTTTGTTTCTTTCCTCCTCTTCGTTCTTCGTTTAGGGTTTCCAGCTGAGAGTCTCTTCTTCTCTCTTTTACCCAGTTATTCATTCCCATCTCTGTTTATCAATAATAATCATATAAAGAAAGGGAGGAACTCTCTCTCCTTCTCTGTTTGTCAATTACTGGTTTAATTTGTTCGTCAAGAACTAGTCATTCTGGATTCTTGATTTCTCTCTTGATCCAATCCTTTAATCATCTGAGCAAGTAACAGACTCGATCCCAATCACAAACCCTGACAATGTTAACTCCAATCCAACTACTCCCTGGCTATCGATTCAGCCCTTATGAGGAAGAACTGGTGCGCTTCTATCTGTATCCCAAACTCACTAACCCTTGCTTTGCCACCTCTGCTCCTGTTAGAGATTGCAGCCTCTATGCCTATCAACCTCTCCAGATCTGGAACACGTTCCACAGAATCCATGGTGAGGATGTTTTCTTCTTCACTGATCTCAGAAAGATGAGCCCCAAGTCCAATAATAATGTCTCCCGCAAGATTGCCGGTGGCCCTGCGACATGGCATAGAGAGGACAAAGACCGTCATATACGTGTCCAAATTGACAAGAATTACAGTGTCAAGGCCCTCAGGAAAGGCTTCAGTTACCGGAACACTCAACCTCACCATCCAGGCTGCAAGTGGACGATGTACGAGTATAGCTTGCCATCCCTTTCCGAGGTCACTGTTTTGTGTCAATTGAGAAGGAAAGACAACGACAAGACCCATCAGTCGACGCAGAAAAACAAAAAGAGGAAGAGGGCCGGTGCTCATGGTGTTGACGATGCGGAAAACACCGAGTCCCTTACATCTGAAGTCGTTGATCATCATCCTGAGTCTGAAGTCTCTGAAGATTACAGCGATTGGATACAGTCGTTTCGGCCAGCAGCTCAACAGGCACATCCAACATGCAGCCTGATTCATGAAAATAGGATCCAGATGATTCCCAACACATTTTTCATGGACTGTTTTTATTGATTTCATTTTATCCTCTTTGTTTAACCATGAGATTAGAGGCTGGTCTCATGTATCTATGAGAGTTCTTTAGTATTTGTTTTTCTTGGGGACTGTTAACATGTAAAGAAATTGGTACATTCTATAATTTGCAGTGCCCTCAATTCATAAGTTCATGTTTTTGGACAACAAGTTCCTATTTCTCTTGTTAATCATTGGTTTATATTTTTATTGTTGATATTAATGTAACATACAGTACGAGTTTTTTCATGGATAGATTAGCAATGAACCTTGCACTTTCTTTATGGATAGATTTCTGTGGGCTTCTCCTCGGATCTTTGAAGGACACTCTTCTTCCAACAGGTTTCTAATAAGAAAAATCTACTTTAGTGCACCTGGCTTGCCAGTTCTCGGTCATGTTTTTTCGGTTTTCAGTCAATTTTTTATTTATCTGATGGGTGAACAAATTGAAATTTAGTGTAGAACATAGTGACTAAACTATATAAAAATGTATAAATACAAAAACAATATAAACATTCTCCAAGATGAACCAAAAAAACCAAAAGAATTAATACTAAATAAAAATTAAGAGAATAAGGGCCAAAATAAAAAAAACAAAATATGTAATTAATTTTAAATGAATGACAAAACTAAAAAAAATCAAAACCTTGGGACCGAAAAAAATAAAGGGATTTGTTTTTTTTTTGTAAATGCAATGTAATTTTTTTTAAAAAAAATCAAAGAATAATGACCAAAATTAAATTAAAATATATGATAAATTTTATTAATTTTCCCTTTCAAATAAAAATCATTTTAACAAAAAAAAAAAGCAAGAAAAAAAATATATAAAAAAAACAATCACTAAAATTATCATTATTCTTATGCGAACAATGAAACCATAAAATTATCTCAAAGAATAAAATAAATTTTAACAAAAGAGAAAACAATAGGAAAAAAAATACTATGAGCATAAAAAAATCATCAGATCCGAAGAATAAATAAAAATAACAGAAAACACTAAAAACATAAAAAAAGAAAAAAAGAAATATTAATTTTAAAATGATCATGAATATAAATTTTATGTTTACAAACGAATCGAATAAAAATAAAAGCCAAAAAAAAAAACAACAAAAACTAAAAGCATAGATGCATAAATACAAAAACAAAATAAACATTATCCAAGAAGGACCGAAAAAACCAAAACAATTAATATTAAATAAAAATTAAAAGAATAAGGGTTGAAATGAAAAAAAAATATATAATTAATTTTAATTGAATGATAAAACTGTAACAAATCAAAACCTTGGGACCGAAAAAAATAAAAGGATTTCTAAAAAAAATGCAGTGTAATTTTTTTTTTAAAATAAAAGAATAATGACCAAAATGAAAAGTACCATATATGACCGATTTCAATTAGATGACAAAATTGAAACAAATTAAAACCATCACATCAAAAAAATTGAAAAAAAACCAAAAATCAAAAGAATAAGGATTGAAATGAAAAACAACATATATATCAATTTCAATTGAAGGGCAAAATTGAAAACATTAAAAATTTCCATTGAAAAAATAAGGAAGAAAAAAAAAACCAAAAGACTAAGGACTGAAATAAAACACCAAAACCCATAAAGGACCGTAATATATATTTCCACTGCATTTGAGAGAAAAGGGTGGAAAAAAGATAAAACATCCACCGGTGATTCCCTCATCGCCTTCACACGATACACACCCCGCCAGTAGATCGCATCCGGTTACATGGCGAATGAACATTCTACACCACCTATATATATTGCACACACCGCTTGCAAGGCGCTTACACGTGAAAACTAATGGCGCGCCTGCAGTAACTTCGAGAAAAAATAATTAAAAAAATTAGAATTACTTAAACACCTTTGAACCCAGCGATAACCACAAAAAACTGAACATGAAAGTACCATCATACCCCTAGAGCCAGACCTTTGTTTTTGTCTTTTCTGAGGATATTTAAGCAGTTTCAAGGTGCACAAAACATGAAAAAAGTATAAAATAACCTTACCTTTAGCCCCCCCTGCCCAGCGTCCTACCCGAGGGCAAAGTCGTTATTTCACTAATCAATATCATGCAAAAAACTAAAAATACCCCTAACCAGCCCTCGTCTTTTGTCACCTCACAAGGGTAAATAGGTATTTTCACTATGCAAAAAATATTGATTATATATTAAAAATATTGATTATATTGATTAATATTAAAATTCATAGTAACCGGACATAGTGAAACATCGATGCGTTTTAAATATACGTATAATTATTGGCACATGCTATATACAGGGAGGGTTAATTTTTTAATACAAAAAATATTCGTAATTAGAGAAATTATTCTTAGAGAGGTTTTTGCTAGAGATTTTAGTTCTAGCAGTAATTTCATTTGTAAAGTAAATTATTGATGAAAATAATGACAAAAATTCAAGCCAATTAAAATACTTTTCAACCATTTTTTTGTCAGCCAATTCATAAATAAATATTACCAACCGATCAATGATGGACTAGACATCAGTAATTAAGCCATTTAAGTTATTTTATTTTAAAAAATATGGTGAAAATAAAATTTTACTTCTAAAATGAAAAACAATAAAATATAGGTAGACAAGTATCAAGGGTTATTTGATTTTTTTTTAAATAATTAATAATTTCAAAATTTCAAAACCTATAAAACTATAAAATGCACATGGGTGTGACACATTCTAAAAGAAAAATCTACCTTTCACTCTATATTATTGAAAAATTTGTCGCATTTTCTCTCTCTTGATTTGAAATGCGTGCACGATGGATAAGTTATTTGTTGTTCGTAAGTTGTTCTTTTCTTTTCTTTCTGCTACATAAAAAACACAACAATGTTATATATATATATATATATATATATATATATATATATATATATATATCATTTTGTAAAAGTTTTGTTTGTTTTCAATATGTTCCTTCAATTCTAATTTGTCATGTATTATTTTCTCCAATTCGGTCTTTAATATTTTAGTTTCTATTTTTTTCTTGATCCTTTTGTAAGAGTTTTATAGGTTTTCAATTACATCATTTAATCCAAGTTCATGGTGATTTATTTTTTGTAATTTCATCTTCATTCTTCTTCTTTTTTTTTCATTTGTTAGAGTTGTTTTTCTTTACAATTTAACGTCTAATTTATTTTTTACTTTAAATTTCACCTTTATTTTTAAAATATCTATATATCTAATTTTTATCATTAAAAAATAAAATATGAATATTGATAGGTAAAATTAATATAATTATAAAACGCATCAAGGTTTCACTATATACGTTCACTGTGGATTTCAACAGTAAAATTACTATTTTGCCCCTAGAATCACGAAAATTTAACCCTCGATACCGAAGGTGTTCTGGTCTTTTCAATATTTATTGCATAGTGAAACTTTCTATTTATCCCTAGGAGCTGACAAAAAGATGAAGTATGGCAGAAGGTATTTTCTATTTTCCCAATATCTGTGCATAGTACAATTACATACATACCCTTAGAAACGATAAAAATGAAGGTCTATGGCTGGGGCAAGGTGATACTTTTACGTCTGTTTTTTTCATAGTTATCGCTGGGTTCAGGAGTGTTTAGGTAATTCTATAATTATTTTGATATTCTTTCAATTGAAATTGACCATATATGATACATTTCATTTTAGTCTAATATTTTGATTTTGTTTTTGTTTTTGGTTCCTTTAATATTTTTGATTTGCAGGTTTTAATTTGTTTTAATTTTATCCTCCAATTGAAATTGGTCATATATAGTTGTTTTCATTTTGGGTACTTGTTCTTTTAATTTTTATTAAACAATTACATTGTATTTAATTTTTTTTTAAAAAAAAAACCCTTTTTTTTCAATCCCAATGTTTTTTATTTTTGAGATTCATCCTTTAATTGGAATTAATTATATATATATATATATATATATATATATATATATATATATATATATATATATATATATATATATATTATTTTGGAACTTATTTTTTTAATTTTTTATTTACTATTAATTCTTTTGGTTTTTTGGGTCCTTCTTGGACAATGTTTATTTTGTTGTCCATATTTATGCATTTATGCTTTTAGTTTTTGTTTTTAATTTTGCTCGTTTTATTTTTTGTGGAGATTTTATTTTTATTCGATTTAGTTCTGAAATTTTAATTTATGTTGGTAATCATTTTAAAATTAATATTTTTTCTTTTTCCTTTTGGTCTTTTTTTAATATTTTCTGCTGGGTTTATCTGTTCTTCAAATCCTATGATTTTTTTATGCTGATAATATTTATTTTAGTTTTTTTTTTGCTCTTTTTTTGTTTCCTCTTTTGTTATTTTTTTTTTACTTTTCGAAATAATTTTATGGTTTCATTGTTTACACAATAAAAATGATAATTTGAGTTATTTTGATTTTTTATTGTGTCAGTCTGTAAAAAAATGTTTTGTTTTTCTTATTTTTCAGGACAATTTAATGATTCTAATTATTTTGGAAGTAATGGTGATAATAATTTTAGCTTTTATAGTCATGATAATGATGGTAATTTAGCAATGTATTCTCAATGATGTTTTTTTGTTTTTATTGTAGAAAATCAACGATTTATTTTTATAACTTGGTTATCATAGATTTTTCCACAATTTTTATTATATTATTGTATTTAATTTAAATTAGATTATGAAATAAACTAACTCTAATATGCTGAATCTTCAGCAGATGATTCAGGTATCTGAATCTTCTTAATTTTTTAACGACAATGATATTTTTATACTGGTGATTTCGTTGAAACTTGTTAAATAGAATAATTTATATCGATTTAAAAATCATATATTTTATTGAAAACATGTGTTTCGTAGAAATTCTGCATAAATTGATTATTTTGCCTAAAGTTATAGTATAATAATAAAAAATCTCATAATCTTAATATCTCATACTTTTAATATATATTTTTTGGGTTGAAAAAAATGTGGTTTCGGCCGCGGCGAAGGGCAGGTAAACTGCTAGTAACTAATATACTTTCAATCGGTGTTTTCATATGCTAAAATTTGAAGGGCATAAATTTGAAGGAAGATAAGTTTTCCATCAACATACAAAGATCATGGTCCTCAACATTAAGAAAAATTGCAGTTATTTTCTTAATGGATTGGACACTGAAAAATAAAAAAAATTATGCATGAAATTCTCAAAAGACAAGTCAGGAAGACATGGTAACACAAAAATATGAGAAACAACTTTAGGAAGATGCTGATTATGTCTTCACTTGGTTTCTTGTGTAAAGATTAACAAGCTGTGATATATTTTCACAGAGAAGAAGAGTTTGAACAGAGGAAAACGAAGAACAATTTTGGAGGGAAAAATAGAATCTCAAAATATCACTCTGTTATGCTGTTTTTCAGCTTAATTCACACAGTGTGCATGTCTCTTATTTATACCTAAGAGACATGCCTTGCATATGCATACTCACACGTATGCATACGGTATATTATATCTTAACATTCCCCCTCAATCACAGGCTTGGATATGCCAAGCATGAGATTGTTACAATGCAAATGAAATAAAGGTGAACTTAAGCCTTTTGTTAAGATGTCTGCCGATTGCTCCTGAGATGAGACAAATTGCACAATGAGCTGGTTATTTGAGACCCTCTCCCGAACAAAGTGAACATCTATTTCGATGTGTTTGGTTCGTTGGTGCTGAATGGGATTGAAGGATAGAGCAATGGCAGAGAGATTGTCGCAAAAGAGCACAGGTGGCTGTGATATCTTGATCCCCAGAAAATTCAATAAGTGTTGAACCCAATCCAATTCAGCTGAAGTTGTTGATAAAGCACGGTATTCTGCCTCAGTAGAAGACCTAGATACAGTCTGTTGTTTCTTAGATGTCCAGGAAATAGGGTTGGAGCCGAGAAATACAATCAATCCAGTTGTAGACCTCCTGTCATTGGGATCCCCAGCCCAATCAGCATCACTGTAAGCTGTGATGTCCAAGGAACCTTTCGAATACTGAATACCATACTGCATGGTGCCTTTGAGGTAACGGAGAATCCTTTTTACAGCAGCAAAGTGGATGATCATGGGGTTTTGCATAAACTGGCAGACCTGGTGCACAGAGAAAGCTATGTCGGGTCTTGTAAAGGTAAGGTATTGGAGTGCACCTACAATACTCCTATACAGTGAGGGATCACCAAAGGGCATGCCATCATCCTTCAATAGTCTTTGATAAGGGAGGCAGGGTGTAGCACAAGCTTTGGCCTCAAGCATGTCGGTCTTAATCAGCAGATCATGTATATACTTAGACTGTGTCAAGAACAAACCAGCAGATGAGTGTAAAACCTGAACCCCCAAAAAGAAATGTAGCTCCCCCAAGTCTTTGATTTCAAATTCAGAGGCAAGTGACTGAATAATACACTTAATCTCAGCATGGTCACTTCCAGTAATTATAATATCATCTACATATACTAACAATATGATAATTCCAACATCAAGACTTTTAACAAACAATGAAGAATCAGAATATGTAGATTTAAACCCCAGAGAAGGCAAAAAAGATGTGAACCTTTCATTCCAAGCCCTTGGTGCTTGCTTGAGACCATAAAGGGACTTATGGAGTTTGCAAACAAGTTGTGGATGATTGGAATCCGAAAATCCAGGGGGCTGTGCCATGAATACTTCTTCTTGAAGGGTACCATGCAAAAATGCATTTTTGACATCAAGTTGTCGCAGCAACCAACCATGATTAGCAGCAAGAGCAAGGACAATTCTGACTGTTGTTGGCTTCACCACAGGACTGAAAGTTTCCCCATAGTCTAACCCAGCTTCTTGACTAAACCCTTGAGCAACCAATCTAGCTTTGTGCCTTGCAATAGATCCATTTGCATGCCTTTTTACCTTGAAGATCCACTTGCAGCCCACTAAGTTCTTATTTGGTGGAAGAGAGACCAATGTCCAAGTTTGCTGAGATTGAAGGGCAAAGAGTTCCTCTTTCATTGCATTCAGCCATACAGGGTCCTTCATAGCAGATTTATAACTGTGAGGCTCAACTTGTGACAAATCAGTGGAATGAGTAGAAGTAGTCAGCAAGCAGATTTTCTTCTTAACTATCCCACTCTTGCTGCGAGTCTTCATTGAATGCACATTCATGGCAGGAACATGACTAACAACTGGAATGGTCTCGGGTTGAAAGTCAGCATGTGCAGATGGATTAACCAATGATGCATTTTTCGGACATAGTCACAGGGAAGAGAAACATTAGGCACGGGATGCAGGGTGTAATGGACCTTATAGGGAGACAATGAAGGAGACCGATTTGGAGAAGGTAATGACTGTGGGGGAAGGGAGCACAACAACATTTTCTCGTGGTTACAATAGGGGAGGGGAAACGTGAGCGGGAGCAGATTCCGAATGAGAATTCTCGGGAGTTGATGTTAGTTTCATGTAGGGAAAAAATCTGCTCATTGAAAATGACATGACGGGAAATATAGGTGCGTTTGGAAGCAACATTGTAACATATATACCCTTTGTACTGAGATGCATAACCTAAGAAGATGCACATTGTGGTCTTAGGTTGCAATTTATTTGAAAGATATGGACGCAATAGGGGAAAACAAGCACATCCAAAAATCCTGAGATGGGACACATCAGGAGAAGATTTAAACAAGACTTCGTATGGGGATTGATATTGCATGACTGGTGTTGGCATTCGATTTATTAAGTACAATGCTGTGTGTAAGGCAAAAGTCCAGAAAACAGAAGGTATTTTAGCATGTTGTAAGAGTGTAATGGTGGTTTCAATGAGGTGACGGTGTTTACGTTCAGCTAGGCCATTTTGTTCAGGTGTGTAAGGGCATGATTTTTGATGAACAATGCCTTTACTATTGAAAAACAGTTTGAGTTTATGGCTAATGTACTCTCCACCCCCATCACTTTGAAGTATGTTGATATTGCAAGAAAATTGTGTTGCAACATAATTATAAAATGTAATAAAAAGCAGAGCACACATCACTCTTATTAACCAATGGAAACAGACCAACAAAACCTTGAATATTCATCAATAAAAGTGACATAGTATTTATATCCATCAATTGAAACATAAGGAGATGGACCCCATACATCACTATGTATAATTTGAAAGGGTATTACAGACTTTGCATGAATGGAATGAAAAGGTAGTTTCGAAAACTTTCCTTGAAGACAACTATGACACATAGAAGTATTGGAATCATTTGCACAAGCAACATTTGCTTTTTGTAACATTAAAGTGACAATATTATTGGAGGGATGACCTAATCTGCTATGCCAAGTGGAAGAGAATACTAACTGACCAAGATAAGTTTGAGACTGGAAATTGACATTGGAAACCGTAGATGAAGGATGAACAAAGGGTAGAGGGTAAAGTCCATTACTGCATTGTCCTGTGTATATGATCCTCCCCGTGACCTTGTCCTGAATCCAAAAGAAAAATGCATCAAAGATTAGTCGAAAATTGTTATCCAAACACAATCGATGCACGTGATAGCAGATTTTTGAGTAAGTTTTGGAACATACAAAACAGATTTGAGTTTAAGAGATGCATTGCTTGTGGAAATAACAGATTGCCCAACATGAGATACCAACAAACCTTCACCATTAGCAGTTTGAACTCTGTCATTAGTAGGATAGGGAGCAATCAATGACATATTAGATAAGTCTGCAGACATGTGATTTGTAGCTCCAGTATCTGCAAGCCATACTGAAGAAGAAGGCTGAGATGATGATGGTAGTGCAGTGTTCATGGCATGTATGGTCTGTGATTGAGAGGACTGAGGCTGAGATGCATACTGAACCGAGCCATTAAATGATGGCATGACAGTGTGCAAGGCCTGTATATGCTGTTGTTGAGAGGGCTGGGGCTGAGATGCATACTGAACCGAGCCATTAAAATTGCCCAAACCATTAGAGGACTGGGACTGAGATGCATACTGAACCGAGCCATTAAAATTGCCCAAACCATTATGCCCTGTCTGTGGATGCACTGCATGTGTGGACTATGGCTGAGACGACTGTGAGGAGTTAAACTGAGCTGACCCCATAACAGTTGAACCATTCTCATTATAGAAACAAAACCTTGTTGTATGATTAGTTCTCCCACAAATATGACATTGAATTCTATCATCCCTTTTTAAACCACAATTAGGTGCTGTGTGTCCTTCACAATTACACAGTTGGCAAATAGGCACATGTGAATTAACATATGGTGAGGGATTAGAGCCATAAACAACTGAATTCATGGGTTGCTGATCATGAGTATGGGCAGGGTATTGAGGTTTAGAGTAGTTTCTAAATCCTGGTTGAAACCTCATTCTACCTCGGTTCTTATTAAAAGACCTATAACCTCCATTGCCAAAGTTATTATATGGTCTGTGAGATGGTGGAGCATAAGAAATAGGTGATGAATCAACTGATTTGGACACAGTAGTATTCATGGCAGTAAGATAGGATGTTGGA
The DNA here is from genome assembly GCA_029030765.1 of Salix suchowensis. Taxonomy (NCBI): domain Eukaryota; kingdom Viridiplantae; phylum Streptophyta; class Magnoliopsida; order Malpighiales; family Salicaceae; genus Salix; species Salix suchowensis. Next base: position 2,971,667 of record JAPFFH010000004.1, on the reverse strand, counting down.
TCGAGTATAACGGCTTTCCATGATCTTTTCCTCAGCAAGCAATTGAGACCTAAATTCTTTCAATGTAATCACATTTTCTCTCCCACGGACAACACAACAAAAAGTATTATATTCAGAAGATAAACCATTCAATGCTAAGATCACTATATCTTCATCAGCAAAATAAACACCAGCAGCACTCAAGTAGTCCCTAGCCTCTTTTATTTTCAGAAGATATTGACTAATAGAATCAGTCCCTTTCCTTATATTCTGTAAATCAGACTTCAATTGGAAAATACTAGTCTTAGAAACTGACGAGAATTGTTCCTTTAATCTAATCCAAAGGTCCCGAGAGCTAGTACTCCCAATTGCACAAGACATAGCAATTGGAGATAAAGTAGCAGTAATAAGTTGCATTATCGCTCTATCATGCATTTTCCACACCAGAAACTCATCACATTCAACTGAAGAGGAGGCATTAGAGAAATTCATACCACAATCATCGGTTGAGCTAGAGGAGGAGGGACACGGATGAGACCCATTGACGAAGCCAAAAATTCCATTGCTCTCTAGGAGTAGCTGCATCTGGAAATTCCAGTTTAAGTAATTGGTATCATCAAGCTTCGCATTCACAGATGATGATACGGTGGAGATTAAAGCTGTAATGGGTGATTGGAGAATTTGAAGTTGGGCTGTTGTGACCATTGTTATTTGACTGGGTAAACCAAAGATGAACCTAGTGAGGTAATTTCAGCAGCTCCAAAGAAGTAATTTTAAGAAATCGCAAACTCTTGAAGATGAAGATTGCGTCAATTTGAAATTAAAGACACTGACAGTGACGATGACACTGTTTTTGAAATCTAAAAATTTGGATCGATTTGTTTTGCGTGAGCATTAAGCTCTGATACCATGTAAAGATTAACAAGCTGTGATATATTTTCACAGAGAAGAAGAGTTTGAACAGAGGAAAACGAAGAACAATTTTGGAGGGAAAAATAGAATCTCAAAATATCACTCTGTTATGCTGTTTTTCAGCTTAATTCACACAGTGTGCATGTCTCTTATTTATACCTAAGAGACATGCCTTGCGTATGCATACTCACACGTATGCATACGGTATATTATATCTTAACATCTTGAAATCTTTTTGAGGGTTCAATTTTGAAGCTTAAGAGTTCAGAGATTCTGAATATTCACCGAGAGGTAGGAAGTTTGCTTGTTAAAATAATTATTGATGCTCGAGAGAGAGTAGTGATAGAATTAGTAAAACCTGATTATCAACAATAAGAAAGAAATTTTCATAGGATTAATTCAATTGAGAAAATTCATATAAGATTACGTGAGTCCTAAAATTCAATTGAGAAAATTTTCGAGACGTTATTGCTCACCTACACCCATTGGCACTATGGAAAGGATGTTTGCTCCAGTGTTTTGCGCGTACGTGAGTCCTTTTTTTTCTGTCTATGAATAGTGTCATCACGAATCTGCAATAATTAAAAGCAATAATTGAGGAATACTATAATCATATTATAATATCATTTTTAGAATAAATTCAAGAAATGAAGAAGATAAATACTTTGATTTGTTGATCCGCATGACGCTCAGGCTAAATAATAAAAAAAAAAACTTTAATAAAAAATATTTAATTTTTAAGGAAGTAAGAAAAACTAAATAACCAAATTAAATTTTAATTAATACAATAAAAAAAAGAGGTAACAAGAACAAATAAAAAAATATATTGCCCGGATCAAAGTTGGGCCAGCACGTAAGAAAAGATGTTAAAACTTAAAACTGGGTCACGTTTAGACATGACCACAGGCAATACTGCTGCATGCGGATGTATGCTTCTTCTACGGTACCGTACGGGTTGCGAAAAAATTTGGATCATTTGACACGTCAACAACAGACCCATTAAAAGGGAACGACGACCCACCCGGCCCAGCAAAGATAGTCCCAGCCTCCTCGTATTTGTTTTAATTAGTGGTGGACTAGTGCTGACAGGAACTAGCTTTAATTACACGATGTATGTTTGACTCATTGGTGACCAACCATCGTTTGCCACGACACCAATATGTAATAAATAAATTAAGAAAGAGTTATGCTGTCTTTCATATGCATGTTCTGTTCGTGTGAGTTAGTTGTAGCCTTCAAAATTTTCAGAGACAGTTGGAAGGGCCTCAAACCCTTATATATAGATGGGTGTGGCATAACAATTACGCGTTTTCTTTTGAATCAGCAAGTTTGTTTCTTTCCTCCTCTTCGTTCTTCGTTTAGGGTTTCCAGCTGAGAGTCTCTTCTTCTCTCTTTTACCCAGTTATTCATTCCCATCCCTGTTTATCAATAATAATCATATAAAGAAAGGGAGGAACTCTCTCTCCTTCTCTGTTTGTCAATTACTGGTTTAATTTGTTCGTCAAGAACTAGTCATTCTGGATTCTTGATTCTTGATTTCTCTCTTGATCCAATCCTTTGATCATCTGAGCAAGTAACAGACTCGATCCCAATCACAAACCCTGACAATGTTAACTCCAATCCAACTACTCCCTGGCTATCGATTCAGCCCTTATGAGGAAGAACTGGTGCGCTTCTATCTGTATCCCAAACTCACTAACCCTTGCTTTGCCACCTCTGCTCCTGTTAGAGATTGCAGCCTCTATGCCTATCAACCTCTCCAGATCTGGAACACGTTCCACAGAATCCATGGTGAGGATTTTTCTTCTTCACTGATCTCAGAAAGATGAGCCCCAAGTTCAATAATAATGTCTCCCGCAAGATTGCCGGTGGCCCTGCAACATGGCATAGAGAGGACAAAGACCGTCATATACGTGTCCAAATTGACAAGAATTACAGTGTCACAGCCCTCAGGAAAGCCTTCAGTTACCGAAACACTCAACCTCACCAACCAGGCTGCAAGTGGATGATGTACGAGTATAGCTTGCCATCCCTTTCCGAGGTCACTGTTTTGTGTCAATTGAGAAGGAAAGACAACGACAAGACCCATCAGTCGACGCAGAAAAACAAAAAGAGGAAGAGGGCCGGTGCTCATGGTGTTGACGATGCGGAAAACACTGAGTCCCTTACATCTGAAGTCGTTGATCATCATCCTGAGTCTGAAGTCTCTGAAGATTACAGCGATTGGATACAGTCGTTTCGGCCAGCAGCTCAACAGGCACATCCAACATGCAGCCTGATTCATGAAAATAGGATCCAGATGATTCCCAACACATTTTTCATGGACTGTTTTTATTGATTTCATTTTATCCTCTTTGTTTAACCATGAGATTAGAGGCTGGTCTCATGTATCTATGAGAGTTCTTTAGTATTTGTTTTCTTGGGGACTGTTAACATGTAAAGAAATTGGTACATTCTATAATTTGCAGTGCCCTCAATTCATAAGTTCATGTTTTTGGACAACAAGTTCCTATTTCTCTTGTTAATCATTGGTTTATGTTTCTATTGTTGATATTAATGTAACATACAGTACGAGATTTTCATGGATAGATTAGCAATGAACCTTGCACTTTCTTTATGGATAGATTTCTGTGGGCTTCTCCTCGGATCTTTGAAGGACACTCTTCTTCCAACAGGTTTCTAATAAGAAAAATCTACTTTAGTGCACCTGGCTTGCCAGTTCTCGGTCATGTTTTTTCGGTTTTCAGTCAATTTTTTATTTATTTGATGGGTGAACAAATTGAAATTTAGTGTAGAACATAGTGACTAAACTTCAAATTTACTATCATCATTATCATCATGACTATAACAATTAAGATTACTATCATCATTATTGTCTAAATAATTAGAATCATTAATTTGTCTTTAAAAATAAAAAATATTTTTTACAAAAAAAAAAAAAAACAACAAAACAATAGAAAAAATGAACACTAAAATTATTATTATTATTACTACGCCAACAATGAAACCATATAATTATCTCGAAGAATAAAATAAACTTTAACAAAAAAGCAAACAAAAACACAACCAACAACAAAATAATATAAATAAATATTGTGAGCATAAAAAAATCATCTGATCCGAGGAACTGATAAAAATAATAGAAAATACTAAAAAAAGAACAAAAGAAAAAGGAAGAAATATTAATTTTAAAATGATCATCAATATAAATTAAAATTTTAGAAACTAAATAAAAATAAGACCCAAACAAAAAATTAAACAACAAAAACTAAAAGTATAAATGTATAAATACAAAAACAATATAAACATTCTCCAAGATGAACCAAAAAAACCAAAAGAATTAATACTAAATAAAAATTAAGAGAATAAGGCCAAAATAAAAAAAAAACAAAATATGTAATTAATTTTAAATGAATGACAAAACTAAAAAAAATCAAAACCTTGGGACCGAAAAAAATAAAGGGATTTGTTTTTTTTTTTAAATGCAATGTAATTTTTTTTTAAAAAAATCAAAGAATAATGACCAAAATTAAATTAAAATATATGATAAATTTTATTAATTTTCCCTTTCAAATAAAAATCATTTTAACAAAAAAAAGCAAGAAAAAAAATATATAAAAAAACAATCACTAAAATTATCATTACTCTTATGCGAACAATGAAACCATAAAATTATCTCAAAGAAAAAAATAAATTTTAACAAACGAGAAAACAATAGGAAAAAAAAATACTATGAGCATAAAAAAATCATCAGATCCGAAGAATAAAAAAAAATAACAGAAAACACTAAAAACATAAAAAAAGAAAAAAAGAAATATTACTTTTAAAATAATCATGAATATAAATTTTATGTTTAGAAACGAATCGAATAAAAATAAAAGCCAAAAAAAAAACAACAAAAACTAAAAGCATAGATGCATAAATACAAAAACAAAATAAACATTATCCAAGAAGGACCGAAAAAACCAAAACAATTAATATTAAATAAAAATTAAAAGAATAAGGGTTGAAATGAAAAAAAATATAATTAATTTTAATTGAATGATAAAACTGTAACAAATCAAAACCTTGGGACCGAAAAAAATAAAAGGATTTCTAGAAAACATACAGTGTAATTTTTTTTTTTTAAATAAAAGAATAATGACCAAAATGAAAAGTACCATATATGACCGATTTCAATTAGATGACAAAATTGAAACAAATTAAAACCATCACATCAAAAAAATTGAAAAAAAAACCAAAAATCAAAAGAATAAGTTTTGAAATGAAAAACAACATATATATCAATTTCAATTGAAGGGCACAATTGAAAACATTAAAAATTTCCATTGAAAAAATAAGGAAGAAAAAAAACCAAAAGACTAAGGACTGAAATAAAACACCAAAACCCATAAAGGACCGTAATATATATTTCCACTGCATTTGAGAGAAAAGGGTGGAAAAAAGATAAAACATCCACCGGTGATTCCCTCATCGCCTTCACACGATACACACCCCGCCAGTAGATCACATCCGGTTACATGGCTAATGAACATTCTACACCACCTATATATATTGCACACACCGCTTGCAAGGCGCTTACACGTGAAAACTAATGGCGCGCCTGCAGTAACTTCGAGAAAAAATAATTAAAAAATTTAGAATTACTTAAACACCTTTGAACCCAGCGATAACCACAAAAAACTGAACATGAAAGTACTATCATACCCCTAGAGCCAGACCTTTTTTTTTGTCTTTTCTGAGGATATTTAAGTAGTTTCAAGGTGCACAAAACGTGAAAAAAGTATAAAATAACCTTACCTTTAGCCCCCCTGCCCAGCGTCCTACCCGAGGGCAAAGTCGTTATTTCACTAATCAATATCATGCAAAAAAATAAAAAAATACCCCTAACCAGCCCTCGTCTTTTGTCAGCTCACAAGGGTAAATAGGTATTTTCACTATGCAAAAAATATTGATTATATATTAAAAATATTGATTATATTGATTAATATTAAGATTCATAGTAACCGGACATAGTGAAAGATCGATGCGTTTTAAATATACCTATAATTATTGGCACATGCTATATACAGGGAGGGTTAATTTTTTAATACAAAAAATATTCGTAATTAGAGAAATTATTCTTAGAGAGGTTTTTGCTAGAGATTTTAGTTCTAGCAGTAATTTCATTTGTAAAGTAAATTATTGATGAAAATAATGACAAAAATTCAAGCCAATTAAAATACTTTTCAACCATTTTTTTGTCAGCCAATTCATAAATAAATATTACCAACCGATCAATGATGGACTAGACATCAGTAATTAAGCCATTTAAGTTATTTTATTTTTAAAAATATGGTGAAAATAAAATTTTACTTCTAAAATGAAAAACAATAAAATATAGGTAGACAAGTATCAAGGGTTATTTGATTTTTTTTAAATAATTAATAATTTCAAAATTTCAAAACCTATAAAACTATAAAATGAACATGGGTGTGACACATTCTAAAAGAAAAATCTACCTTTCACTCGATATTATTGAAAAATTTATCGTATTTTCTCTCTCTTGATTTGAAATGCGTGCACGATGGATAAGTTATTTGTTGTTCGTAAGTTGTTCTTTTCTTTTCTTTCTGCTACATAAAAAACACAACAATGTTATATATATATATATATATATATATATATATATATATATATATATATATATATATATCATTTTGTAAAAGTTTTGTTTGTTTTCAATATGTTCCTTCAATTCTAATTTGTCATGTATTATTTTCTCCAATTCGGTATTTAATATTTTAGTTTCTATTTTTTTCTTGATCCTTTTGTAAGAGTTTTATAGGTTTTCAATTACATCATTTAATCCAAGTTCATGGTGATTTATTTTTTGTAATTTCATCTTCATTCTTCTTCTTTTTTTTTTCATTTGTTAGAGTTGTTTTTCTTTACAATTTAACGTCTAATTTATTTTTTACTTTAAATTTCACCTTTATTTTTAAAATATCTATATATCTAATTTTATCATTAAAAAATAAAATATGAATATTGATAGGTAAAATTAATATAATTATAAAACGCATCAAGGTTTCACTATATACGCTCACTCGTGGATTTCAACAGTAAAATTACTATTTTGCCCCTAGAATCACGAAAAATTTAACCCTCGATACCGAAGGTGTTCTGGTCTTTTCAATATTTATTGCATAGTGAAACTTTCTATTTATCCCTAGGAGCTGACAAAAAGATGAAGTATGGCAGAAGGTATTTTCTATTTTCCCAATATCTGTGCATAGTACAATTACATACATACCCTTAGAAACGATAAAAATGAAGGTCTATGGCTGGGGCAAGGTGATACTTTTACGTCTGTTTTTTTCATAGTTATCGCTGGGTTCAGGAGTGTTTAGGTAATTCTATAATTATTTTGATATTCTTTCAATTGAAATTGACCATATATAATACATTTCATTTTAGTCTAATATTTTGTTTTTGTTTTTGTTTTTGGTTCCTTTAATATTTTTGATTTGCAGGTTTTAATTTGTTTTAATTTTATCCTCCAATTGAAATTGGTCATATATAGTTGTTTTCATTTTGGGTACTTGTTCTTTTAATTTTTATTAAACAATTACATTGTATTTAATTTTTTTTGTAAAAAAAACCCTTTTTTTTCAATCCCAATGTTTTTTTATTTTTTGAGATTCATCCTTTAATTGAATTATATATATATATATATATATATATATATATATATATATATATATATATATATATATATATATATATATATATATATATATATATATATATATATATATATATATATTATTTTGGAACTTATTTTTTTTAATTTTTTATTTACTATTAATTCTTTTGGTTTTTTGGGTCCTTCTTGGACAATGTTTATTTTGTTGTCCATATTTATGCATTTATGCTTTTAGTTTTTGTTTTTAATTTTGCTCGTTTTTATTTTTTTGTGGAGATTTTATTTTTTATTCGATTTAGTTCTGAAATTTTAATTTATGTTGGTAATCATTTTAAAATTAATATTTTTTCTTTTTTCCTTTTGGTCTGTTTTTTAATATTTTCTCTGGGTTTATCTCGTTCTTCAAATCCTATGATTTTTTTTATGCTGATAATATTTATTTTAGTTTTTTTTTGCTCTTTTTTTGTTTCCTCTTTTGTTATTTTTTTTTACTTTTCGAAATAATTTTATGGTTTCATTGTTTACACAATAAAAATGATAATTTGAGTTATTTTGATTTTTTATTGTTGTCAGTCTCAGAAAAAATGTTTTGTTTTCTTATTTTTCAGGACAATTTAATGATTCTAATTATTTTGGAAGTAATGGTGATAATAATTTTAGCTTTTATAGTCATGATAATGATGGTAATTTAGCAATGTATTCTCAATGATGTTTTTTTTGTTTTTATAGTAGAAAATCAACGATTTATTTTTTATAACTTGGTTATCATAGATTTTTCCACAATTTTTTATTATATTATTGTATTTAATTTAAATTAGATTATGAAATAAACTAACTCTAATATGCTGAATCTTTCAGCAGATGATTCGAGTATCCGAATCTTCTTAATTTTTTAACGACAATGATATTTTTTATACTGGTGATTTCGTTGAAACTTGTTAAATAGAATAATTTATATCGATTTAAAATTCATATATTTTATTGAAAACATGTGTTTCGTAGAAATTCTGCATAAATTGATTATTTTGCCTAAAGTTATAGTATAATAATAAAAAATCTCATAATCTTAATATCTCATACTTTTAATATATATTTTTTGGGTTGAAAAAAATGTGGTTTCGGCCGCGGCGAAGGGCAGGTAAACTGCTAGTAACTAATATACTTTCAATCGGTGTTTTCATATGCTAAAATTTGAAGGGCATAAATTTGAAGGAAGATAAGTTTTCCATCAACATACAAAGATCATGGTCCTCAACATTAAGAAAAATTGCAGTTATTTTCTTAATGGATTGGACACTGAAAAATAAAAAAAATTGTGCATGAAATTCTCAAAAGACAAGTCAGGAAGACATGGTAACACAAAAATGTGAGAAACAACTTTAGGAAGATGCTGATTATGTCTTCACTTGGTTTCTTGAAATCTTTTTGAGGGTTGAATTTTGAAGCTTAAGAGTTCAGAGATTCTGAATATTCACCGAGAGGTAGGAAGTTTGATTGTTAAAATAATTATTGATGCTCGAGAGAGAGTAGTGATAGAATTAGTAAAACCTGATTATCAACAATAAGAAAGAAATTTTCATAGGATTAATTCAATTGAGAAAATTCATATAAGATTACGTGAGTCCTAAAATTCAATTGAGAAAATTTTCGAGACGTTATTGCTCACCTACACCCATTGGCACTATGGAGAGGATGTTTGCTCCAGTGTTTTGCGCGTACGTGAGTCCTTTTTTTTCTGTCATAATAAATATGGCATTTATTATGTCATCTGATCCATTTTATTTTGAAGATGCTGTGAAGATTAATCACTGGAAAATTGCTATGGACAGTGAAATAAATGCCATTGAGAAAAACAACACCTGGATGCTTACCGACTTGCCGGAGGGAGCAAAAAAAATTGGAGTTAAATGGGTCTACAAAACAAAATACAACGAGCATGGCGATGTTGACAAATACAAGTCAAGGCTAGATGCCAAAGGGTACTCACAACAACATGGAATAGACTATACAGAGGTCTTTGCACCAGTGGCAAGAATGGACATAGTGTGGATGATTATTGCTTTGGCGGCTCAGAAAAACTGGACTATTTACCAGTTGGATGTCAAATCAGCTTTTCTACATGGGGAATTGCAAGAAGATGTTTATGTTGCTCAACCAAAAAGGGTATGAAAAGAAGGGAAGTGAACATCAGGTTTACAAGCTACACAAAGCACTATACGGGCTAAAACAAGCTCCACGAGCCTGGTTTAGCCGTATTGAAACTCATTTCATCAATGAAGGATTTTTCAGGTGTGAAAGTGAGCAAACGTTATTTACCAAGAGAAGCAAGGAAGGAAAGATCATCATTGTAAGTGTGTACGTTGATGATTTAATATTTACTGGAGATGATGCTCATATGCTGTATGATTTTAAAAAATCAATGATGAGAGAATTTGACATGTCCGACTTGGGGAAGATGCGGTATTTTCTGGGAATTGAGGTATTACAGAATTCAGGTGGATTCTACATATGTCAAAAGAAATATGCACTAGAGGTGCTGAAGAGGTTTGGTATGATGGAGTGCAACGCGGTGAAAAATCCAATAGTTCCCGGATGCAAAGTCAACAAAGATGAAGATGGAGTCAAAGTAGATGAAACATATTATAAGTAGTTAGTGGGCAGCCTAATGTATCTCACAACAACAAGACCAGACATGATGTTTGTTACTTGTCTCATCAGCAGATTTATGCCTAAACCTACAGAACTTCATCTACAAATAGCAAAAAGGGCACTTAGATTTTTGAGAGGGACGGTAAATTTTGGAATTTAGTACAAGAAATGGGGAAGTAATGAACTACTCGCATTTACGAATAGTGACTATGCCGGAGATATGGAGGACAGAAAGAGTACAAGTGGATATGTTTTTGTACTAAGCTCAGGAGTAGTCTCGTGGACTTCGAAGAAACAACCAATAGTGACCCTTTCGACAACCGAAGTAGAATTTATAGCAGCTGCGATGTGTGTATGTCAAACTCTTTGGATAAAAGGAGTCTTGAAGGAATTAGGATATTCCAATGAAGATTGTACACAAGTGAAATGTGACAACAGCTCAACGATCAAATTGTCAAAAAATCCAGTGATGCATAGACGCAGTAAGCATATTGATGTGAGATATCATTTTCTGAGAAATCTCACTAAAGAAGGCACAATTGCATTAATTCATTGTGGAAGTCAAGATCAGGTGGCAGACTTAATGACCAAGACATTAAAGCTTGATGCATTTCTGAAACTAAGAACACTGCTGGGAGTTCAAGATATTACTGATGTAAACTAACTGCATACTCGCAAAGTAAGTTTAAGGGAAGGAATGAAGGGGTTTATTTTAGCATTTGAATAAGTCCATTGAGTCCCTAGTCTTCAGGAAGACATTCATGGTCAAGCACTAGTTAAGGATTTCAGTTATTTATTTTTAGCTAATGTACATGCCATGTTACAATAAACGTGTGCTATTTTCCAGTTGATTTGTTATCCATGTAAGGCTATTTATTAGCCACTTCCATTCAATAAGATTATTCATTCGATTCAATATTCTCTGCTCATTGTTTTATTCTCTACATATTATTATCCCCATTGAAAACAGATTGAAAATTATAAACTTGATTTGAAACAAGAAATTAAAAAAGTAGAAAAAACAAGAAATTAAAAGTAGAAGAACCAAATCAAAACATATTACCAAAGGTTAAATTTAAACAAATAAAACTTTAACAAAATAAAAATTACTAAAATCAAAACTAAAAAGACTAGGATAAGATTGTATTGTGTATCAAAAAAATACCAAAATATCCCTACATGAAACAATTGATTTTTTTTTTTTACTTTCGGCATGTATTTTGGTTATTTTATTTATTCATTAAATTGCCGAAGTGAAAAAAACATCCATAAACAAATGAAGAATGCACCATATGAAAAATACCAAAACAACCTTAGTTTAAAGGAAACTTGTGTATAATCTCACGTTTGCTATTCGTATATTTTTTATATAAAAAATCATATAATAAATATTATAAACATTTAGATGTCAATTTAAATATTTAATAGTCTAATATACTAGGATAAGATTTGAGAATGGGTCCTCTAATCTTGAGTTGTGTTCTCTAAATAAATAATAGCTTATACATCATGACTAAAATAAAAAACATAATAAATAACAAAATTGCATGTTTAATGACTAACAAAAAAACATAATGAAATTATACAAAATAATCAGAGCAATTCATTTCAGAGCCAGAACAACCTTCAAGAGTTGTTGGAGCTGTGTAGAAAACACGACAATATTTATGTTCATGGGGGCTAGCAGTGTGGAGGAAATCAGAATCCAAAAAGAAGAAGAAAATAACTAGGTTGTTTTCATGGTGAAAGAGTTGGATTTTTTTTCTCTCATATGATTGACCTTTATTATTTTCTAATTGGTATCTTTTTTTCTTTCCTTTTTCTTTTTCTTTTACTTTTCGAGGGTTTCTAATCTCTTTTCCTTTCTCATATGTCCCTTTCAATTCTTTATTAATCCTATATATTTTTTAATATTTAATGTTTAAATTACTCTTTATCTTCTATCTTTTCACACTGATTTTTTTGAAAAGTATTTAAACTTTATTTTGATATTTTTCTTTATGTCACTATCATTTCACACACTAATTTTTTGTTTTTTATTTTTATTTTTTTAAACATGGTAGTTATACACTGTACTTAGCAAAATTGCAAGTACATTACAATTGGTAAGAATCAACTGATTAACTGTGTTTGAAAGTTTGGTAGTAATTATTTTTTTAAAGTGTTTTTTCATTCAAAAAATACATTGAAATAATATAATTATTTTTTTATATTAATACATCAAATAAATAATTAAATATTAATTTAAAACAATTTTTTTTAACAAGAGAAAAAGGTTTAACTGTACAGCCAAACAAAATTTATATCTTGCTTTTGAGACTTGAGGGGGCAAATCACCATTTTTTTTATTTATTTATGCAATGGTGAAGATGTGATCTTATGATAGGAATGGTCAATTTATAAATGAAAAATAGCATGTGTGGTACGTAGTCGAGATTAGAAATTGACTGCAGGTCTCGCACTTGAAGAGTGTGGTCAAAAAAATACAATAATGTATTCTTTTTATAAAGTCACGAGTAATAATAGAACTGCCATCTTCACTTTGTTCACAGCTCGTGTCACCCATCCTAGGAGCCCAAGACCAAGTTGGCTACTAGTATTAGGTTCTGTATGTAAACTTTTTTTTTTTTTTAATTCGAGTAATTTTATTATATGGAAAGTATATTTTATAGGTCTAGATAAATGAGTTAGACATTGACTATCCTAAATTTTTATAAAAAATATATGATCTGACTTAAACTTGAAAACTTCTATATGTAAACCCTAATCTATGTTAGGACAGTCAGAAGTTAAACACCGTTGAGGAATGGTCTTGAACAAAACTTAAACTTTTAGATAATTCATAGAATAATTCACTCCATCATAAAAATTAACACACCACTCATTTTGTGGTGGTATCAATTCATTAGAAAAAGCTAAAGCAATCAACTTTCAAGGAGAGAGGAGGGTCCTCACTCGTCATTCACTGTAGAATTTTAAGATTATTGTAAGATGCTGTATATTGATTCTTGGATAATTACAGGCTTGTACATGACAGTGTATATATAGACTCAATTACAGTAGACAATTACACAAGATATGCCAACGGCTATATATATATATATATATATATTAGTTTCCCTAATCTTTCCCTTCAATCGTGATCTTCATTGTCTCTTTCCAGATATTGCTCATGCTCATGAATGCTGGTGAGGGATTTACTGGATTCTTCTCCATTGCACTCTGTTGCCTGATTTGGCTCCTGCTCTTTATGGTAAGTGCATGGATTCTTGATGGTATCTTCTACACGCCCCCTCAATCTTAAGGGGAGTGAGTGGACATTAAGATTGGTGAGTGCTTGTGGAAACTTCTGAGGTGAAAGTGGCTTTGTCAAAGGATCAACCAGTTGGTCTTTTGTAGAGATGAATTGGACAGTGAGCTGTTTGCGATGGACCTGATCACGGACATAGTGGAAGTCAAGCTCAATGTGCTTGGTTCGAGCATGAAAGAGAGGATTCATGGTGAGGTAAGTTGCCCCAATGTTATCACACCAAAGTACTGGAGGAGAGGGAGATTGCAGACCAATTTCTGATAGGAGTGATTGAAGCCACTGAATTTCCGAAGCAGTGTCATAGCCAATTAGAAGAGCTTTGAATTGTGCTCGCCACTGAGAGAAGGTAGATGAGGTTAGTTTCCCATTGATCTGAGCTACAATGTTGAGTGTTATCAATGGTGTTTCTGTGGGTGATGTTGGCTGATTGTTTTGAGTTTGGGTACTGACAGTGGCCATGTCTGTGTTTAGGATCGTGTTCTCGGTGGAGATAATCTGCTCTGATACCATATAGAAGATAGAGACACAGGGGTGATGAATAAGTGTTTTCCCACACTTTGCACTGTGATTGATTTATACAAGTATAGAGTAACGGTAAACTATTCTAAATAAGGAATGTATGATGGCTTTGAATATTGCAACGGTAAACTATTGCTAAATACAGAAGGTATGATAAATGAAATGCTTGGATTGTGCTATGTGTTATTTGCACAATATTTGTCTGGATCTTTATCTGGATGTACTGATTTGGTGTTGCTATGATCAGCCTTGATAACAGCTACTCCATTATTGTATTATCTTGTAGGTTTGCTGGGCAGTTCCTATGCAGCTACAGCACCTTGCCACTATATGCACTCGTTACTCAGGTATCATATTCATTCATTGGGAAATACTTTTCCCCAAGAAAAAACTGGCCAATTCATGTTATATGCATAATCTACTAGTCAACAAATATCATGAACAATACATCTGTTAGAAATAAATATAATTTATATCTTGAGGTTTCATCTAATAGCTTGAATTTTTAGGTGACATAATTTCTTGACATGGTATTAGAGCCTTGCTGACCCAACAATCACTAGTTTAAATCTCACCACAACATTCTATTTGATAAAGATCAAGTACAAGATAGTATGGGTCTGTGTAAGTTTCAAGCCCAAAGGGCTTTCACTTAAAGGGTGTGTTTAAAAATAATATAAATTATATCTTAGGGCTTCACCTAACAGCTTGAGATTTTAGATAAAATAGTTCATTGACATGATTTATACAATCAAGCTAGTTTTAACTTATATAAGATGCGTATATATCACAACTTCCCGTAATAAAGACTTGACCGCCAATATAGCCTTTCGAAACTCTAATGGCATATGCCGCTGCATGTGTCATTATCCACAATAAGTGCATGTATGCAAGAGTGATTACGGTTGTTTTTTAAAGTGTTTTTTTTTCAAAAATACATTAAAATAATATTTTATTTTTTATTTTTAAAAAAATTATTTTTTTATAACAAAGCACATGAAAATGATCTATATTCACCATTTTTTTAAATTTAAAGTATAAAATAAAAATAAAAAATATTTCAAATTTTTTTTCAAAAGTGTTTTTGAAATATCATGTCAAACAAACACCCTATAATTTTTTTCAAAAGTCATGTTGTCGAGTTCTTTAATTTGCCATAGATGTTTTTATGGCATTTTAAGAATTGAGATCATCTCTATCCACTTGTTAGTAGAAGAAGCCTCCTTCTTCCTAACTAGTAACATGAATGCTTGATCATCTTTTTTTTCTTGTTCAATCATTTTCTGGTAAATATTAGCATCACGTATTGCTCCCTCCCTTTTACCAGATGGGAACAAACTGTAAGCCGGCATTATTTTCACAAAGAATAAGGGAGACAATCATTGAGTGGGGGAAAGAAGCTAGGAGGAAGACAAGGGATGGAATTTTCACAGATGATTCTACCATGCACACAGACACAAGGACAGTAATGTTTGAGGAAGAAAATCATCATTTGCTTGATATTCTTGAAAATGATGCCATTCCAGCCACTCAAATCGAGTTGCAGCCAGCTTCTTTTATTCCAGCTAGTCCTACCACAGTTGCCAATGAAACTTCCCGCTGGCTTGCTACTCCTTTCCTTCGATCCTCAGCTTCTGTTCCTTCATCAGAAAGATCATATTTTCACGTGGAAGATATGCCTAGATCATCTTCTATGCCAATTAGAAAGTAGTAAATTGGATTTATTCTGCCAAGGAATGTAGGCTTTGCAGGGATCTTGTAAAGTACAAGGGAAATATATAGCAGGTATGTAAGATTCTGTTTGTTTTAAGGAAAACTTAATTACTTGTAAGATTCTGTTTTTTTTTTTTTTTATTTCTAGATCAATAATTTCAAGGTCATTTCAATTACTAGAACCAAAATGATGTTTCACAGTATGAACATCTTTGCAGATCTTAACAAGTTTACTGTAGAGAATTGAGACGGAAGAAATGAGAAAATTATCTTTTTTCAATTGTGAAATAGCGTGTTCTTAAGTTTGATTTTTTATGAAAGAATTATCTTTTTTCACATAGTACGTTCATCATGCTTCAGTGCTTCATACTCCATGTTTTCATGCTTTTGATTTGATACGATTTGACCGAATTTGATAACATGGTTTCTAGGCTCCTAAAATGTTGTTCTTCAGGTTCTTGGCAAAAACTCAAACGGAAATCTCTTTTGATCTTAATTCTTGCAAGTTTGTGAATGAACCATGTTATTGGGCTTGGGCAAGGCTAGGAAGGCCAACCCGCATGGTTGGGTTGACCCCATTCCAGGCTTAGAGAAATGTTTGGCTAGTTTTTTTCTTTATCAGGAAAAAATATATTTTTTGATCCATAAGGCGTGTTTGAAAACTTGACCCAAAAAAGTTTTGATAGTTTCTTTACTAATTTATATTTCAAAAGAACATTTCTCTTTTTTTTTTAATCCCTCACGTTTACTAATTTTTTTTTGGTATTAAATAAAGCAATTTTCTAAAATAATATTTACAAAAACAATAAAGAAAGATCTTTCAAAAATACATTTACATATTTTCTCAAACAAAAATCATATTCAACATAAAAAACATAAAATAAAAGCACTTGACATAATTTAGCATTTTCTTACTACAAAAAATTAAAGAAAAAAAATATTATGCTTTTTGCATGATTTTTGGATTTAATAACAGTTTATTAAATCTATGAGAACTTGACCTATAATTCAAAAAACACAAAAAAAATCTTTTTTTTTATATCAAGGATTACAATCTTATATATAAGATATATTCTCAATATTAAAATAAATAATTGTAAAAATATGTTTGGACTACCCATAAAGTCATGGTTAACTTTACTAGAATGAATTAACTTTTAACCATTAGACAGACCAATAGTTAGAAGAAACACGACAGGGTCTTAGTAATTAGACAAATAAAAATACAATATACCTTAGATACAATGTGATAGGGATGATATGTCATTCTTATACACAATCAACTAATAAAATACTAGGTGGTGCCCCTAAACTATTTTTAACTAATAAAAGATAAAAATTTATTGTTCTTCTTACCCACACTTAAGGATCCTAATCTAGAAGGATGATTATTGTGACAATGTACATGTGTCACATAATGATGACGTCACTAGGAAAAATTGATGGAGCTTCCAAAAGATGAACAACCATTAGTGTAAATTGAATGTTCAAGACAAGGTTAAAGAAAAACATTATATTTCTAAACTAAGTGTGTAAGAACATCAATCACTCAGTTTAAAGGAGAAAATGTTAGATAAAAATCTTAATGTCTTTTATAAATTCTTGATGAAAAATAATTTGTGTTAAACTAGATTTTTAAAATCATTGTTTAATTAATTAATTAGAATATTATGTAAGTTAGAGGTATAATGTCTCTATAAATATAAATGTTAATGTATTTAGAATTTTTTAAGTTTGTGGTTTGAAGAGAGTAATTAATCAATAAAAATCAGTAGGTTCCTTCAAATACTTTTGTTTTATTTGCAACAAGTTCAATAGAAATAATTTGTTGTATTATCAATATTTATTTTTTAAATCTTTGAGATTTAGGAAACCAAGATTCCTTTATTACTAAGGAGCTAAAACAGCTCGAGACGTTATTGCTCACCTACACCCATTGGCACTATGGAGAGGATGTTTGCTCCAGTGCTTTGCGCGTACGTGAGCCCTTTTTTTTCTGTCTATGAATAGTGTCATCACGAATCTGCTATAATTAAAAGCAATAATTGAGGAATACTATAATCATATTATAATATCATTTTTAGAATAAATTCAAGAAATGAAGAAGATAAATACTTTGATTTGTTGATCCGCATGACGCTCAGGCTAAATAATAAAAAAAAAACTTTAATAAAAAATATTTAATTTTTAAGGAAGTAAGAAAAACTAAATAACCAAATTAAATTTTAATTAATACAATAAAAAAAAGAGGTAACAAGAACAAATAAAAAACTGGGTCACGTTTAGATATGACCACAGGCAATGCTGCTGCATGCGGATGTATGCTTCTTGTACGGTACCGTACGGGTTGCGAAAAAATTTGGATCACTTGACACGTCAACAACAGACCCATTAAAAGGGAACGAGGACCCACCCGGCCCAGCAAAGATAGTCCCAGCCTCCTCGTATTTGTTTTAATTAGTGGTGGACTAGTGCTGACAGGATCTAACTTTAATTACACGATGTATGTTTGACTCCTTGGTGACCAACCATCATTTGCCACGACACCAATATGTAATAAATAAATTAAAAAAGAGGTATGCTGTCTTTCATATGCATGTTCTGTTCGTGTGAGTTAGTTGTAGCCTTCAAAATTTTCAGAGACAGTTGGAAGCGCCTCAAACCCTTATATATAGATGGGTGTGGCATAACAATTACGCGTTTTCTTTTGAATCAGCAAGTTTCTTTCTTTCCTCTTCTTCATTCTTCGTTTAGGGTTTCCACCTGAGAGTCTCTTGTTCTCTCTTTTACCCAGTTATTCATTCCCATCTCTGTTTATCAATAATAATCATATAAAGAAAGGGAGGAACTCTCTCTCCTTCTCTGTTTGTCAATTACTGGTTTAATTTGTTCGTCAAGAACTAGTCATTCTGGATTCTTGATTCTTGATTTCTCTCTTGATCCAATCCTTTGATCATCTGAGCAAGTAACAGACTCGATCCCAATCACAAACCCTGACAATGTTAACTCCAATCCAACTACTCCCTGGCTATCGATTCAGCCCTTATGAGGAAGAACTGGTGCGCTTCTATCTGTATCCCAAACTCACTAACCCTTGCTTTGCCACCTCTGCTCCTGTTAGAGATTGCAGCCTCTATGCCTATCAACCTCTCCAGATCTGGAACACGTTCCACAGAATCCATGGTGAGGATGTTTTCTTCTTCACTAATCTCAGAAAGATGAGCCCCAAGTCCAATAATAATGTCTCCCGCAAGATTGCCGGTGGCCCTGCAACATGGCATAGAGAGGACAAAGACCGTCATATACGTGTCCAAATTGACAAGAATTACAGTGTCAAGGCCCTCAGGAAAGGCTTCAGTTACCGGAACACTCAACCTCACCAACCAGGCTGCAAGTGGACGATGTACGAGTATAGCTTGCCATCCCTTTCCGAGGTCACTGTTTTGTGTCAATTGAGAAGGAAAGACAACGACAAGACCCATCAGTCGACGCAGAAAAACAAAAAGAGGAAGAGGGCCGGTGCTCATGGTGTTGATGATGCGGAAAACACCGAGTCCCTTACATTTGAAGTCGTTGATCATCATCCTGAGTCTGATGTCTCTGAAGATTACAGCGATTGGATACAGTCGTTTCCGCCAGCAGCTCAACAGGCACATCCAACATGCAGCCTGATTCATGAAAATAGGATCCAGATGATTCCCAACATATTTTTCATGGACTGTTTTTATTGATTTCATTTTATCCTCTTTGTTTAACCATGAGATTAGAGGCTGGTCTCATGTATCTATGAGAGTTCTTTAGTATTTGTTTTCTTGGGGACTGTTAACATGTAAAGAAATTGGTACATTCTATAATTTGCAGTGCCCTCAATTCATAAGTTCATGTTTTTGGACAACAAGTTCCTATTTCTCTTGTTAATCATTGGTTTATGTTTCTATTGTTGATATTAATGTAACATACAGTACGAGTTTTTTTCATGGATAGATTAGCAATGAACCTTGCACTTTCTTTATGGATAGATTTCTGTGGGCTTCTCCTCGGATCTTTGAAGGACACTCTTCTTCCAACAGATTTCTATTAAGAAAAATCTACTTTAGTGCACCTGGCTTGCCAGTTCTCGGTCATGCTTTTTCGGTTTTCAGTCAATTTTTTATTTATTTGATGGGTGAACAAATTGAAATTTAGTCATACGACTGGGTCGATCCTCCTAGAACAGTTGGGCCTGACACTCCAACCCGATGTGAGCTTCTCTTTCACCCTCCCATTCATACTTCTACTGTAACTTAATGAAGTAGCAGAACGAGCCCCATAACCAAAATGCATGCTTTTCCAGTGCGGTTGGCGAAATTAGAAGCGGACAGTGTTTTAACAGCTCCTTGCAACACTTCAGTTCTGTATCCAACAGCAGGTGGAAATATCCATCAATTCACTGCTATCACTCCTTGCGCAGTTCTTGATGTTCTTGGACCTCCCTATTCCAAAGAAGATGACCGAGACTGCTCCTACTACAAAGATTTCCCGCACACTGCGCTGTCAAGTGAGTCATCCCCCACCATGCTTTCCTTCCTTCTCATGCTAACAATTTTGTTCAAATGACACTCGAATGACGATCGAAATGAATACTTTTATTTTCAATCCGGGCTTCAAAGGGAAGTTAATTAATACATCACATATTCACGTTTAGATGATACTCATACAGATATGCATAGGCAACATGTTTAGGAAAACATTGAAGTTTGAGATTTAAATCCCACATGATGGGAATTCATTGAGGTAAAAGAGGGGTTATCGCATAGAGCCTCTTCAATTCTCCATGGCATGGAATTTTAGGCACTAGACTTTCCGAGTCTGCCATTTTTTAACAGGAACCTTGCTTGATGTGAAAGTCAACCGAGCTCATGTAAACACACAGTAGATGGTTTTGTGATTTGTTTTGTTAGCAGAGCTCTTGTTGACTCCCTAACATCCTGTTTCTTGACTGCCATGGACATCCCTGAATTGACCTCCCAATTAATTAATTGCAGATGGAGAGATGGAGCTGAAAAGGGAAGAGGGTAAGCGTTATGCATGGCTGGAAGAGACGGAGGTGCCAGAGAATTCAAAGATGGATGGAATCGAGTATTTAGGTCCACAGGTTGATGAAAGCTGTTGCTAGCTTTCCTGCCTGATAGATGCCTTCACACAGAGCTCACTTTTCCTTTTCTTTTCATTTTTTCAAAAATCTTCCAACGCATGTTGATAGTGGAAGTCTACTCTACTTTCTTTTTTCCTTTTTTTAATCCTGTGGTGTATAGAACATCCAGACTATCATCATTATCATGACTATAACAATTAAGATTACTATCATCATTATTATCTAAATAATTAGAATCATTAATTTGTCTTTAAAAATAAAAAATAATTTTTACAAAAAAAAAAAACAACAAAACAATAGAAAAAATGAACACTAAAATTATTATTATTATTACTACGCCAACAATGAAACCATATAATTATCTCGAAGAATATAATAAACTTTAACAAAAAAGCAAACAAAAACACCACCAAGAACAAAATAATATAAATAAATATTGTGAGCATAAAAAAAATCATCTGATCCGAGGAACTGATAAAAATAACAGAAAATACTAAAAAAAGAACAAAGAGAAAAATGAAGAAATATTAATTTTAAAATGATCATCAATATAAATTAAAATTTTAGAAACTAAATAAAAATAAAACCCAAACAAAAAATTAAACAACAAAAACTAAAAGTATAAATGTATAAATACAAAAAAAATATAAACATTCTCCAAGACGAACCAAAAAAACCAAAAGAATTAATACTAAATAAAAATTAAGAGAATAAGGACCAAAATAAAAAAACAAAATATGTAAATGAATGACAAAACTAAAAAAAATCAAAACCTTGGGACCGAAAAAAATAAAGGGATTTGTTTTTTTTTTAAATGCAATGTAATTTAAAAACAAAAATCAAAGAATAATGACCAAAATTAAATTAAAATATATGATAAATTTCATTAATTTTCCCTTTCAAATAAAAATCATTTTAACAAAAAAAAAAAGCAAGAAAAAAAATAAAAAAAAACAATCACTAAAATTATCATTATTCTTATGCGAACAATGAAACCATAAAATTATCTCGAAGAATAAAATAAATTTTAACCAAAGAGAAAACAATAGGAAAAAAAAAATACTATGAGCATAAAAAAATCATCAGATCCGAAGAATAAATAAAAATAACAGAAAACACTAAAAACATAACAAAAGAAATATTAATTTTAAAATGCTCATGAATATAAATTTTATGTTTAGAAACGAATCGAATAAAAATAAAAGCCAAAAAAAAAAAAACAACAAAAACTAAAAGCATAGATGCATAAATACAAAAACAAAATAAACATTATCCAAGAAGGACCGAAAAAACCAAAACAATTAATATTAAATAACATTAAAAGAATAAGGGTTGAAATGAAAAAAAAAATATAATTAATTTTAATTGAATGATAAAACTGTAACAAATCAAAACCTTGGGACCGAAAAAAAATAAAAGGATTTCTAAAAAAAAATGCAATGTAATTTTTTTTTAAAAAAATAAAAGAATAATGACCAAAATAAAAAGTACCATATATGACCGATTTCAATTAGATAACAAAATTGAAACAAATTAAAACCATCACATCAAAAAAATTGAAAAAAAAAACAAAAAAAACCAAAAATCAAAAGAATAAGGATTGAAATGAAAAACAACATATATATCAATTTCAATTGAAGGGCACAATTGAAAAAATTAAAAATTTCCATTGAAAAAATAAGGAAGAAAAAAAACAAAAAGACTAAGGACTGAAATAAAACACCAAAACCCATAAAGGACCGTAATATATATTTCCACTGCATTTGAGAGAAAAGGGTGGAAAAAAGATAAAACATCCACCGGTGATTCCCTCATCGCCTTCACACGATACACACCCCGCCAGTAGATCGCATCCGGTTACATGGTGAATAAACATTCTACACCACCTATAGATATTGCACACACCGCTTGCAAGGCACTTACACGTGAAAACTAATGGCGCGCCTGCAGTAACTTCGAGAAAAAATAATTAAAAAATTTAGAATTACCTAAACACCCTTGAACCCAGCGATAACCACAAAAAACCGAACATGAAAGTACCAACCTTACCTTTAGCCCCCCTGCCCAGCGTCCTACCCGAGGGCAAAGTCGTTATTTCACTAATCAATATCATGCAAAAAACTGAAAATACCCCCTAACCGACCCTCGTCTTTTGTCGACTCACAAGGGTAAATAGGTATTTTCACTATG
Source organism: Salix suchowensis (assembly GCA_029030765.1). Taxonomy (NCBI): domain Eukaryota; kingdom Viridiplantae; phylum Streptophyta; class Magnoliopsida; order Malpighiales; family Salicaceae; genus Salix; species Salix suchowensis. The sequence continues at coordinate 2,948,573 of JAPFFH010000004.1, read as the reverse complement.
CAAAAAATATTGATTATATATTAAAAAATATTGATTATATTGATTAATATTAAAATTCATAGTAACCGGACATAGTGAAACATCGATGCGTTTTATATATACCTATAATTATTGGCACATGCTATATACAGAGTGGGGTTAATTTTTTTAATACAAAAAAATATTCGTAATTAGAGAAATTATTCTTAGAGAGGTTTTTGCTAGAGATTGTAGTTCTAGCAGTAACTTCATTTGTAAAGTAAATTATTGATGAAAATAATGACCAAAATTCAAGCCAATTAAAATACTTTTTCAACCATTTTTTTTGTCGGACAATTCATAAATAAATATTACCAACCGATCAATGATGGACTAGACATCAGTAATTAAGCCATTTAAGTTATTTTATTTTTAAAAAAATTAGGTGAAAATAAAATTTTACTTCTAAAATGAAAAATAATAAAATATAGGTAGACAAGTATCAAGGGTTATTTGATTTTTTTTTAAATAATTAATAATTTTAAAATTTCAAAACCTATAAAACTATAAAATGCACATGGGTGTGACACATTCTAAAAGAAAAATCTACCTTTCACTCTATATTATTGAAAAATTTGTCGTATTTTCTCTCTCTTGATTTGAAATGCGTGCACGATGGATAAGGTATTTGTTGTTCGTAAGTTGTTCTTTTCTTTTCTTTTCCGCTACATAAAAAAACACTACAATGTTATATATATATATATATATATATATATATATATATATATATATATATATATATATATATATATATCATTTTAAAAACGTTTTTGTTTGTTTTCAATATGTTCCTTCAATTCTAATTTGTCATGTATTATTTTCTCCAATTCGGTCTTTAATATTTTAGTTTCTATTTTTTTCTTGATCCTTTTGTAAGAGTTTTATAGGTTTTCAATTACATCATTTAATCCAAGTTCATGGTGATTTATTTTTTGTAATTTCATCTTCATTCTTCTTTTTTTTTCATTTGTTAGAGTTGTTTTTCTTTACAATTTAACGTCTAATTTATTTTTTACTTTAAATTTCACCCTTATTTTTAAAATATCTATATATCTAATTTTTATCATTAAAAAATAAAATATGAATATTGACAGGTAAAATTAATATAATTATAAAACGCATCAAGGTTTCACTATATACGTTCATTGTGGATTTCAACAGTAAAATTACTATTTTGCCTCTAGAATCACGAAAATTTAACCCTCGATACCGAAGGTGTTCTGGTCTTTTTCAATATTTATTGCATAGTGAAACTTTCTATTTATCCCTAGGAGCCGACAAAAAGATGAAGTATGGCGTAAGGTATTTTCTATTTTCCCCATATCCGTGCATAGTACAATTACATACGTACCCTTAGAAACGATAAAAATGAAGGTCTATGGTCGAGGGCAAGGTGATACTTTTACGTCTGTTTTTTTTCATAGTTATCGCCGGGTTCAGGAGTGTTTAGGTAATTCTATAATTATTTTGAATTATTCTTTCAATTGAAATTGACTATATATGATACATTTCATTTTAGTCTAATATTTTGATTTTGTTTTTGTTTTTTGGTTCCTTTAATATTTTTTGATTTGCAGGTTTTAATTTGTTTTTAATTTTATACTCCAATTGAAATTGGTCATATATAGTTGTTTTCATTTTGGGTACTTATTCTTTTAATTTTTATTAAACAATTACATTGTATTTGTTTTTTTTTTTTTAAAAAAAAACCCTTTTTTTTTCAATCACAATGTTTTTTATTTTTGTAGATTCATCCTTTAATTGGAATTAATTATATATATATATATATTTTTATTTTGGAACTTATTTTTTTAATTTTTATTTACTATTAATTCTTTTTGGTTTTTTGGGTCCTTCTTGGACAATGTTTATTTTGTTGTCCATATTTATGCATTTATGCTTTTAGTTTTTGTTTTAATTTTTGCTCGTTTTTATTTTTTTGTGGAGATTTTATTTTTTATTCAATTTAGTTCTGAAATTTTAATTTATGTTGGTAATCATTTTAAAATTAATATTTTTTTCTTTTTTCCTTTTGGTCTTTTTTTAATATTTTCTCGCTGGTTTTATCTCGTTCTTCAAATCCTATGATTTTTCTTATGTCGATAATATTTATTTTAGTTTTTTTTTGCTCTTTTTTTTGTTTCCTCTTTTGTTATTTTTTTTTACTTTTTGAAATAATTTTATGGTTTCATTGTTTACACAATAAAAATGATAATTTGAGTTATTTTGTTTTTTTATTGTTTTTTTTTGTTTGTCATCTGTAAAAAAATGATTTGTTTTCTTATTTTTTCAGGACAATTTAATGATTCTAATTATTTTGGAAGTAATGGTGATAATAATTTTAGCTTTTATAGTCATGATAATGATGGTAATTTAGCAATGTATTCTCAATGATGTTTTTTTTGTTTTTTATAGTAGAAAATCAACGATTTATTTTTTATAACTTGGTTATCATAGATTTTTTCCACAATTTTTATTATATTATTGTATTTAATTTAAATTAGATTATGAAATAATTTAACTCTAATATGCTGAATCTTTCAGCAGATGATTCAGTATCTGAATCTTCTTAATGTTTTAACGACAATGATATTTTTTATACTCGTGATTTCGTTGAAACTTGTTAAATAGAATAATTTATATCGATTTAAAATTCATATATTTTATTGAAAACATGTGTTTCGTAGAAATTCTGCATAAATTGATTATTTTGCCTAAAGTTATAGTATAATAATAAAAAATCTCATAATCTTAATATCTCATACTTTTAATATATATTTTTTGGGTTGAAAAAAATGTGGTTTCGGCCGCGGCGAAGGGCAGGTAAACTGCTAGTAACTAATATACTTTCAATCGGTGTTTTCATATGCTAAAATTTGAAGGGCATAAATTTGAAGGAAGATAAGTTTTCAATCAACACACAAAGATCATGCTCCTCAACATTGCAATTATTTTTTTAAAGGATTGGACACTAAAAAAAAATTGTGCATGAAATTCTCAAAAGACAAGTCAGGAAGACATGGTAACACAAAAATGCGAGAAACAACTTTAGGAAGATGCTGATTATGTCTTCACTTGGTTTCTTGAAATCTTTTTGAGGGTTCAATTTTGAAGCTTAAGAGTTCAGAGATTCTGAATATTCACCGAGAGGTAGGAAGTTTGCTTGTTAAAATAATTATTGATGCTCGAGAGAGAGTAGTGATAGAATTAGTAAAACCTGATTATCAACAATAAGAAAGAAATTTTCATAGGATTAATTCAATTGAGAAAATTCATATAAGATTAGTTACGGTGAAATAAAAAATCCTAGGATTTGTTAAACTTGATTTCAACACCATTTAATGTTTTAGTTGTTTGTTTTAATTATTTTTAGATTTGTAAACCCTTATAATTGAATCATCGATAGAGAATTTTTTGATAATTTTGTTACTTATTGAGAATTTTTGTAAATCCTCGTGGGATGATACTCAACTCATCATTTTATTACTTGATACGATTTGTGCACTTGTGATTCTACCAATATAATACTAACAACTCAATGAAAATAATTTAATTCACTTTATTAAGGTTTTTGCTAGAGATTTTAGTTCTAGCGGTAATTGGTAAAGTAAATTATAGATGAAAATAGAGACAGAATTTCAAACCAATTAAAATAATTTCAACCATTTTTTTGTTGGTCAATTCATAAATAAATATAACCAACAGATCAGTGATGGACTAGCCATTGACAATTTACATGGAGATGTCTAACATCCTTACCTCTTTGCTCAAAAACTTTTAAGCTTTCCCATTCAATTAATAAATAAATTTTTATCATTAAAAAATAAAATATGATTATCGACAGGTCAGATACCTAATATACTTTCAATCGTCATTTTCATATGCTAAACTTTGAAGGGCATAAATTTGAAGGGTGAGGAGAAAACTTTCCCATCAAGACACAAAGATCAAGCCCCTTAAAATGAAGCAAATTACAGTTATTTTTTTAATGGATTGGACACTACAAAAAATAAAAAATCTAATAATTCTAATCGTTGTTTATGGGTTTTGTATACCAACTCAAGTCAAGGTTATCATAATCTAATAATTCAAATAACATGTTTTACAATTTAACTGAGGTAAACTTAAATTGTTTTAACCCCAAAGGGTTGGCCCTGGCAGAGGAGGTCTGGGTCTCTTTGGTGTGCTCTCAAAGAGGTTTCAGGTTCGAATCCGCTCAGGTGCAAACAATTCTTTGGGGCCATCGGACTTGGGCGAAGCCCATGAATTACCCGTGGTGCACTTGCGAGAAACTCCTTGCCGAGGGCTTGTGCACCCCCGGGATTAGTCAGGCCCAGCAGCCTGGATACCCATGGTTAGCTTCGGCTATTCCAAAAAAAAAAAAAATTAAATTGTTTTATAATTATTTGTAGTTTGATTTTTTTAATACAAAAAATATTTATAATTAGAAAATTTATTATCAAAGAGGTTTGCTAGAGATTTTATTCTGCTGGTAATTTAATTGGTCTAGTAAATTATCAATGTAAATAGTGACATAATTTCAAGCCAATTAAAATAATTTCAACCATTTTTTTGTCGACCAATTCATAAATAAATATTACCAACAGATCAATGATGGACTAGCCATCGGCTTATATAGCTTTCCTGTCATTGAAGACACTGTGCATGAGGGAGAAGAATGTGTTTGCTTAGAATTAAATTTGTTTCGATATAGTCTTAAACCTTTAGTTCTCTTAGTCTTCTATTTCGAGATAATAGCCAAACACTTAAAAAATAGATCTATGAGACACCATATCATATTTTTTTTCACCCCTTTTAGTAAGTTTCTGTAGCTTGTCCTCTGCTGTGTTCATGTTCAGGAATGATTACAATTTGACATGCGTCCGAGCCCTTCGGACATGTTGATAGCCTCTTCAAAACATCAACTTCGATGTCTTAAGGTCGAGTAAGATATGTGATGGTCATCTTCTTCAACACCAATGCGTTCTTTAAGAAATATTCAACCATCTCTGTCTCTCCCGATACCGCTTCAAAATCATTAAACTCGATCACCGAAGACATGATGACAAACACTGCGGCACAGAGTGTGGGGCACACCCAGTTCCCAGATCGTATGCATCCTCCTCCTAATTGATTGAAGATAATAAAGAGAACAATACAGAAAGTACTTGTAGATGATTTAGATAAACTAAGAAACACTCAAATCATTGATTCGATTTATATTAATGGAACTAACCAAGATGAAGACGAAAACTTCCAAATTAGAAGTGCATTGGAGTATCTCAGGCAAAATCCACACGTAATCATCACAAACTCGGACCTCCAAATGAATCAAATTCGAAAAGTAGGCAGATTCCCGAAGCATGGAAACTTAGATACAGCTGCCCCTATTAAATTCTCGAGAAGAGGATGCGCTATATAGGTTGATGACGAATCACCATTGAAAACACCATATTTGCATAAGAGTAAATGGGGGGGGTGGGTGGAGGATCTTACTCGGATATTACAGTTTGACAAGGACGTAGTCTTAACACCCAGTAGATCTGTCCATAAAACTGAACCACCATATTTGCATACTCTTCAATTCCTACATTGAAAACACCGGTTTGATAACCAAAACAGAGATCCGCCTCGTAGGAGCGAGTCCGCCCGCTGCATGCTCAATTCCTCGGATGCAAAATCAACCAGCTTTAAGAAATTCAAGGTTTGGGGGTATCAATAGTAAGCTTTTTACGGTAACTATGATCGTAAGGAACAAAAATGCAGACGAATCCTATGATCAAACGTTTCAAGGACAATGAGCATACATCTACAGACCGCCGAGAATCACGTCCCTCCATATGTAGTTCCAGTTCTTCGAGGGCAGGGGAACCAGATAATAGCACCTCTATGGCAATGTTATTCAAAGCATCCCGAGATGTTCAAGATGAAGGGCCTTGAGACTTGGAAAGCATACAGATTGAAGATTATCAAACCCTGATATGACCATGAAGTTTCAGAGTCACTAATTTCGACAGACAATAGAGGTTCTCCCAAGCAACCGAACTTGGAAATTGATAAAAAATATAAGCTCCTCCACATTGCCCATAATTGCGGAAGAAGAAATCCATCTACTTAAATGGGACATCCATGCATTTACACAAGTAAAATCGTAACTTTGAGCTAAGCTGAGCCGGAATTTCAGAATCGATGGGTTATTACGATGAATAAAAAGCCTATCCATGAAATTCACAAAGTTCATCTTTCTTTCTTTATATGTAGATGGATTCTTGTAATAACCCGATATGCCATCATAAATGTCCAAAATGGTGACTGATTTCCACGGGTTTCTCCACCTTGTGGACAGAATGCTCGGGTAGCCACGACTCTTTTTGTTGGAAGAAACGAGAGCATGTAACAAAGAATGTCGTCATGCAATTCACTGATTACATCTTCATTCGCTTTTTCACAAAGATTTTGACAATTATCTCCTGAAGCTGTTTCTTCCATATCTTCAAAAGGGTAAGATCTGAAATTAATTATAGAATAGAAAATTCCCATGACTCTGAAGAGCAAATAAAAAATTATAAAATGAAAAAAAAGGCAACAAACGGAGAAAACAGATTAACTAGATATATAACAAGCAAGAACAACACCCTGGATGAGAGAAGCGATCCCAGGTTAAAGAAAGTAAATGATCCCAACGCAAGCATGACTCAACCATAAACCCTCAAAACAAAGCTCTGATTGAATGTTTCTTATTAAGCAAGCTAACTGATATTTCAAGTACGTACTCTAAGCACATGATGTAGAAATTTGTGTGATGATTGTGTTTATTTTGTGGTTTTGTTGCAGGTTGATTTATTTGAGGGATTTGGGAAAGCTTTTAGAGCTGGGAAGAAGAAATTTCAGAGTAAAAAGATAAGATTGTATTTCAGAATTTCTTGCTTACAAAGTGCTTGATAAAATGCTCTTATATAGATTTGAGCATGACATATACGTTTTCTATAACCCCGTCTGTAATCGAATTGAAAAAGCTAATTTAAAATAGTTTGTTACAACTTTTTTCTTTTAGAGTTAGTTATCGCCAGCTGTCCTTGAGCTTCTTCTTCTCCTTCTCTCTTCTTTCGGAATCACCTTGCAGGCTTGTCTTCCGCAAGTGTGCATAGCCCAAGAATTAGCTTATTGTTCAACAGACCTCTCCTAAGCTACTTATCGGCTTTTACCCCTAGTTTAAACCTTAATTGGTTAAACCTTTCCTTAGGCAATGCCTTAGTAAAAATGTCCGCAAGTTGATCCTCACCGCTGCAAAACTTCACACCGATTTTCCCTTCCCTGCAAGTGCTTCCCTTATGAAATGAAACCTCCTGTTAATATGCCTAGTCTTTTGATGAAAGACTGGATTCTTTGCCATAGAAATGGCAGTACATATTGTCACAAAACAGAGGTGTTGCCTCTGTTTGCATCTCCCCGAAATCATCAAGAACAAACCTTAACCAAATGGCTTGAGTTGTTGCTTCGAAGTTGAAACATATTCAGCTTCTGTCGTAGATAATGCCACAGTGTTTTGTTTCACAGAGGCCCATGAAAAAACTCCACTTCCAAAGCTAAATGCATAGCCTCGAAGTGCTTCGGCTGTCATCTTCACTCCCAGCCCGACCCGCATCACGTAAAACCAACCAATGTTGTTGATCGATTTTGGGCATACTCAATTCCATAATGTAGAGTTCCTTGCACATATCTTAGAACCCTTTTAGCCACCCCCCATATGCTTCTTTGTTGGCTGATTCATGAACCTTGACGATAGACTAGCAGACATACATTAAATCGAGCCTAGTAGCCGTCAAGTATAATAAGCTCCCAACAATCTTTTCCGTAAGTGCATTCATCGCCTAACTCACTCCCATCTATCTTCTTCAATTTTTTTCTCCAAGTAGGGCAAAGGGATTGAGACCGGTTTACAGTCTTCAAGGCCAAACTTTTTAAGCAAGGATTGAGCATACTTACTTTGGTGAATGAAGATGCCTTGACTAGTTTGCAGCACTCCCATTCCTAAGAAGTGATGGAGAAGGCCAAGGTCGAGTCATTTCATACCTTTGCATCATTTCTTTTTTGAATTCTTTCATCAATGCATCACTCGCTGCTCTGTATAAACTATGTCATCTACATAGATAGAAACAATAATCTGCTTCCCTTCACAATCAGCCTTTGTATAGAGAGTAGCTTCACTTGCACTCCTCTTAAACTTGCACATAGTGAGATATGCATCTATCTCACTATACCAAGCCCTAGGAGCTTGCTTCAACCCATAGAGAGCCTTCTTCAGCTTGTACACCTTACTCTCTGCTTTCTTCACAAGGAAGCCTTCGGGTTGCTCAACATAGACTTCTTCTTCAAGCACCCCATTTAAGAATGCTGATTTAACATCAAGCTGAAACAATTTCCAGCCCTTTTGACTTGCTAGTGCAATTAAGGTCCGAATTGTATCTAACCTTGCTACTGGAGCAAAGGTTTCATTGTAATCCACCCCCTGGTTTTTTGTGCATACCCTTTTGCCACTAGCCTTGCCTTGTGTTTGTGTATTGTTCCATCTAGGTTCAGCTTTGTTTTGAACACCCACTTGACCCCAATAACTGGCTTTTCAGCAGGCCTATTTACCAACTCCCATGTGTTGTTCTTCTCAATCATCTCAAGTTCTGCATTCATAGCTTCTTCCCAAGCCTTATTCCCTGCTGCTTCTTTGTAATTTTCAGGTTCCACAATGCTCATGTGGCACCTAGCATAAATCTCCTCAAGAGATCTAAGCTTTACTGGAGTTGAGCTTGGTGTTGATCGAAGGCTCGCTGCATTCACTTCCATTTCCAGATCAACACAATCGGTGAGTGCACTTCTTCATCAACAAACCGAGTTCTTTCAATTTGTTGTTCTCCTTCACTTGCATTGACATCCATTTCCAAGCCTTTTAACCAAGGCTGTGATGTAACAGCCTCCTGCTGTTGTTCTCCCCAAGTGAAGAATTTATCTTCATCAAAAACCACACTCCTTGACAATACAATCTTCTTAGATTGTATCACATAAACTCTATACCCCTTTTCACAATTACCATATCCCACAAAAATCCCCTTCTCAGCCTTGCCATCTAGCTTCTGCCTTAGGTGTGCTGGGATATGTATGTAGCAAATGCATCCAAACACTTTTAAGTGTTTAATGCCTGGTTTTCTCCCTGTAAAAGCCTCAAATGGAGTCTTGTTGGTCAATGAATTTGTGCAGCACCTGTTCTGCAAATACACGGCTGTGTTAACAGCCTCAGCCCAAAAATTCAGTGGCAAACACTTCTCTGTCAACATGGACCTTGCCATTTCAACAATAGTCCTGTTTTTCCTCTCAGCCACTCCATTTTGCTGAGGGGAATAGGCTACTGTCATCTGCCTTTCAATGCCCATTTCAGCACAAAACTTCTCAAATTCTGATGAGGTATATTCTCCTCCTCTATCACTTCTCAGCTTCTTCACTTTAAATCCACTTTGCAGCTCAACAAGTGCTTTGTATTTCTTAAACACGATCGGTGCATTGGACTTGTTTCTCAAAAAAATACACCCAAACACACTCTAGAGTAGTCATCAATAAAGGTAATGAAATACCTATTGCCTCCATTAGATTCATGCTGCATAGGTCCACACAAATCTGTGTGTACCAACTGTAGTGGGTAGCTTGATCTCCATGCTTCTCCCTTATCAAACTTCTCCCTATGGTGTTTTCCTGTCACACACCCTTCACACACATCTTTAACCTCTGTTAAAGCTGGAAGTCCAGTCACCATCTCCATACTTTGCATTTTCTTCATACTAGCAAAGTTTAAGTGACCAAGTCTTCTATGCCAAACCCAAGAATCCTCAACTACTGATGCCTTCTTTGCTGCAGGTAACAAGGATTCTAATGACAGTGGGAAGCATCGATTTCCCTTCATCACCACCTTGGCTAACACATTGGTAAGCCTCTCATCATCAAATATCACTGCTGTATTTCCCCCAAATAGGATGTAGTATCCATGCTCCATCATTTGCCCCACACTTAGCAGATTTTCATCAAGTCCGGGTACCAACAACACCTCACTTATATACCTTCTTCCCCTTCTGGTTTCAACCACTAGAGTACCCTTTCCAGTGGCTTGAACTAGGTCACCCGAGCCCATTTTCACCTTACATTTAATTGATCTATCAATATCAATTAAACTTGACTCTTGTGAAGTCATGTGGTTGCTACAAGCACTATCAACAAACCATTCATCCTTATTCATTATACTTGCTGCATGACAAGCATAGAATAGGTTTCCAGTGGACATGTCTTCTTCTTGTGCACAATTTGCCAACTGTTTGTGCTCATAACACTCCTTTGTGTTGTGCCCAAATCTGCTGCATTTACCACACTTTGCTTTGCCTTTGTATCTACAAATACCAAAATGATATTTGTGACACACTTGGCATTGTGGCTTTACTCCTTCACTGCTGCTTTCTTGTCTGCTTTGTGAGTTGTAGTGCAGATTGTTGATTCCACTTCTGTAATTCCAGTTCTGAGTATTTTGGTGCTGATTGTTATGCATGTGATTACTTTGCATATTTCTCCCTTGTGACCAGCCTGTAGGTCTTCTGTTTTGGCCTTGCTGAACATGATTCTTCATACGAGGACCTTTATTTCCACCATGAAATTGACTACCGCCAATTCTCAAGGTACTCGAATGCTCTCTCAACACCATTCCGTTTCTCCCTCTCATCATGCATACCCTCTCTCTTGTCTGAAACTTTGATTGAGGCAATCACTTCCTCAATTCTAAGCACATCTAGGTCTCTTGTTTCTTCAATTATAGAAACAATAGACTTATATCTTCTGCACGAAACTCATCAACAATTTCTGCACTAGCCTAGCTTCGTCACCTCCTCACCAAGTGATTTCAAATCATTCACTACTTCAAAAAAACTTGGCTAAGTAGTTATCTAGGCTATCATTTTCGGACATTCTCATGTATTCAAAATCAGCTCTAATTGACTGAAGTTTTACAGCCCTTACCTTCTTGTCTCCTCTGAACTCTCTCTTGAGAATGTCCCAAGCTCCTTTAGCAGTCTTCTCATTTCTTATCCTTGGAAACAAATCATCTGATATTGCTCCTTGAAGAAGACTTAGGGCTTTTGCATTTTTGATCTTCATTTCTCTTGAAATTTCAGGTGCAGCAGCAGATGAAGGTTTTGAAGCTTCTCCTTCCTTCTCTTTTCCAGCGAGGCTCTTTTTCATCAGTTGATTGAGATGTAATGCCAATCTCAACCACCTCCCATAGGTCATATGCTATTAGCACAGTCTCCATCTTCACTGCCCAGAAGTCATAGTTACTTCCATTAAACTGTGGAGTTCTTAGGTCTCCACCAGAGCTTGATGATCCTGTCATACTTACTGATTTAAATCTGGTTGATAGTTTGTTTTTCACAGAATACGCCCCTTCTTGAATCGGGTTAGTGCTCTGATACCATGTAGAAATTTGTGTGATGATTGTGTTTATTTTGTGGTTTTGTTGCAGGTTGATTTATTTGAGGGATTTGGGGAAAGCTTTTAGAGCTGGGAAGAAGAAATTTCAGAGTAAAAAGATAAGATTGTATTTCAGAATTTCTTGCTTACAAAGTGCTTGATAAAATGCTCTTATATAGATTTGAGCATGACATATACGTTTTCTATAACCTGCTGTAACTGAATTGAAAAAGCTAATTTAAAATAGTTTGTTACAACTTTTTCTTTTAGAGTTAGTTACTGCCAGCTGTCCTTGAGCTTCTTCTTCTCCTTCTCTCTTCTTCTGGAATCACCTTGCAGGCTTGTCTTCTGCAAGTGTGCATAGCCCAGTAATTAGCTTATTGTTCAACACATGATTCATCAAGTATTTCAAGCTAGCTTCAACACGCAAGAAAAGAATTCGTAAGCTGTTGGGAGTGAGTATTATTCATAAACCTAATCCAAGAAAGTGATTGAAGGAAATAGAGTTCAACAAATGATCAAGAGAATAAAAAGAATTAGAATAAGAAGAAAAGAGGTAGAAAACCGAACCCAGATGAGATGAGATGAGTTGAGTTGAGATATGATGAATGTGACTCGGCCTTTGTTCTTTTGAGATGCTCCACTACGCGCTAACTTGTGTTTACGCTCTTGTATATATATATACATGCTTGCGTTCTTGAGAGCCTGATAGCCGAGACACGACGAGGCTTGCATTCTTGAGTTGAAAACAGATCAACAATTATAAATTAGTCCCTCAAGTTTTAATGCGATTTTCATATCCTCCGATGTTAGTGTAAAATTAATAGTGAGTCCTCAAATTCAGCCTCTAAAGTACGTACTTCCTTATTATCAATTAAGCTCTAAGACTTTTGTATTATCAATTTTATAATAAAAGTGATCTAGTTTAATCAATGTCATCCTTTCATCCATCTATTATTGGCAACAATAAAAAAGATTCATTCCAGCTTGCATGTGATTACATACTGAGTGACAAACTATAAAACTAATTTACAAGATATGGAAATTATTATTATTATTATTATTATTATTATTATTATTATTATTATTATTATAGTGTTTTCCTAATTTTTATGTGCTTATTTTTAAAAAATATTTTACTAAAAATTTAATCTAAAGTGTTTTATAATCAACTATTTTATTTTTTAATTTAAAAATATTTGTAATTAATAAAATTTGTTAAATTCTTATGAATAGTAATATAAAATCAGCCAATAATTTCATTCACTATCAACTCATAAAAATCTCACCGGCACCATTGTCATCAATTATCACCATCCCACCTTCACCATCACTACTTCATGCATCATCATAATGCATTATTATTAATTTATTATTATAATTTTCATAATATTACATTTACATATCAATTACCAGTTCAAATGAGAAAGCATCATGCCATGTGCTGTGAGAATTTAAAGTAACCTGGAAGTATATACCATGGCCTCTTTCTATCTTTCATCTTGCTTGAATGAAAAGGTGCTGTTTTTTTCCAGTATTCTGTGAGCTAGTATGTGGAAATATAGTTTTTTATGTTCATTCACTAATTAATTTCAGGTGACGAGTTTTTTTTGTCTCTTGATGCTTGACCTGCTAGAGGGTTAAGGGTGAGCATAAAAAACTATCAAAGTTCTTATAGTCTCCTGAATAGAAGAGAATCATTTACTATTCAATTTGGGTGATAGGTTATTGTTTGACCAAGACAACTCATTTTTTTATCAATAAAGGTGACATATAGGTTTCCAAAGCTAGTAGAAATCTATGTTAACGAGATCATAAGGTTGCATAGTTGTTTCAGAAGCTTTGGGGACTAATGTTCAGTTATGTACCACTTTTCATCCTTGGACCGATGGATAGTCTAATAGGACCCATGCAAATTTTGGAGGATATGTTGAGAGTTGTGTGATTGAGTTTAGGGTTGGATGAAACAAGTACTTATCCTTGGTGGTGGAGTTTGCTTATAGCAATAGTTATCAGGCGAGATTCATATAAGGCTTTGTACAGCTGAAAGCGGAGATCACTTGTATATTGGTATGAGGTTGGTGATGGGAGATTGATGGGTCCTGAGTTAAATAAATAAATTTGAGATAGCCAATTAAACATTTAAGTTATTTAGGATTACCAAGCAGATAGGAAGAAAAAATATAGATGAACTGAGCTTGCTTGTCAAATTAAAAATTAAAACAATTTGCAACGGATTATTTAAAAATTAAAAAATATAGATAGGAAGAAAATATTAAAATTGCAACGGATTTTGTCCATTGCCAACAACCATACTCCATGAGGTTAGGAAGTAGTATTTTGTCCATTGCCAACAAGAAGTTGAAATTTCCTCCATTTGAATATCAAGCATTTTGCCCGTTTGCCAACAAAAATGGGTATTGAATCCCCTTTAATGAATTCTTTTACACATTATCAAGAAACACTAAGAAAACAGCGTAGAAACCATTTACCTTCATTTCTTTCTTTAATTTAATTTCACCACAGATAATAGACTTCACCCACACATAAAAATAATGGATATAAACCTCAAAAAGATTTAGTAGGTGATTAAGCGGCAAGAGCTTGGGAATAAAAAATTTGCTCTCTTGCTGTCTTAGGTTCGAGCTCTATGATTATAAATATGATACTCTCTAAAGATTTATATGATCATCAACTTTATAATTTATATAATTAACTAAAATATACACAAACAAACTGTTCCGAATATCCACAATAAAAATAATAACATAAAATATACACTTTATAGTTTAATTAGCTAATTTTTTATTTTTTTTCGCTCGTTTACTGTTGGCGCGTCGCCAGACACACCATCCGTTTCCGCGCTCACGCGTGTTTCGGATAGCACGTGTGATGATATGGTGTCCGGAGACGTGTCAATGGTCGTTTGAAATTTCTCCTTATTTCTCTCTCCTATCTGCGCAAGCTGATAGGAGAGAGGGGCGTTCTGGTAATTAGCCAATTTTTTATTCTTTTTTCGCCGGTTTACTGTTGGCACGTCGCCAGACACGCCATCCGTTTCTGCGCTCACGCGTGTTTTTCGGACAGCCCGTGTGATGATATGGTGTCCGGAGACGTGTCAATGATCGTTTGAAATTTTCTCCCTATTTCTCTCTCCTATCTGCGCAAGCTGACATAAGCGCAACTGTTTTTTGTCAAATTTTATTTCAGTCCCTGACCTTTAGAATTGTTTTTCTGACCCTTATTGCTATTATATAGGTTTTGATTTATTTCAATTTCATCCTTCAAATGAAATTGATTATATATTGTAGTTTCAATTAGGTCATCATTCTTTGAATTTTTTGAATTGGTCTGGAATCCTGAATATTTTTGGTATCAAAATTTTGATTGATTTCTATTTCATCCTTCCATACAAATTTATTATAAATCCTTAATATTTATAATAATTAAAATATTCATCTTACCTCTTCGCTTTAAATATCATTTATATGATGTTGATCTGTATCAGCAACAAGGTGGTCTTGTCTAACACATTTATAGTCTCAATTGTGCCTATCTCGAGGTTCCATATAAAAAAAAAACTATTTCCATTTGCAATATAATCGAACATACATGTAGTTAAATTAAAAGCAATAATTGAGGAATACTATAATCATATTATAATATCATTTTTAATGTAACATACAGTACAAGTTTTTTCATGGATAGATTAGCAATTAAACTTGCACTTTCTTAATGGATAGATTTCTGCGGGCTTCTCCTCGGATCTTTGAAGGACACTCTTCTTCCACCAGGTTTCTAATAAGAAAAATCTCCTTTACTGCACCTGGCTTGCCACTTCTCGTTCATGCTTTTTCAGTTTTCAGTCAATTTTTTATTTATTTGATGGGTGAACAAATTGAAATTTAGTGTAGAACATGGTGACTAAACTTCAAATTTACTATCATTATTATCATGACTATAACAACTAAGATTACTATCATCATTATTAGTGTCTAAATAATTAGAATCATTAATTTGTCTTTAAAAATAAAAAATAATTTTTCCAAAAAAAAAACAAGAAAACAATAGAAAACACTAAAATTATTATTATTACTACGCCAACAATGAAACCAAA